>JARQWZ010001665.1:0-308273 GCA_033150135.1 Gobio occitaniae
GGGCGTGGCCCGAGGAATGATCGTCGGGGTTCTTAATACCACGGCACCGCACTCAGGTCACCCTGGCCACCAGCCAAAGTACCACCTCACTCGGAGACGGTAGATTGGGGTGTGGCAGAGGGGACTCTCTCTCCTCACGGAGATCACTGAGTCTCGACCGCAACATCGCGATGGTCACGTTCCCGCAGTGGGAACATGACGCATCCACAAACACTGCCCGAACGTGCTGAAGCCCAAACACATCGAGCAGTGAATGTGCCCATAGACAGCAACGGAGATCGATCGCACCCGGAAGTGCACGGCGCGAACCGTCTTGAAAAAGACGTGCCACGCGCAAGCTCTTTTTGTGAGAGGAAAGCTCTGCAGAGTGCCGAAGCGCCCAGGGAAACACACACACAGCTGTTGCAGATCACTGCACAGATCAGCAGGCAGGCAGCATGAGATCGCTGGAACGCGCCGTCACACCAACACCCTGGAGAACCGCTCGTCTCGAAGACTGAAGAGAAGACTTCAGAAATTCAGGCTTGAAGGAGTGAAGAGATACTCCTTGGCTCCAAAGTAGAAACATAATGCGATGTTGCCAGCGTACTTCCTTATATACCCACGAGGTGGGGCGGAGTTACGCATGCAAATTCCGCATGCCCATGGCATTGGCACTGCCATTGGGCGCTGTTGAATACGAAGAAGATGATTGGCTTCTAAGCGAAACCCCCATTCGTTAGTCACTAACGTACGTCGTAGTGACTGAACGAAAGGGAAATCTATTTATGTTAAATGTTGGGTATTCTTAATTTGTGCATGATGCTAGTAGTTAACACACTTTGATGGCTAACAGCTAAAACTTAATCATGTTTTCTCTTCCAACTTTAGGGAAGCAGCCACCAATCAGTTGTGTTCCTGCTGTGCAACTTATTTGGAAGCTCCTGCCAGTGATCATTTATTGTGGTAAGTTCTATTTACAATGTCATGAGGGCATTTTAAAATTAGGCATCCTAAAATGTAGAATTCTCTCATCACACACACATACACACACACATAAAACGTAAATAAAACACAACGTAAAATCCAGGCCTGGTCCTCTCTCGTCTTTCACTGTCATCGCTCCTCCTTTTATGCTCCCGTCACTCATCCGTGAGAGATCCGAGATCTCGTGTAGCTCTCGCTCGTCACATGCATTTTCAAGTTTTGAAAGTTTAGGGTGTATAAGTGCTTGGCACATTATGATCTAACATGAAATTCTAAAACTATAACGTACTTATTTTCTCTTTATTTTTTATGCAGGAAATTGAGTTTGAAGAACTGGAGCAGACAACCTTGGTGATCTTTATCACTGGGAAAGAGGATCCTCTCCATCCACCCAAAGACATTAAAATTGTCATCGAATGAACAGAGGTCCTGAACGAGTTGCCCTCGGTAGCAACCGCTTTTGCCATGGTCTTTGGGCTCATATACACACTAAACCTAAAATATCCGAAAGGCTGCAGTTCACCTTTGAATTTGTGCAAAAGGTCCTGATGGAGCTTGATGGAAAAAAGATGACCCCAAAAGTCACTAGACTGACCACCCAGCTGTACAGCACAGAGTAGGCAGAGCTGAATTGCACAGACTTGCTTGATTTTATTTTCTATTTGTGGTTCAATTTTATAATGTTTTTACAGCCAAGACTTTGGATCCTTTTTTATTAAAGGTTGCACTAACAAGGCTGCATTTTTACAGCAGCATTTACAAATGTGGCTGCCCAAGTTCGATGGCTACCAGCCTCAAAGGCTGAAGTAGGCAGAGTGTCTAAAGAGTTCCACTTTTCACTGTCTGAGGAGCAGTTCCAGGATTTATCTCTGGTGTTCAGCTGAAAGAGACTGTTGTTCATCATATACATTTGTATATAAACCGGTATACAATACGGTCATAATGTTTAATTGTATTTTAGGATGTTTTATGGTGAAATGTGTCCTGTCAGGACAAACCATCCTAATTTAATATTACTGTGGTGTCATCAAGTGATGATTTGATCATTTTGTGACATTTGTGGGCTCAAAGTATTTGTGACGTAGACTGTTGATCTTCATACATTTGAAACAGATTTTCAATGTTGTCAGTTTATTGAACAATAAATATGAATGTGTTCTAAAGGAAAGTGTTCTGATAGTCATTGATCAAAATGTATTCAAAGTTTTTTATAATTAATTTTTTTTTAAATTAGATTTTTTTTTCTCCAAAATGACAATTTTTGAATTGAGACAACCTAAATAATTAATTTACTGACCTATAAATATTAGTCTGTTTTAACTTAAAATAATTAGTTTGTTCCAACCTAAAATAATTAATTTACTTTAACCTATACATATTAGTTTTGGTCGTTTGTTGTAATTTAAAATAATTAGTTTGTTCCAACCTAAAATAATTTGTTTGATCAACCTTTAAAAAGTGGTTGCATGGATTTAAACTTTTCAGGTTAAACTAAATTAAATGATTTACTTTGAGTCAATGACAAATATTTCGTGTGATCGATTACCTCAATTTTTTTTACATTGATCTAAGGTTTTTATTTTTTCAGTGTAACAATTTGACAAAACATTTGCTACAGCACGGAATCAACCTCAAAACATGCAATGTTTTCAACTGTTTAAGGAAGACTGCTGATGTAATGCTGTATTACCATTTATTATTTACAAGTTCGCTGAATAACTGAATTACTATTAAATTAATATACAACTAATTCATAAATATAACTAATAAATATATTTTATAACTTGGTTTTATTCAGAGACAGAGAGAGAAAATGTAACAAGACAATTTCAGAGGTGTTCATTTGAACATATTTAATTTTAATGTCCATAAATTATTAATTTTTTTTGCAAGAATGGCTTAATTAATACTGTAATATATGTTCAGTACAGGACTTTTTTTGACATTGCTAACCTTTAAATTAATTTGAGAGCAAGTAATAAACACAAAAAGGATTGTTTGAGTTGGGTATTGTGCCTTTTTCCTTTACCACTATTTGTTTAATAATTTTAATGGAACCGGAATCGTTAGGCGGAACCGGAACCAGAAAATTACTCACGATTCCCAACCCTATTCATGTTGTATACTGTAATATACACTGAGCTGTCAAATTACTCTTGAATCCCAATAAGAGGTATTTGTGTTACAGTGTTATGAATTGATCTCTCTAGTGTTCACTGGACAGGAAAGAGGTCTGTTTATTTTGCCTCAGATGACACACACAACCTGCAAAGTTTGATTCTGACAAAGTGAATATGTTTTTGATTGAATGTGTAAGTTTGAGGTTTGTTCAAATTGGTGTGTAGTTATGATATTGTGTTTATAGTTAGGGTTAGGGTTAGGGTTAGTGTGAAAATGGTGAATTGTATTATGATTTGTGTGATAGCAATTGAGAAAAACTTTAAGAGCAGTTTAAAGTAATGAACGAATCTCATAAACAGTATCAGTGTGTTGCTTTAATACTCATAACACTTACAGTATGAGCAGAGTACAGTACGGTTTCTAACATATTAAAAACTGAATCAGAAAGTTCTTAAAAATATATTGAATGATAAACAAATTATATATTCTTAAATAAGAAAAGAATAAAGCTGTCACTGATTAAACTTTTACGAATGTAATCACAGTAGTTAAATCACAGTTGTGGCCAGTATTGTCATTTTTGCACTTTTTATTAATCGCTAATGCACCAAAAGCAGTCAGTGAAGTCACTATCCTGTGGGGTAAGTGAAAATATATATAAAAAAAGTTATCATCAATAAGCAACTTTCACTGTCAGAAACTATATTTTAGGGCTGTAATCAACCAAAGAAAATCTTGGTCGACTGAAGTCCTGAAATTTTCGACAAAAAAAATCTACTAAAAATGACGTTAGGAAAAAAAAACTTTCAATTAATTAGCTGCGCACTGTGCGCAGTAGGCCTACCTACTTGGTAGCCTTGTTGTCTGCCTAAATGAATTGTGGAGATGGTGGTCCAGTGGGTTAAACCACTGAACTGATACGCAGAAGGTTGCTGGTTCTATCCCAGCGGTCACCACCAGTGTGTCCTTGAGCATGTTGCTCTAGGGGGATTGTCCCTGTAATAAGTGCACTGTAAGTCGCTTTGGATAAAAGCGTCTGCCAAATGCATAAATGTAAATGAATTATGAATAAACATAAAAACTAGTAGGCTATTTGCAGTATATTAAATCGTTTTTGACCTAATTATTTTGCACTGAAATGAGTCTGACACACGAGTCTGTCGGCTCTGACAGCATTGCATCACGTGCACCTGCGCAATATCATAGCCTATGATTTCCGAAAATATAGTAGGCTACTATGTTGTCAACTAGTGATATCATTACAAGAACTTTTGAGGAATATGCAACATAATTTAGACAATTGTTTTTGTCAAATGTAGGCTATTATAATAACTGACAGACACTATCATTTCAGCCACTCTGTGCAGCTCGAACATAAGATCAGCTCAGCTTCGCGGCTGAGACACGAATAGACTATTAACTTAAAGCTTTTACTCTTAAACACAAAAGGTACATCCACTTTAATAAAAAAGGAATATTTATTAAACAAGCCAGATCAAGAGCAGAAACTAAATAAAGTGCATAACTGAAAAATAAAGCATAGGCTCAAGACTAATACAAACAGCGCATCGCGCATTAGGCTCCAAATAAAAAATAAAATAATAAAGTGCCCAAATCCAATAAATAATACTATAAATAAATTTGCAGTTTGCACAATAATAAAAGGGACGGGGCAATTCAAAACAGACGGGACAACCTAACGCAGACAAGTTAGCTTACCGTTTTTAGGTGATATGACATGTTTGTTGTCGAGCTGTGATATGCAAACTGTTGCTTGCAAAATTTGCATTCGACTTTTTTCCCATTTTCTTTTTTTTTTTTAAATGCTGCCACACTGCCGATGTCTTTGTTGACATGGTAGAAGAGGACTGACTAGGAAAACGCTCTCACAATTAAATTAATATTAGGCCTATACAGCGTAGCGGACTTCAATCTGTCTCTCTTCTCCAGTGGGTTGGGCTAATCCAAAATAAGTAAAAACAAGGGTGTTCTGGAGACAGACTGTTACCTGTCGAACAGGGGTGCTCTGAAAACACCCCCATTAGCAATTAGTGCTTTCCACCTGATGAATTGAACGCGGCCAAACTGATGAAATGAACGCGGACAAACTGATTAAATGAACGCGGCCAAACTGGTGAAATGAATGCGGCAAAAAATCGACCAATCAGAATTTTGGTCGAGCCAGAACGTATCAACTAAAAATCAAGTAATCGACTGGGAGATTACAGCCCTACTATATTTACATTTGAAGTTGTTGTTCAATTCTGGTTGTGCTTTATCTACCATTCCGGTCAAACATTGCCCTAAAGGCCCTGAATAGCCTATCATTGCTAAAGTCCCTATTTATAGTGGTCATACAGGTTCGATCATTGGTGTAGGCATACTGTGCCAGCCAGTGGTCCTTCATTAGCCTACATTTTTCCCCACGGCCCAAACAAGCAGCCAGGTGCACCGTGGCTGTTGTATCATTGAGCATTAATATGTATGACAGTGCAATAATGAACAGGAAAAAAGGCATCTTTCCAAATACTTTGACATCTTTTTTTGGGACTATGTATGGAATAATAATCCGGCCATCTCTGTCCACGTGTCCCTGAAGGCTGTACAATTCATCCCACACTGGGTCTTCAGGGTACACAGGGGTCAGAAGGATCCACGGGACCAGGTTGAGATATCTTTGCATGTGGTTCCAGTGGTTGGGCAAAGGGTTCGGCTCAAACTGAACTGGCTGGTTGTGATTGTAAAGACATCGGCCATCAGTTGTATACCATCCCTTAGCAATCGCACATACAGCAAAGGAATCAATTAGGCAATTCCACGGGGAGTAGAGGACGGTGTCAACAATGGTAGGTGCAGGCATCAGGAGACTTGCTGGTATGAGCGCGTTCGTGATTTCACCATGAGCCACGATCACAATGTCTACATGACCTCCTTGTTTCTTCTTCTTCTTCAGGCGCTCTGGAAGGTTCCACAAATTCTCAATAAAATAACGAAGAAGGTTTAGAAAGTCAGTCTTATGAGGTAACGTCTTCAGCCAGGAAATGACTTCATCATCAGTCCATGATTGAATGACGTAATTAATTATCTTCTCTCCATCCTCATTCATGCTATCAGAATATGTCCCCAAGTTCTCGATGAGATTTTTCAGTTCCGCCATTTTTTCCGTGATTTTGCTGTAATGAGAAAATGTTTGAAAATAAAGCATGAGGACTCAAAGAACAAATACAAAACTGTTACAAATAAAAAGAGAACACATTTTTACTCATGCTGTACATGTTGCCATTGAAATTACAATTGGCACAAAAGATAAAACCACATAAGGCAACATTTTGTCAATGTTTATGGTGAGTAAAATGTTGTTATACGCTGAAGGTCTGTAAATGATTTAGTGGAATATGATTGAACGGCTGCTTTTCAAACGCACCTGTGAGTATTTGTGTGCACTCTGAAGTGCTATAGAGGCTTTTATGTGCGTGTTTTGAGCAGTGTAGCCAATCCCATACATGTCTGTTGAAGTCAATAAAGTAATGGCCAATCCCAGGTTTTTTTCTGTAAAATTTCTGTAAAATGCTGTGGCGAGGTTGGCGAGCGAGAGACGTGGGAGGAGCGAGTGAGACCGGTGATTGAGAATGAGCGTCACCTGCGAGGCACACTGGTCTCGAGTCCGGAGGCATATAAGGACGAGCAACACTAGTGAAGGACGAGAGAAGACCAGGCCTGGACTTTACGTCGTTTTGTTATGCGTGTGCACGGCAGTCGTCCATTTTACTTTCATGTTGTGTTTATTATTTGATTAAAGTCTTTTAACGTTCGCCGGTTCCCGCCTCCTTCTTCCCATATCAACAAACTTCTTTACAAATGCCTTGCACACAAACACGGATTCTCTATTATTCCTTATTCCTAAATTAAGGATTCAGGCCAGTGGGGGTAGTTTGAGGATAGAAAAGATGATCTGGGGAAGAGCGCGACTAAAACTGCACCTTATCACCATGTTTCATTTATTAATGGATGATTTCTGTGATCTTCTCAGGTTTTTGAGAGAGGGTTAAACTGCCTGGCTATTGGACAGATACAGTTTTTCATCAATGATTACACGTGCACATTAATTTAAAAAATGATGTACACTCTTAAATGATTTATAATAGATGTCAAGTTTGATTTCATGGTGACTTTACATTCATTACATATTATATACATTTTACTCGCTAGTCGCTAAGATGGGCATTTTGTGTGTATTTGTCCTTTAGGCACGTACCCAAAGCCAAAGTGTCCATGGGGAGTAAAATAATAATTATAATCTTTGGGAGAACCTTTCCTTTAACATGATGTTTGTGGTCAGAACAGAAAGGTAACATCATAAATGATCATACTTCATTGCATCCAGTTGTTCTTCTAGCTTTCTCCTGGCCTCTTGTATTTCCCTGGATGCGTCTCTCAGAGCCCGGCTGGCCTGTGTGCGCTGATTGCTTTTTAGCATCTCTTTACAACTCAAAATCAAGCTGTACAGAGAGACCCCAATACCAATCGCGCCAAATACCTAGAAAGATAAAAACACATCGTCAATACTGTGTAAAATAAACATTTCTCAACAATTCTCAAAAAGGATTGAAAAACTCAAATACCTTAAACCCTGCTTTTGCCCCAGCGTATGCAGCGCTCTTGCCCAGTTCTTTGATGCCCAGTTGAACACACATGAATTTTACAGCAGTAGAAATCAAGTGTTGGGGAACGGCTCCATCAGCATACAGTCCACCTACATTTTGAGTGAATGTGAACCTGATGAATGATCGGAGAAGGTTCAGAGGTACATCTATGTTGTTTCGTCTGGCCAGTGCTCCCATTATTTGAGTGGCCACCTCACAACCCACATTTGTGGATCTGTGAGCACCACTTTGCTGCACTCCACATTTCTCCTTCAGATCATCTATCAACTCCTGAATGTTCTCTCCGATCTCCTCATCTTCTCTGACGATATGATTGGCTTCTTTCATGGTCTTGCCGGAGATGATCGCCTCTATTGCAGTGGAGGTGATGTCGACCGCAGCGCCCGCTACAGTGCCCACAGTGGCAAACAGAAGAGGGGCGGCCAGTCCTCCAGTCAGGAACGAGGCGACTCCTGCGGTAGACAGGGCAATCAGAGACGTGGCATTTCCAACCACTTGAGAAGCGGTTTTTATCTCATGGACTTCCTCCAACTCCTTTGCCAGAGCCAGCAGCTTCTCTGCACAATGCTTTCTGTTTTTCAGCCACAAATACAGCAAATCGCACAGCTTGTCTGCTTCTGCCATAGGAGCAAAAGCTGTGAAAGGAGGACAGGCAAACAGAGCAAAATGAGTTAATACACAGAGTGTGCACTGTATGTTATCAAGTCACCTTTTGACAACACAGATTGCTTCACAGCAGCTTTACAGTGATAAGAGGAAAATATTTTTCTTTCGGCTGTAGAGCCGCTCTAGAAGAAAACAGAGACTTCATCATCCAGCTCAATTCTCAAAAGCTCAACTGTTTGTCACTATACACTGACATAAACAATGCAGAAGCAAATATGACTCAAAATGGATCATTACAAACGGTTGGTGATGCAGCGCATCAGATCACGTGTCTATGGCACGTATTTTGTGGATGTTTGCTGAACACTTGATTGTCAATGTGCTGAGGTGCTGCTAACGTGGCTAATTTTACACGCTGTTGGACAGACTCGAGAAGGATGAATGGGTGTTTGTTAAATTATACAAACGGTGAGCATTTTCGGGTTAAAAATAAAAACAACGACATAGCTTTGGTCTCTGCGAATATGGCACCTTTAGTGGTACATTAGCAACGGGGTCATAAGTCATTTTGAATAGACACACGACCAACATATATAGAAAGCTGACAGTAGTAGATCGCAACAGAAGCCACTGATAAATGAAAAGGGTAATAATGGGTGCATTAATGCTTGTGCTTACCAGAGTTTTCAGGGACTTTGCGGCTCATGTTTTCTCGGCGTCTGATCACAAGACTGACCAATCCCAATGTGCCGTTTCCTACTGTGCTGCTAAAAAACAACAACAAAAACGCATATCATTAATATATGTATAACATCATCTATATGGATCCACACTACAGAGTGTATAAATGGCCGTTGCTGATGATGATGATTGAGCATTAGTGATAAACAACTGTTAACAAGCAGAACTGCTGAAAGAAAGAGAAGAGACAAACAGAAACACTTCAACTGACTTCAGCCACAGCCTGAAAAGACAAGACATTATATCTCAATATTTTCAGGAAACGGGAAATCACAGGTGGCAGGTAGGGATGGCTGACGTTTAGGTGCTTTGCCGAGATCCCGAAGCGCAGATGTTTTGAAACACTGCTTCGAACTGTGATTCGAAACACCCATGTCATGTGACTACGGCTAAATGAAGCTTCAAGTGTTTCATCAGGTGGCGCCTGCCGAAACTGCGTTGATTAAAGGGGAACAAACCACACAGTCACACATCTGTATGAAACTAATTCACCACAGTTTAAAAGTGAAGTAAATCCATCTCCACCTCATGGGTTTTTGTGAGAGGAGAGAGATTTTGAGATAGCAGTGATTTTGTGATATAACAAAAAAGTCCTAAAATATATATAAAGTCCTAAAAAGTCGGAGTGTTCCTTTAAATTAATTATTTGGTTAGGGTTTAAGAAGTGTACTAAACTTTTCCACGTGTCCTGAAAATGACCCACAACCTAATCAGTTTATATGTGAAAAAATCTATTTTTTCACAAACTTCTCACGAGACGAGTGTTTGAGAAATTATTGGGCAAACTACTTCCTCTCATTGCAGCTTTTTGATGGTTTGGAGAACAATTACTCAGAGTCTCCCCCTGTCGTTTCACAGAATTATACAATGGAGAGCACGTCAAGCATAAAAGCCTTGTAGGTTTACTGAGGAGCAAAAAAAACGCCTGCCAATGTGCAAGTGTGAATTTGAATTTCCTTTCGTGGCAGTTATAATAACACAAATCACATCATACACAATAACTCATTCGCCCACGCTTCTTTTTCCATTCCAATTATTCCTGCCCACTTAAAGCTGCACAGATATATGTGCTTACCCCGATAGGCCTATCTATGTCACAATTATCGATTCACAATTTATATCACCGCTACGAATCTACGATATGTATTGTCACATGATATCACCATGATATAACATGCAGTAATGTTAAAGGGATAGTTCACCCAAAAATGAAAATTAGCCCATAATTTACTCTCCCTCAAGTCCTCCGAGGTGTGTATGACATTCTTCTCTAGTTTACAAAATTCCAGGCTAATCCAAGCTTTATAATAGCAGTAATAGTTGCTCTGTTTTTGAAGTCCATAAAAATGCATCTGTCCGTCATATAACTGCTCCACGCGGCTCTGGGGTGTTAATAAAGGCCTTCTGAAGCGAATCGATGCGTTTGTGTAAGAAAAATATCCATATTTAAAACTTTATAAAGTAAACCCTGTTCAATTCATGGAGAAAGTGTGTAAAGTTCCCCTGCGGATGGAAAGACTAACGCCACCAGGTCCGCTCGTCATGACGTCACGAACACATCTTGAGTTTCACTTTCAACATTCAACACTTTTCCACAGAAGGCAATCGGCTGGAACTTTACTTTATAAAGTTTTAAATATGGATATTTTTCTTACACAAACGTGTCAATTCACTTCAGAAGGCCTTTATTAACACCCCAGAGCCGCTGGAGCAGTTATATGATGAACAGATGCATTTTTATGGACTTCAAAAACAGAGCCACTATTACTACTATTATAAAGCTTGGATTAGCCTGGACTTTTGTAATATAACTCAGACACACCTAGGATGACTTGAGGGTGAGTAAATCGTGGGGTCATTTTCATTTTTGGGTGAACTATACCTTTAATGTTTCAAACACATTTGACAAGCTACTTTAATCAACAAGTAGAATTGACCATGACATCCTTATTCCAGAAAAGTTGTGCATGAATTTTGGGGTTGGGGGGGGGGGGGGGGGGGGGGGGCGTGTCTGGTCTGAACTAGTTGATGCATGAAAACAGCTCATGATAAAGAGGTTGACTGGCTCAAAGTATTTTGAGTATTTTGAAAATACAAAAATACTCATCTTAAATGTATTTAAATACAAATTACATTAGATTTTTCCATAGACTTTAAAATACTAAATATTATTTTGTATTTCAAATACGTATTTTAAATACATGTATCTGAAATACTGCCCATCCCTGTTTATAAGCAACTGAAAAAAGCACAAATGTCAGAGCATGTCAAAACTTCTAAAGGGCCCCAAAACTGTGCAGACCCGTAGTGGTTAAGTAGAGGAAAATATTCTATATTTTAGTAACTTCTAGTGTGTTCTTAACCTTTAACTTCATCATTAAAACACAAAATGACTAACAACCGCTCATGTACCAAAAGGAGCACATACTAATTCTCTTTAGTAGAAAAATACGCATTTTCATTCATACTTGTGCAACAACAATTTAGTTAATATTTTAGTTCAAGTTTTGACCGATGTTTCATAGATGTTTACTTACTAAGATAATTTTATTCCATGTATGTATGTATCTATTATTAAAGCCCATTTGCAATAAAATGTAAAAAAGTAATTGTGACTTATCCCACAATTCCGACTTTTCTCTCTCATTGCTGGTTCACATCATAAACACGCAGTTCTGACTTTTTTTACTTTAGCTACGTGATGTAATCTCTCAATTTCAAGTTATTAAATTGTGATATAAACTTGCAGTTCTGCTTTTTCTCAAAAAAATTTCCACCTCACAACTCTTCCTCAGAATTGTGAGAAATAAACTCAAAATCCAGTTCTAAGGGGGGGAAACTGATAATTTAAAAAACATATTGAGTGGAAGAAACAAACTTTCATGTTTTGAAGTTGGCAACCCTCAGAATATAAACTCAGTATTGTCTTTTAAATAGCTGGTACTCTTCATCAATTCTGCTGCTCTCCCCAGCTTTAACTTTGATCAACATAGTATGATGAAATGAACCTGAATGCTATCAAATACATTTGCGTATTGTTTTTGCTTACCCGTTTTATTCTGAAGACAGTCTGAGCTGTAGTTTGTGCTTCTGATGTCTCCTGTATGAGAGCTTGAGATCTGCTAGTATTATTTCTTGCTCTCTTGCTGAACAGCAAGCCTTTATAGGCTGCTAAAACTGTGCTTTGGGTGGTGTCCACCTCTGTCCCACACACACACACACACACACACACATTTGTTTTTGTGAAATGTGAGGACATTCCATAGGCGTAATGGTTTTTATACCGAACAAACCGTATTTTCTATCCCTTACACTGCCCCTAAACCTACCCATCACACACACACACACACACACACACACACACACACACACACACACACACACACACACACACACACACACACACACACTGCCCCTAAACCTACCCCTCACAGAAACTGTGCAGTTTACTGAAAAAAAACTTGTTCTGTGTGATTTATAAGCATTTTGAAAAGTGAGGACATGGGGAACGTCCTCATATTTCACCCTCTTTTTGTAATACCCATGTCATTATACACATTTGTGTCCTGATATTTCACAAAAACACTCACACACACACACACACACACACACACACACACACACACACACACACACACACACACACACACACAGACTATATCCCTATTAACATTTAATAATTGACATTTATATTTTAATATATACCCACAATTAAAACTAGTTTTGAATGATTTACTTAACTGTTTTAGTAAACAATTTTCTAGAACGGTATGTAAGAGTTGACAAGAGAAATGTTTAGAATAGCAAGTTCTCAAACTCCCCGGAGCCTAGCACACACTTACAGAAAACAGAAACTGAAAGGGCTCTTAAAGCTGACATGATTGAACACATTCCTGCAGTTCGTAGAGTTCAGAACAAACAATTACAGGAACACACTGACCTTCCTGGAAACACACACAGAGTGATTTGGAGGGCTTATGTAAGATTTGCCTAAGGAGGTGAGGGAATTTGAAAATGATAATAATAATTAATAATACTAAGGATAGAGGTAAACTGCATCTTTACTTTCCTCTTGTCTTCATAACTTTGTCTTCATAAATGATGTTTGTCCTTTTAGATTTGTTGTTCAGTGTTTCATCAGATATTTCACAGAGAAATGTTTTATTAAAATAGAATCTATTAAATGCAAAACACAATCATCAAATGCCATTAAAGATGAAGTTTCTGTTTGTGAATTTATCCATCGCAGAGTTTGAGTTTTTGGAGGGTTTTTCTAATAAGAGATGATTCATTTGTCCTTTGTGACAGAAGTTGTACAAGCATTAAAACAGAACGTATTCAAATATGGCCTGAATAATTCCTGTTGCCCGGTCTCGTTCATCTATCCACACAACCCAGAGCTACACGGAGACCGGTCACAGAATGAAATCAAAATGAAGGTTGTGGTGCACAGGACAATTGCCATTCCTGCTGAATATTACATCTTGCATGTATACATATTAGGGATGCAACAATACAGTTAGTCCACGGTTCAATACATACCTCGGTTTTTACCCACGGTTTTCGGTTCGGTTCGGTTCTAATGGCTTGTCACATCAATTTTTTGTTATTCTATTCTTAGGCGACAGGATCCGCAAGAGGTTAAAGAGAAAAAAGACAATTTATCTTTCTTTATTTTACTTAAAAGAATTGAAAAAACTATACTTAAACTTAAAACTTTACTTTAAAAAAACCCTTGTACACATATAAATAATATAAAATAAATATATATAAAGATTTACACTGGCCGCTCAGAGCTGTACAGCAGCATTTAAGTATGAAATTGAATTAATAAATGTAAAAATAAAACACTATATGGACTTCACTATAAAATATACATTGATTCTTAGCTACTGTATTAGTTTTTCAGTCAAGAGCAGTGAGGGATTTTCTCTGTCTTTTGTTGTTGTATTAACATTAAAGGGATATTTCACTCAAAACTGAAAATTATGTAATCGAGAAATGAAAATAGGTTTGAAACAATATTAGAGTGAGTAAATAATGACATAATTTTATAGGTGAACTTTCCCTTTAAGGACAGCGTGTTCACTATAGGCTGCGCTGCTGTCAGTTTAAGACCTCTACACATCTAATATACAGACACGATTGCGATTTTACTTTCACTTTAGACATAACCGACTGTGTTTATGTTAACCTTGTGTGTATTTGACAGTATTAACGCAGTAAGACGACTACTTAGTTCAGTATTCACGTGTTTGACAGGCTTTTAGTGCGCGCGCTCTGAAAAGCGCATGTTAAAACCGCGCACGCGAATGAACCGGCAAGGCTTTAAAACGCATGCAAATAATGAACTTTCGTTATTGTGAATAACTCTAGTGTTCCGTGAGTATAACTCTACCACTAACGTGTGATGTGAATGTATGTCGCGTTGTTCAGTATTGGGATGGAGGCAAATTATAGAATTTGTAGAAAAATAATTAATTAAATGCGAAACCGAAAAAAACGCAATTCACAAGCGCGTATTGAACCGTGAATGCCGTACCGAACGGTTCAATATTATATTGAGAATTGTGGCATCCCTAATACATATTAATATATCTTGTCATCTGTTATCACTTTTCAACATTAGGTACCTCAGGATATCATACCCCATTGTTCTGGGCAAGTGATTTTGGATGATCCAGCTCCCTAATCACGGAAGAGCACCTGAAACTCCTGCTCTCATGTGGTTTTGTTGCTAAAATCCTTGATGTATCAGTCAGAACAGTTAAACAGAGTCTGAGGTATGAACAATATACACATAATATCTGTCCCTCAAATAGAGCTGTTGGCAGTGGCCATCTGTATGTCCAGAAACGCTGTCCTGTCTCTAGTCTCCTTAGAGAACAGACTTTGCATTAGATTGAAATCTTTACTTTTAATGCTTATTACAAGCCTCTTCAGCTCGCCTGCCGCTGATTGCAGCCATCTGAACTTATGAGTTCTTCACTCTACGGCCGCCAGTCCGACACCACTGTTTCACGTCTACGGACCGGTCTGCCTACCGGGATCTACAGCCTCTTGAGTTATTGTTTTTCAAGAAATACTTTCTGTTTGTCGGCTTCAGCTGCCTTTTACTTATTTGTTATTAACCCTCTGGAGTCTGAGCTCTTTTGTGGCCCTTTAGAAGTTTTGACATGCTCTGACATTTGTGTTTTTTTTCAGTTGCTTATAAACATTATAAACATATTAGTGACAGCATCAATTTGGTGGAGACATGCAGAGGCAGTATCAATTTGGTGGAGCACTGCAGAGGCAGTATCAATTTGGTGGAGCACTGCAGTGGCAGTATCAATTTGCTGGAGCGCTGCAGTGGCAGTATCAATTTGGTGGAGCACTGCAGTGGCAGTATCAATTTGGCGGAGCACTGCAGTGGCAGCATCAATTTGGTGGAGCGCTGCAGTGGCAGCATCAATTTGGTGGAGCACTGCAGTGGCAGTATCAATTTGGCGGAGCACTGCAGTGGCAGCATCAATTTGGTGGAGCGCTGCAGTGGCAGTATCAATTTGGCGGAGCACTGCAGTGGCAGCATCAATTTGGTGGAGCGCTGCAGTGGCAGCATCAATTTGGTGGAGCACTGCAGAGGCAGTATCAATTTGGTGGAGCACTGCAGTGGCAGTATCAATTTGGTGGAGCACTGCAGTGGCAGTATCAATTTGCTGGAGCGCTGCAGTGGCAGTATCAATTTGGCGGAGCACTGCAGTGGCAGTATCAATTTGGCGGAGCACTGCAGTGGCAGCATCAATTTGGTGGAGCGCTGCAGTGGCAGCATCAATTTGGTGGAGCACTGCAGAGGCAGTATCAATTTGGTGGAGCACTGCCGTGGCAGTATCAATTTGGTGGAGCGCTGCAGTGGCAGTATGAATTTGGTGGAGCGCTGCAGTGGCAGTATCAATTTGGTGGAGCGCTGCAGTGGCAGCATCAATTTGGCGGAGCACTGCAGTGGCAGTATCAATTTGGTGGAGTATCATTTTGGTGGAGCACTGCAGTGGCAGCATCAATTCGGCGGAGCACTGCAGTGGCAGCATCAATTTGGCGGAGCATTGCAGTGGCAGCATCAATTTGGCGGAGCACTGCAGTGGCAGTATCAATTTGGTGGAGTATCAATTTGGTGGAGCACTGCAGTGGCAGTATCAATTTGGTGGAGCACTGCAGTGGCAGCATCAATTTGGTGGAGCACTGCAGAGGCAGTATCAATTTGGCGGAGCACTGCAGTGGCAGCATTAATTTAGTGGAGCACTGCAGTGGCAGTATCAATTTGGTGGAACGCTGCAGTGGCAGCATTAATTTGGTGGAGCGCTGCAGTGGCAGTATCAATTTGGTGGAACGCTGCAGTGGCAGCATTAATTTGGTGGAGCACTGCAGTGGCAGCATTAATTTGGTGGAGCGCTGCAGAGGCAGCATCAATTTGGTGGAGCGCTGCAGAGGCAGCATCAATTTGGTGGAGCGCTGCAGAGGCAGAATCAATTTGGTGGAGCAGTGCAGCATTAATTTGGTGGAGCGCTGCAGAGGCAGTATCAATTTGGTGGAGCGCTGCAGTGGCAGCATTAATTTGGTGGAGCGCTGCAGAGGCAGCATCAATTTGGTGGAGCGCTGCAGAGGCAGAATCAATTTGGTGGAGCAGTGCAGCATTAATTTGGTGGAGCGCTGCAGAGGCAGTATCAATTTGGTGGAGCGCTGCAGTGGCAGTATCAATTTGGTGGAGCGCTGCAGAGGCAGAATCAATTTGGTGGAGCAGTGCAGCATTTATTTGGTGGAGCGCTGCAGAGGCAGTATCAATTTGGTGGAGCGCTGCAGTGGCAGTATCAATTTGGTGGAGCGCTGCAGTGGCAGCATTCATTTGGTGGAGCGCTGCAGAAACAGCATCAATTTGGTGGAGCGCTGCAGTGGCAGTATCAATTTGGTGGAGCGCTGCAGTGGCAGTATCAATTTGGTGGAGCGCTGCAGTGGCAGTATCAATTTGGTGGAGCGCTGCAGTGGCAGTATCAATTTGGTGGAGCGCTGCAGTGGCAGCTTTAATTTGGTGGAGCGCTGCAGAGGCAGCATCAATTTGGTGGAGCGCTGCAGTGGCAGCATTAATTTGGTGGAGCACTGCAGTGGCAGCATTAATTTGGTGGAGCGCTGCAGAGGCAGTATCAATTTGGTGGAGCGCTGCAGTGGCAGTATCAATTTGGTGGAGCGCTGCAGTGGCAGTATCAATTTGGTGGAGCGCTGCAGTGGCAGTATCAATTTGGTGGAGCGCTGCAGTGGCAGTATCAATTTGGTGGAGCGCTGCAGCGGCAGCATTAATTTGGTGGAGCGCTGCAGAGGCAGCATCAATTTGGTGGAGCGCTGCAGTGGCAGCATTAATTTGGTGGAGCACTGCAGTGGCAGCATTAATTTGGTGGAGCGCTGCAGAGGCAGTATCAATTTGGTGGAGCGCTGCAGTGGCAGCATTAATTTGGTGGAGCACTGCAGTGGCAGCATTAATTTGGTGGAGCGCTGCAGAGACAGTATCAATTTGGTGGAGCGCTGCAGTGGCAGTATCAATTTGGTGGAGCGCTGCAGTGGCAGCATTAATTTGGCGGAGCACTGCAGTGGCAGCATTCATTTGGTGGAGCGCTGCAGAAACAGCATCAATTTGGTGGAGCGCTGCAGAGGCAGTATCAATTTGGTGGAGCGCTGCAGCGACAGTATCAATTTGGTGGAGCGCTGCAGTGGCAGCATTAATTTGGCGGAGCACTGCAGTGGCAGTATCAATTTGGTGGAGCACTGCAGTGGCAGCATTCATTTGGTGGAGCACTGCAGTGGCAGCATTAATTTGGCGGAGCACTGCAGTGGCAGCATTAATTTGGTGGAGCACTGCAGTGGCAGCATTCATTTGGTGGAGCACTGCAGTGGCAGCATTAATTTGGTGGAGCACTGCAGTGGCAGCATCAATTTGGTGGAGCACTGCAGTGGCAGTATCAATTTGGTGGAGCACTGCAGTGGCAGTATCAATTTGGCGGAGCACTGCAGTGGCAGCATCAATTTGGTGGAGCACTGCAGTGGCAGTATCAATTTGGTGGAGTATCAATTTGGTGGAGCACTGCAGTGGCAGCATCAATTTGGTGGAGCACTGCAGTGGCAGCATCAATTTGGTGGAGCACTGCAGAGGCAGTATCAATTTGGCGGAGCACTGCAGTGGCAGCATTAATTTGGTGGAGCACTGCAGTGGCAGTATCAATTTGGAGGAGCGCTGCAGTGGCAGTATCAATTTGGTGGAGCGCTGCAGAGGCAGAATCAATTTGGTGGAGCAGTGCAGCATTAATTTGGTGGAGCGCTGCAGAGGCAGTATCAATTTGGTGGAGCGCTGCAGTGGCAGTATCAATTTGGTGGAGCGCTGCAGTGGCAGCATTCATTTGGTGGAGCGCTGCAGAAACAGCATCAATTTGGTGGTGCGCTGCAGAGGCAATATCAATTTGGTGGAGCGCTGCAGTGGCAGCATTAATTTGGTGGAGCACTGCAGTGGCAGCATTAATTTTGTGGAGCGCTGCAGAGGCAGTATCAATTTGGTGGAGCGCTGCAGTGGCAGCATTAATTTGGTGGAGCACTGCAGTGGCAGCATTAATTTTGTGGAGCGCTGCAGAGGCAGTATCAATTTGGTGGAGCGCTGCAGTGGCAGCATTAATTTGGCGGAGCACTGCAGTGGCAATATCAATTTGGTGGAGCACTGCAGTGGCAGCATTAATTTGGTGGAGCACTGCAGTGGCAGCATTAATTTGGCGGAGCGCTGCAGAAACAGCATCAATTTGGTGGAGCACTGCAGTGGCAGCATTAATTTGGTGGAGCACTGCAGTGGCAGTATCAATTTGGTGGAGCGCTGCAGTGGCAGCATTCATTTGGTGGAGCGCTGCAGAAACAGCATCAATTTGGTGGAGCGCTGCAGAGGCAATATCAATTTGGTGGAGCGCTGCAGTGGCAGCATTAATTTGGTGGAGCACTGCAGTGGCAGCATTAATTTGGTGGAGCGCTGCAGAGGCAGTATCAATTTGGTGGAGCGCTGCAGTGGCAGTATCAATTTGGTGGAGCGCTGCAGTGGCAGTATCAATTTGGTGGAGCGCTGCAGTGGCAGCATTAATTTGGTGGAGCGCTGCAGAGGCACTATCAATTTGGTGGAGCGCTGCAGTGGCAGCATTAATTTGGTGGAGCACTGCAGTGGCAGCATTAATTTTGTGGAGCGCTGCAGAGGCAGTATCAATTTGGTGGAGCGCTGCAGTGGCAGCATTAATTTGGTGGAGCACTGCAGTGGCAGCATTAATTTTGTGGAGCGCTGCAGAGGCAGTATCAATTTGGTGGAGCGCTGCAGTGGCAGCATTAATTTGGTGGAGCACTGCAGTGGCAGCATTAATTTTGTGGAGCGCTGCAGAGGCAGTATCAATTTGGTGGAGCGCTGCAGTGGCAGCATTAATTTGGCGGAGCACTGCAGTGGCAGTATCAATTTGGTGGAGCACTGCAGTGGCAGCATTAATTTGGTGGAGCACTGCAGTGGCAGCATTAATTTGGCGGAGCACTGCAGTGGCAGGATTAATATGGTGGAGCACTGCAGTGGCAGCATTAATTTGGTGGAGCACTGCAGTGGCAGCATTAATTTGGTGGAGCGCTGCAGTGGCAGCATAAATTTGGTGGAGCACTGCAGAGGCAGTATCAATTTGGTGGAGCGCTGCAGTGGCAGCATAAATTTGGTGGAGCACTGCAGTGGCAGCATAAATTTGGTGGAGCACTGCAGTGGCAGCATTAATTTGGTGGAGCACTGCAGAGGCAGTATCAATTTGGTGGAGCACTGCAGTGGCAGCATTAATTTGGTGGAGCACTGCAGTGGCAGTATCAATTTGGTGGAGCGCTGCAGTGGCAGCATAAATTTGGTGGAGCACTGCAGTGGCAGCATAAATTTGGTGGAGCACTGCAGTGGCAGCATTAATTTGGTGGAGCACTGCAGAGGCAGTATTAATTTGGTGGAGCACTGCAGTGGCAGCATTAATTTGGTGGAGCACTGCAGTGGCAGCATAAATTTGGTGGAGCACTGCAGTGGCAGCATTAATTTGGTGGAGCACTGCAGAGGCAGTATTAATTTGGTGGAGCGCTGCAGTGGCAGCATTAATTTGGTGGAGCACTGCAGAGGCAGTATTAATTTGGTGGAGCGCTGCAGTGGCAGCATTAATTTGGTGGAGCACTGCAGAGGCAGCATCAATTTGGCGGAGTGGAGGAGAAATGTATTCCATGGCTAGATGGATTTAGCTGAGAATAAATGCCAGGAGGAACAGAAATAGTGTAAGCGTGGACAGAAGAAGCTATACTCACCTGTGGGAGGAGGAAAGGTAACAGTCACTGTCGGAGAGGCCGTGGAACTATTGCGAGCAGATAGACTGCCAGCCGGAATGAGCAGCAGACGAGGAAGCTACGAGAGCTGCGGCTGCCGGCTGAACCTGAGGCGGACCGTATGGGTCGTGCAGTTGCTTGCGTTGATGTTTGCGTGGTGCTGGGAGAACGCTGAGAGTTTTGGTGAGAGCACACGATCAGATCGTGAAGTTACGCTTATGAATTCCTCTAGGAGAAATGGATAGCTGCTTTGGATAATGCTTGCCTGAGCGCGTTGACGGACCATTGACGGAAGGGCTTGCTGCTGAAGAGGATGACGATGATATTGATGATGATGATCGCCTCTATGCATCCCGACGAGGATTGACTGAGCCCTGTGATGATCTAGATGGAGGAGGAGAGAGGTCTTCTTGAGCGAGGTGTTTTGTGCTGGGCTGTGGTGGAGCGGAGAGACCGGCGACCTGGGCGTCCAAAAGGTGAAATGAGCAGCGAAGTCAGTAGTCAACAAAAGTCAACTTCACTAAGTGCAATGAAGCAGCATCAACCTGCAAAGAAATCTCCAAGCGGCTGTTGGTAATGTTGACGAATTGACTGAACAATAGCTGGAAAGGATGTTGTTTGCTGAATGAAGACAGTTAATGCCTTTTGGTCTAGGTCCTGTTTATAGTTGAGCTGTTTCCTCATGCTTACATGATAAACACCCTATCAAATTTTGAAGATAAAAAAGTGCATCCATCCATTATAAAAGTGCTCCACACGGCTCCAGGGATTAATAAAGGCCGTCTTAAGCGATACACGATGGGTTTGTGTAAGAAAAATATCCATATTTAACATGTTATAAAGTAAAAGATCTAGCTTACGGTGGACCACCTTCTGTATTCAACTCACACAGAAAGTGTGAGACTTCTCTTAGTTCAAAGCGCTTACGCTACATCCGGCATCATCATCCTGCCAGACACTACAGGGCTTTATACATTACAGATTCAGTCAAAACAGCTTCATAAACAGGACAATATCGGAATTCAAAAGTTTGAAGTTAAATGGAAAGGCCAAATTACTGATTTCTTTTTTTTTTTGCTAAGAAATATAAAATGTTTGTTTCTGATAATACTATGAAAAGGGATACTGCACCCAAGATGGAAAATTCTCTCAGAATATGATTTTCTTTATTCAGAAGAATACAAATATGCTTATAAATGCTCAGGAAATGACACACACACACACACACACACACACCCACACACACACACACACTGATCTCACCGTCTATGAGGACTTATTACACACACACACACACACACACAGATCATATTTGTCTATATGAGCATTTATTACACACACACATGTTGTTTCAGTGACAGAAGTTCAGCTGTAGTATTAATGTAATGAAGATACTCTATAACATCTCACTGATTTATCATAAGCTCAAAGCATTATGGGTAGAATCTCTCATCAGTCTATCCTGATTCATCACAACAGTTTCAATGATGAGTCAGGAAAAACCCCAAACCCAGGATAGAGCGGTTTAGTGAATGTGGTCTGGACTGTGTGGATGAGGCTCATTGTGTCTCCAGAGACGCTGTAGAAGGACAGAGTTCCTGCACTGGGATCCACATACACTCCTACTCTATTATAGCCAGTGCTGATGATGGGCTTTACAGGGACTTTAGTCTCTATGTCATTGTGTCTGAATGAGTAACTGGAGGAAGAGCCGGACAAACTCCAGGACTGATCATTACCTCCAAACACACACTCATGACCTGATCCCTTCCTGCAGATGCTCTTATATGACACTGCTATAAGCACACCAAACCCATCACTCCACTCAATCTCCCAGTAAGAGCGTCCACTCACACGCTCTCTACACAACACCTGCCACACATTAAATCTGTCAGCATGATCAGGATATGACTGATCTGTGAGAGTGAATGTAATCTCTCTGTTCCCCTCAGACAGAAGGAGGTATTTATTTACTGTATTCAGGTCCGGATTTAGCCGAAGTGAATCTGACGGAGAGAAAACATATCAGAATGAGGAATGATGAATTATATCTTTTATTGTAGCTGAACTCTTCATGTTCAATATATCATCAGTGTCTCAGTTCAGTTTAATCATCATTTACATGATCAACTCTAAAACTCTTCTCAGGTTTTCTTTCCTCTTCTCCAGGAAGAACATGAACACACTCATGAGTTTCTCTGCTTGTGTTCTCAGGGACTTACATTGTAGGAAGTCATTTCTGGTCTTGGGATCAGGGACTGTGGTCTTGGGATCGGAGACTCTGGTCTTGGGATCAGGGACTGTGGAAATTAACAGACATGAAGAGTGTGATTATCATGTCAAGAGAAAATTATCCTGCATCCATTGCTAACACATGCAGAAATCCTCCAACACAGAAGATATTTAGAGAAATGTTCCTGCTGTTTCCAGAGCCCAAATCCTGACACGAGCACTATTGAGGGTTTGACACTATTGACATGTCATCATATTTGATTTGGCTTCTGTAGAATTGGACTGATCACAGATTGGCCTGGAGAGGGAATAGGACTCAGATTTTACTTTGTTCATCATAAAGTAACCGTTTAGCTTCATGAGACTCGGATTAAACCACTAGAGATTACTTTATGTGTAAGCAGTTATATTACATGTTATTATAATTATGGCTTTAAATGACTTTTTGTAATATAATTATTATTTGTAATGTAATTATAATAAGATAAGGACACCGATGTGTTCATCTGAGACAGCAGAGAGTAGCTAGCAACAGGAATACAGCTTTGTGCAGCATAACAGCGTTATTCATTATAACGGCAGTTTGGGCAAGTGTGCAGATACACTCGCGACGTGTGATTGACAGATCCGAACATTATAAAGAGTGTTCTTAGATCGCCAATCTAGCATGTAATCACACTTTAACTAACAGATTTGTTTCATTCTACTAACAGAAACAATGTGAAGTTGATGGTTTAATAACTGGCTTGATTCACTGATGCATTACGCTTAGGGCATCAAGACGGCCAGCGGCGGGACTGACAGTATTAAACCATTTAGAAAGAAAGTCTGTGTGAACTTGAATGATTAGCTATATGTCAGAAATCACTGATCACAGATCAGGCATTAATGAACACTGTTACTCACTGTTTGTGACAGCGGTGCTGTCGAATCCATATCGTAAAAGTCTGTTTGTAAAGCCTGTGCTGACATAAACGGAATCCATTTTCTCAGAATGCTCTGGGCGGGCAAAGCAGAGGAAGGGGAGGGGAGGTGACCATTCCCCGTATGACGATATACAGGGAAGATTCCAGATCGGCTCGTCTGAGCTCTCATTTTCCAAAAGGCAGAGCAGGACAGCCAGAACTCGGTTTACACCAATCAACATTTCTAGCCACTGGGGGACCATAGACAGGCTAGGGGAACTCATATAATTATGTGTCAAAAAAACTCATAAAATGAAAATTTCTCACCATGGGACCTTTAAAGACTCTAAAGAGAACCCTTGTTGATTGAGTTCTTATTGTGTTAATGTTGTTGTGGTGACTGGCGCCTACGACAAGAAAAGTCTTTTGTTAGTTATTATCTGTTTGTATTTATTTTTGTTATGGTATTTTATTTACCAAGTTTATATTGTTAATTCTTTGGAGAAAGGATTAGTAGAGAGGTGGGTGCCATTTTCTTTATATTCTGTGTTATCTCTGCCATTACAATAAGGTCTTTGGATATCTTGAGTAACCGTGTCATTATTTCTGGAAACCACACAGGACATAGCAAGCCAGCTTATATTACTTACTAGTCAAAAGGCCAGCTCTGTGTCTGTCTGGCAGCCTTTCATTTAAAAAGCCAGATATATGCCACAACACTACTCTTTTCACTCTAATTTCTTGATTAATTTTCTGAACAGTAGGACATGATGAATATATCTGGTTTTGTGTAGTGGTCATGGGACCTCACCTTGACTTCACAACTGGTCTGGCTGCCATTTTTTGCTAGCTACTACAACGTCAACTTGAAGTATGCTGAAGATGCTTCTTGCACTCTGGAATGTATCCAAAGGTAATGTCTAAATTAATATTGTGCTTGAGGCCTTGTTTTTTATTTGGTGGGTTAAACAAGGAATGTTTGGATGAGTTGTGTTTTTGCGAACCACCGAAACAAGTGGTGTGTTGCAGACTCAACTCGTGTGTCTGCTGGAGACCAGAGAGGAAGATTTTTTTAAAAGGATGGAGCTCTTACTCCATCCTCTGCAAACAGTATATGTAAATTATGTAAATTGTTGTATGCAAATGCTCTGCCTGGGTAAATCACACATCTATACTTTGTTGCAGGACTGTTCTTGATTGTTTGTTTGTGATAATAATGTTTTTCAGTTGTTTGTGGTTTAACTGATCCAAAGTAATGTCTCTTTGTTCAAAATAACTTTAGTTTAGTTAACACTGAAGGTGATGACTGGGAATTGACACCTTTTCATCCTATTTGATTAAAAACTAACAGCTTTCCTCTCTCCCTTTTTGTTTATAGGTGCATCTTGGGCATCAATTCAGAGACAGTCATAAAGTCAAAGAGGCAGACAGGACATTTCAACCAGCAAGTTTGTGGGCTGATCAGGAAACTCATTGGCTTTGAATGGATGTCAGTCTAGTGTGTAACCAGTGTTCCAATGCCAGAACAAACAAACCAAACACTGGCTCTGTGTTAAAGGGTTAGTTCACTCATGATTTACCCACCCTCAAGTCATCCTAGGTATATATGACATTCTCCTTTCAGACGAACACAATCAGAGTCATATTTAAAAAGTCTTGGCTCTTCCAAGCTTTATAATGGCAGTGAATTAATATTCTATCCATCATGTAACTGCTTCCACGCGGCTCCGGGGGGTTAATAAAGGCCTTCTGAAGTGAAGTGGAGTGTTAGTGTAAGAAAAAGATTTACAGTTGTTCGGATACTCTTCCATGAAAATCCCTCACCTTTCGGCGAAATTCACTGTTTTGAAACCAAAATAGGTGACCTACGTGAATCGTGTAGATTTGATGAGAGATTTGTTTTGGGAGGGGGGTGGGGTATTCATATTCAGTGAACTGCGAACAGGTGCGCATGCCAGAAGGGAGCGCGAGATTCAAGGTGCGTCTCGATCAGCTCCCTAGTTCAATAGTCAGGGCACTGATCAGGGAGTCAGCCCATTGACTTATGTCCTAATCAGTGCCCTGACTACTGAACTAGGGAGCAGATTGAGACGCACCCTCAGGGAACTGCGAACTGCGATTCAGTGAACTATATAATATAAGTGCGAGTCTGGAGAAACAGGCGTACATTTATTAATTCTCAGTGTTGAGCAACATAGCCTGCATGTGTTATGTTATTTTAATAATAACTAAAGTACCTGATTATGTTACATATTTATTTTGTATGAAAACTAGCGTGTTAGTTACTTATGGATTAAAAAGTACCGTTGTATCAGTGCTGCGCGAGCTGTCTCTCACAAACACAGACGTGCGCACGCAGACATAAGATAAAATTTTGTTCTTGCTTGAGTTTTTTTCTGTCAAAATGTCAGAAAGCATTTTGTATTATCCATCCGTGTTTTTAAAGTGAGTTAAATGACTGACGTTTTACTGTTAACACAGCCCTCATTACATGTCGGATTCGTCTAAATTATTCTGGATATTCTTTTTAAAATAAGTGATTCGTTTTGCTATTATTGGACTCTTGTCTATTCATTGTCAACTGTTTTCTATAAATATGTTTGTACTGGCAACATTTATTCAGCTAATGCTGTTTAAAATGTAGGCCTACAATGTTCAAATGCAAAGACAGCACGTCACAAATAGAAGCCATTTTCCCTGCGGTATTTAGTATCACATTAGGATATTGGAATAAAAAATTAAGTAGCCTATCTTAAATGTAGACACAATGTTCCTTTGTTTTTGTTTTTTACTGTTTCCTAGGGGTTTCTTAATTTTAGACTAGTTGACCAGCACACATTATATGCAACCTCTCCCCAGGTTGGCAAAAAAAAGCATCTCAAAATGCATCAGAATGATGCTTTAAAATATGGAATATTTAAATTTTTCTGGCATCGGCGAGAACTTGAACCCATGTACCAATCCGATACCATTTTCTTAAACAAGACCTAGTTATTATGACCGCTGGCTTTGCCTAACCGCTGCACGGTTCTTCTTCGCTGCTCAGCCACAAGCAACCACTGTTCCCTTTCAGTCGGTCACGTTTGACGTACGTCGGAACTGACCGACGAATTGGGATCTGATTTCAGAGACCAATCTACTTTGAGTGTGTTAAAAACGAGCCAATGGAGATTGGCATGCGATTCACGCATTCCAGTACCACCCCCCAGTGCGGGTATAAATAAGGAAGTGGAATGCTTGATCATTGCTTTCTACTTCGGAGCCGAACAGTGTCATTGCTGTGTCTACGAAGAGTGTTATTCGAGTCTTGTGAGAAGGACAGCTGTTACAGTGCGGGTGTGACGACGCGTTTCAGCGGGTGGCCGCTTCAGAGGAGATAAAGAGCTGGTTTTTGTTGGGTGGCTGGGCGTTTCCGTTTCTGAGTGCTCACGCAGGCTTGCACTATCTGAACTGGGTGAGCCGCGGTCATCTCCCTGAGTGGTTCAGCACTAAAAGAGCAGTTTTCCTTTTCTAAATGAGCAACACGGTTTGACCCTGCGTCTTTTTCAAGATATCATTCAAACAGTGTGTTTCTGGATGCGGTTGTTTCCTGTCCTCATTTGACGGCCCCGATCTCTCTCACATATAAACATGTGAGATTGCGTTCGTGGGTGATCCATGCTCTCTCAGGAGAGCATGGTCACGTGGATCAGAACTTTGCCCAGCAGTTGTCGATGGCCCAGAAGCAGACAGAGGCGGTTTAAAAAAAAAAAAAAAACATCCTGATTTGCAGCACCTCTGCCTGCTTGTCGCCGAGGGCACCCCCCCCCTGCGTCCGCCTCCGCCCCTGCGAAACCCAGGCAGCAGCCTCCATCTGGGAAGCAGGGTGCCGGACGTAAGGGAGGCGCCCAACCCGCTCAGGGCTTTGCTAGTCTACAAGCAAGCGTAAGGGCAAGCGGCCCTGAGACGGGCAGCCCAGGGAGAACAGGAGCTGCTCCGAGCGAGTGGGTGTCCGCACCCCTCCCCCACCCCCCCGGAAGGAGGACCGGGGGGCACCGACTGGTGTCAATACTCTGCCGCTGGCTCTCCGGAGTCCACATTTTCAGAGCAGTTTCCTCTCTCCCTGGGCACCAAGAGGGCCAGGTTGGCAGTGTGCGACGCCCCCGGGCCTTGCCACTCCTTACCTCCCCTCCCCTCACCAGGGGGCAGCAGTCTGCGGCTCAATGACGCCTCCAGGCCTTCTCACCCACACTCTGCCCCACCCTGGAATACTCAGACAACACTCCGGGCCGCCTCCGGGCCTCTCGAGTTGGGTCTGTCTGTTCCACCTCGCTGCCCCACCCCGGGTGCGTCTGTGGTGCCGTTGGTCCCGCTTGTTCGGTCTCTGGGGGCTTGGCTACAGCTCCCCAGGCCGTCTCGCTGGCTCATCCGTACCATCAGACTCGGCTACGCGATTCAGTTTGCTTACCGGCCTCCCAAGTACAGGGGCATCCTCTTCATATCCGTGCGAAGCAGCGATGCTTAGGTCTTGCGGTCAGAGCTCGATGTCCTACTGGCGAAGGACACGGTCGAGCCAGTTCCTCCAGCCGATATGAAGGCGGGGTTCTACAGCCCCTACTTCATTGTACCCAAAAAAGGTGGTGGGTTTTGGTCAATCTTGGACCTGTGTATTCTGAATGGGGCCCTGCACAAGCTCCCGTTCCGGATGCATTTCGAATGCATCCGTCCCCAAGATTGGTTCGCAGCTATCGACCTGAAGGATGCGTACTTTCATGTCTCTATCCTTCCTCGACACAGACCATTCTTACGCTTTGCGTTCCAGGGGAAGGCATATCAGTACAAAGTCCTGCCCTTCGGGCTGTCCCTGTCGCCTCGCGTCTTCACGAAAGTCGCGGAGGCGGCCATTGTTCCGCTCAGAGAACACGGCGTTGGCATCCTCAACTATCTTGACGACTGGCTCATACTTGCCCAGTCTCGGGAGCAGTTGTGCGAAAACAGGGACATGGTGCTCAGTCACCTCAGCCTGTTGGGCCTTCGGGTCAACCGAGAGAAGAGCAAACTCTGTCCCACACAGAGGATCTCTTATCTCGGTATGGAGCTGGATTCGGTCAGCCAGACTGCGCGCCTCATGGAAGAGCGGGTCCGGTTGGTGTTGAACTGCTTGAATTCGTTCAAAGGCAGGACAGCTAGTGAGTTTCCCCCAGTGAGCCTTCTTGTGACCAGTGACCCTGTGCAAGGTCAGGAGGACGAGGAGCAGGTCTTGTAAATTGCGCCCTACTGGCCCAACCGGACCTGGTTCCCAGAACTCGCACTCCTCGCGACAGCCCCTCCTTGGCCAATTCCCCTATGGCACCCGCATCCAGACCTCTGGAAACTCCATGTCTGGTCCCTGGACGGGACGTGGAGGTTCTAGGTGGGCTACCACAGGCAGTGGTAGACAACATCTCTTCTGCTAGAGCTACGCTTTAAAGTGGAACCTGTTCGTTGTATGGTGCTCTTTCCACCAGGAAGACCCCCGAAGGTGTTCGTTTAGTGTCGCGCTTTCTTTCCTGCAAGATGGGCTGGAGCGAAGGCTGTCTCCCTCCACCCTCAAGGTGTACGTCGCAGTAATAGCGGCATATCACGGTGCAGTTGAAGGTAAGTCCTTAGGGAAGCACAACCTAATCGTCAGGTTCCTCAGAGGTGCGAGGAGGCTAAATCCTCCTCATCCAAACTCGTTACCCTCTTGGGACTTGGCTCTAGTGCTCAGAGCACTTCATAGTCCTCCCTTTGAGCCTTTGCAATCCATAGAGCTTAAAACCTGTCAATGAAGACAGTGCTCCTGACCGCTTTGGCCTCTATCAAGAGGGTAGGGGACCTGCATGCACTTTCGGTCAACGAATCGTGCCTAGAATTCGGGCCGGCAAACTATCACGTTGTCCTGAGACCCCGGCCTGGATACGTGCCCAAGGTTCCTACCACTCCCTTTCGGGACCAGGTGGTGAACCTGCAAGTGCTGCCTTCGGAGGAGGCAGATCCAGCCCTAGCTTTGTTATGTCCCGTCCGCGCTCTTCGCGCTTACATAGAGCGGACTCAAAGCTTTCGGACCTCAGAGCATCTCTTCTTCTGTTACGGAGGCCAGCAGAAGGGAAAGGCTGTCTCCAAGCAGAGGTTAGCCCACTGGATAGTGGATGCTATCATCTTGGTCACCAGTCCCAAGACGTGCCTCGCCCGTTCGGGTTGTGAGCACACTCAAAAAAGAGTGTGGCTTCCTCCTTTGCTGACAGACATATGTAGAGCTGCGGGCTGGGCGACACCTAACACGTTCGCTAGATTCTATAGCCTCCGTGTAGAGCCGATATCTTCCTGCATTCTCGCCCCCAGGGGCCAGTAGCGCTAAGTGCCCGTTCTAGTGTCGGCTTACAACGCCACTCCCGCCCTCTGGGCCGGATACGTGCGTCTATTGTCTCCAGTTGTGTTCCCCGGAAACGGCTAACCCTGTCGAGCTCCTCTATCACCCCTGCGGTGCCAGACGTTGCGGCCGTCTGACGCCAGGCCTGCACCCGTATGCTTGTGAAACGTGTGTGTAGGCTGGGTTCCATATGTAGCAGTTCCCTCATGGCAACCCCATATGTGTATTCTTCCACGGTACCAGCTACCCTACTTGGCTAGCCCCGTGTCTTTTCCTTGACAGAGCTCGCTCTGTCGTCTCTGGGCGTGTTCTTTCCCCCCTGGAACCAGGCTGGAACCACCCCAGAGACTGCCATATGTTGCACCACCCTGCCAGGTTAGTCCTTATGTGTATTCCGCCACCAATCCTTCCACTGAAGGATGTAACTCTGCAGCGTACCATCTCCTGAGATGGGCACGCTTTCCCAGCGTTATCCAATAGTCACATTGAGTGGGTCTTGCAGAAACAGCAGTGACTGACCTCCCTGCTTGGAGCCCTGACTTCCGTACCATCTAAGACGGTCCAGTGCGCTCAAGCAGGACGCTGGAAGGGCCAGCCTCCTGGCGTTTTGGTAGGGATCCCAATTCGTCAGTCAGTTCCGACGTACGTCGAACGTGACCGACTGAAAGGGAACGTCTCGGTTACGTATGTAACCCTCGTTCCCTGAGGGAGGGAACGGAGACGTACGTCCCGTCGCCAGCTGCTGCGCTTCCGCTAGAGGGCCACTAGTTTGGCTCCTCAGCAGAAAAAAGCAATGATCAAGCATTCCACTTCCTTATTTATATGAATCGCATGCCATTGGCTCGTTTTTAACACACTCGAAGTAGATTGGTCTCTGAAATCAGATCCCAATTCGTTGGTCAGTTCCGACGTACGTCTCCGTTCCCTCCCTCAGGGTATGTCCGCTGTTTAGCAGTATTTCGTGTCTGTGTGGATGGCGAGCGCCCGTGTGCACACACACGCGCGTGACACTCGCTCGCTGTCTTTGTAATCTCTGCCGTGTGTCATTATCAAGTGGCAACCTCCCCCAGTTTCTCTACATCCATTTTTTTTTTGTTACAGTCAAATGGTCACTATATGAGGACACGAACGCATAAACTGTCACTTCATGAGAATTTACCGTTTCATTTGAGAAAACTGTCATATAATGAACACAGGCACTCAAAGATCTTCATGGCTACCCGTCAAAATAAAAGTTTTGTTTAAACATGTTTAAATTTACAGATTATGTTGGGCTACTGTTGTAGCCTACAGTAGATTTAGCTACGTCTCTATGTAATAGTAATATGTCTCTACTACTACTAATAATAATGCCTAGATGGTTGCTTATTTATTCACTTGTTTTGTTGTAAAGAGATTATTTTCTGATTAATATATAATTTTTTATATTCCTACATTTATTTGTTGCACAGTTTTTTATACAGTTATATTGTAAAACTAAAATACCTTTTTCATTTTGCAGTATTGGATCTGTGGCTGCATTTGAAGTTCTTTTCGCTTAAGAAAAATAAATAATATTACTGTCAAATGCATGTCAGATAATAAAAATACTGTAATAAATACAGTAGTTCACTGTTTGTATTTGTTCATGTTTTATTAAGGGATAAGTCTGAAGCACACCATAAAATAATTCTAGCAATTCATACAGGGCTAGTACTATAGACAGCTGTATATACAGATACACGCCCAGGTATCAGATCAGTACTCGGTATCGGCCGATACCCTGAGCCCAGGTATCGGAATCGGTATCGGAATGGGAAAAAGGGTATCGGAACATCTCTAAAAAAATCCATATTTAGACTTTTTTCATAGACTAAAATAACTAACTTCCGGTAGTCAGCAGTAGCAAGTCGACTTGCGCTAAAAGAGTAACCCCTGATGCGATGTATAGGAGCATCTCAAACTTTGACGCCTCTCTCGGATACGGCCGGGCAACAAACTCAAGCCCCTCTTCACTTATATCAAAATCTTCCACCATTTCTCTTTAAAAAATCTCGTTTTTGTTTTGTTTTGGTCTATCCTCTGCGGTTCTGCGTTCATCAATATACGCATGCGTCAAGGGTTACTCTTTTAGCGCATCTCGACTCGCGGAGCCGTGTGGAGCAGTTATATGATAGATGATGCACGTTTATAATGGATAGATGCACTTTCTTTTATGGACTTAAAAAACAGAGCAACAGTCACTGCCTTTATAAAGCTTGGATTAGCCAGAACTTTTTTAATATAACTTAGATTTTATTTGTCTGAAAGAATAATGTCATACACACTTAGGATGACTTGCGGGAGAATAAATCATGAGCTAATTTTCATTTTTGGGTGAATTATTCCTTTAAGCTAGATGTGTTTGTGCAGTAAAATGGTCACTGAATATGTTCTAATCCGTGGTGTCTCCTGGTTCAATGGAGAGAAACATGACCGTCTAAACCTCTTTGCTGGAAATTTGACACACTTTATCAAACTGCTAAATAAATATGCTAAATTGATCATGTTTTTGTGTTTATTTGGATTTAACATGTCTTTTCAATGTTATAGGTTACTGATGGGTTAACAGATAAAAACGTCAAATTTACAGTATGTTAGTTTTTAAGTGTAAATTAAGAGCACATTGCTGGTTACTGAGTTGCATTACTTTTACACTGTAATTCTACAGAAGCATACTGTAAAGAATTCTGCTGTGATATTACAGTAAATTACTGGCTACTAATTGCATTACTTTCACAGAAAGGTACTGTATTTAATTTCACAATATACAGCTGTCATTTCACAATTATTTACTGTAAAATTATACAGGAAATTACTGTGAATTTCACAGTAAATTTCACAGTACATTACTGTGAAAGTAATGCAATTAGTAGCCAGTAATTTACTGTAAAATCACAGCAGAATTTTCTACAGTGTAGTTAGTGTCTCCCTAATAGTATTTAGAGGGTTTGTTTGTTGTTTTGGTCTTGCCCCCTCTTGAAAGCCTCAATCCTCCTATATTTGAAATTGCTGCAGTGAGTTGTTTTCAGTTTTTTTGTTAAAGCCCTGAGGTTGGGAACTGAACCTTGCTGCCTCCAGAGGTGGAAAGTAACGAATTACATTTACTCGCGTTACTGTAATTGAGTAGTTTTTCTGCGTACTTCTACTTTTTTAAGTAGTTTTAAAAATCTGTAATTTTACTTTTACTTAAGTATGTTTTGTTTGAAGTATTATACTTCGCTACATTTTAAACCACACCCGTTACTGAGTAAAAAATAAATAATACAAAGGGGAGAAAAACGCGATCCGGAAACGACTGCATTGAATTGAAGGCGGGAGAACGAACGCGCAAAAATCACAAAAAGATTGAGACAGACGGACTGACAGACGTCAGACCCAGCTGAAAGCGAAACGCCGTCGTGAACCCCTGGATAGTATGGAAATACTTTGGATATAGAAAAAAAATAGCCGGGTATTGTCCTGGAGGATATCAAATTAGCAAAAAAATTTTGATGCAAAGGAGGAAACACATAGAACATGTTCGGGAACACCATCCCTCTGTGCGGATAAAGGTACGTTTATAACTTCAGGCTGAATGTTTTCTGTGATGCAGAGGGAATCCCGGAATTACAGTATAACGCAGAATGTCACGTAAAACACGCAAACTGATGGATGAATGAATACATCAACGGTAAATCTGTACAATAAATCAAATCGCGACATGGTCTGTGAATATTAAAGCTCAAACACTGCTATATGAATATATTGTCTGCTTGTTCTGTCTCTGTGTGAATGAGCAGCGCAGTTTCGTCTACTAGCCTACATACTTAAGTAGCCTACGCAATGCTTGTGGTGTTTAACGTCTCAAAAAACATATTTGGGCATGAACATACAGTATGAACATTTCCAGAGCTGATCTGAGACCCCCAATGAACATTTTCATCATTTTATTTGATTAAAAGCCATTATCAAATACACTCTGAAACAGATCTTCCCTTAAATAGGTCCTCACTAAAACCCGTCAAAATAAACGGTTTAACTAGATAGAAATTGTGAAAGAAATATATTACTATTGTAGGCCTATAGAATACTTGTCAAAATAATAATAATAATAGCAACAATAAAAATATATCATAATTTAAACATTATTTAAGAATATATTTTTAAATCCATGGTTTAATTGAGTAAAACAGCAGCACTTTGCCCAAAAAATTAAAGGACAAGTATTTGATTACCACCGTTTTGGTAATGTATTTGTATTAAATCATAAAAAGAAAAAATTCTTAGGACTCTATTATTCTTAAAGTTGTTAATCTAATTCATAATAATTTATTTAGTTCATTAGACATGTTTTATTTAAATAAAAAAAAAATAAAAAAATGGTTTCAAGTTTGTTATAATAAAGCATTTGTTCAACCAAAAAAATCAGTTTTCATTAATTTAATGCCATTTTAACTGGTGATAATAATAACCATAATTTAATAATACAGTTTATTTATTAAATAATTAATACTGTGATGCTGTGAAATCTCATTCTATTACAACCCTACACGGGAGAGTTCCCCACCCCGCTGTTAAAAAAAGTAACTCAGTAACTTTTACTCTGAGTACATTTTAAATGAACTACTTTTTACTTTTACTTGAGTACATTTTTAGACCGGTACTTTTACTTCTACTTACGTAAAATTTCATTGAAGTAATAGTACTTTTACTTGAGTAGAATATTTTGTTACTCTTTCCACCTTTGGCTGCCTCCACACATCACACCAATCTTATTCTGTTACAAGTTCCTTTAACCCTAGACTGAATAGGGACATAACAGCCTCACAAAGCAGACCGGCGGTGTGTGTCGATAGAAACGGCTCATTCTAAGATACTAAAAACATAATGGTTCATAATGTAAGGTCTTTATACACCCCTGAAACATAGTTCTATATATTATATTGCATTTCTGTCAATAGATCCTCATAAATACTACACTCTGCACCTTTATCTTTTTCATTTTGAAAATATATTAATAAATGTGTAACTGTATTGCAAAATATTTCCCCTTTGACTGTATTATGTGATAGCTAATATTTTGTCCTCAATGTTCACAAATGCATTGTTATGAATAGTGTCTATTAAAGTCACAGAGTCTGGGCATTTAATGTTAGATATAGGCTACTGTATTTAGCCGATAGATTAACTCAGTGACTTGTATTTACTCAAAGACTTGAACGGGCGAAACGTGCTTTAAGCCAATAAGACAAAACTGACAACAGAGAATATGGTGTGTAGTAACTTGGTACTGTTACGTCCCGTGACGTAATTGCTATTGAATATTGTAATGATGTTTTTCTCCCCTCCCTCTTTTTCTCTCTCGCTATCTCTCTGGGTGCGTCTCAATCAGCCCCCTCAGCTCAGTAGTCAGCGCACTGATCAGGGAGCAGCCCATTGACTTATGTCCTGATCAGTGCCCTGACTACTGAGCTAGAGAGCTGATTGAGACGCACCCTCGATCATGTAGCTCTCCAAACCATCCGCAGCAGATCTTAATTAGCGGGAGCGTGGCTTCAGTGTAACGGATATAAAGCAGCTGTGAGACGAAGCTCGTGAGGAGTCCCTCTTCTGCTATCCCAGACACATCATGGCTTTAATTGCTGTTGAGCAAATTGTATGTTGTGAATCTATGTTGTGATCACAACGACGTTGCCATTTAGTTTATTTGGGTTTACCCACTCCTAAACTTTTTCTCCTGTGTATTCTTTTTAGTTAGGGAGAGAGGTATGATAACTGTTTTTACTTTTGGTTTCTTTTGTTAGGGAATTTATTTTGTTTAAAACTCTTTAGGAAGGTATAGTTTTGTTTGTTATTTTGGCCTTGCCCTCTCCTGATGATTTGGTTATCTAAGTTTGTTATCTGTTTTCTGATCTTTATTTATTTACTGGTTTTTGTTAACCCTTTAATTAAACACTTGTTAAATATATTCTTGGTTCTTCCGTTTCTTTTTCTTTTATGGTGTAAGTAAAACGTTGTGGAAACCTTTTTCTTGAAATAACAAGTGTAAAAGTTAACAGAGCTGGGATAGTGGAAAAGAAGATTCCTCCACGTTTATTTATTTATTAACTTTTAGTTATCTTTTTGTCTTGTTACTCCCTCCTCAATCCCCTAGACTGAGAAGGGAATGTAACAGTAATTAAAAACCACGTGGAGAGAGGAATGAGCCGGTTTTTACTGATAACTGCTCTTATGTTTACAGGATTGCACAAGCATGACCTGACTATCCAACAGGACAGAACATCTGCTGACACAGGTATATTCCCAAACAACACGAGCATATATACACACTGGTAACAACTGGAACTGCTAGAACTGTACTCCGTCCACTACATGGTGAGAGAGTTGTCTTGTCTGTAATATTGCTGTCATGATGTGCTGAACTAATTCGTACTGTATATTTAAAAATATTCAATCTGTTCACGTCTTTCTCTTTTTATCATTGAAGCTTAAATATTCCCCAATCAGAGCATTAGAAACAACCATTTTAATCTTCAGTCCAGTTCTTAGACTATCTAATTAGAGTTTTCCCTTCTTTAAGGCTGTACGATACTTCTTTAAGGCTGAGTACTTTAACCTGTACTCAGCTGTACGATAAAGAAGTTTTCCCTTCTTTAAGGCTGTATGATACAGTGGGATCAGATACAATTGTGGTCAGCCCCACCTGATGGGGGTAAAGGGAGAGATTTATATGCACCCTTAATCGAACCATAAAAAATAAGGAATTGATTTGTTAATCAATTTGATAGACTGACCAATGAAAATGCTGCTCGGTAAATGCAACGGTTGTTTTTAAAAAAATTATTGTTTTAATTATGTCACGTTGTAACAGAGATGGGCACTCGAGTTAGTGACTCTACAATAACTTTATGAAGCGACGAGAATAGTTTTTGAGCCCAAAAAAACCCTAAATAACAACTTATATAGAGATGACCGATTTCAAAATACAGCCTCATGAAGCTTCGAAGCTTTATGAATAATTATTCATAATTTGTTCAAGCATCCAGAATTATAGCCACGTTAATAATGTTTGTAAGAAACCAAACCATTTGTAAATCCGTCCACAGAGCCACAGAACCCGCCAGAAAGCTTGCCTGTGACAAGATGGTCGCCGGTGATGACGTTTAGAGACTCCGCCGTAAGACATTTAGCCTTTATTATGTATATCTATGGTTAACACATCCTTCTCTTGCTTCTTCTCTACTCCTCTTTATTCTAACAAATGTAACAGTAAAACTTAACAGTCACACACCCCAAAAAAAGAAAAGTTACACGGTCCCATACAATCTCTTTAGCTTTTCCACATGGTAAGTGTCACTTTGGTTTGGGTTGTCAAGCATTATAACTTTGTAATAGACATTATTAACCCTTTTCAAGATTTTTGCAGGCCCTTGCCATTTTGGAGCTAACTTGGCCATAAAATAGTCAGCAGCACGAGATAGAGGGTGAGTAAGGATCCAAACCAGATCTCCTTTGCAACGAATTAGCTCTGAGGGGATATATTAATAATTTTTCATAACTAATTATGATTATTCTTTATGATTAGTTATGAATATTTGAATCAGTTAACTAGATTAACTGATGTAGCTCCATTTACATTACAATCATTCAATCAGTTCGTCCTAAGGACGTTCAGTATTGATTATTAATTTAATTCTTAGGAAAGGATATTTTTCATGGTCACAGAAAAATAATTATTTCTTTGAATTTACCTAAGCGCTTAGAGCGCATTAGCAAGATCGATCATTAAAGGGACAATATGTTTGCAGGCACGGAGTCAGGACCAACATATATTGTGCACAAACTTTAATAACTAAACCACGGAACAAGACTATAACTAACATAAGACAAACATGACATACACAATGTATACATAACAAGAAGTGAGGTTAAAGTGTTTGGAGGGAAAAGGGGTCGGAACAGATTGATGGAGTTATAGAAAAATAACTCTTGCAGAAAGTCTAGAACCTTTGTGAAGAACCATCATTAATAAACGTCTTTGTCTGAACAAAGAGTTTACAGTTTTACTAAATACACAGCAATTTCTGTTTCGTACTGTACTTGCATTTAGCCTGAGCTGTAGAAGACCTTCCGAGGTGAAATCGCAGGAGAAAGTTTGTGGGTTCCGTCCGATGGCTTTGACGTGGCTTTGAAGTTCTTCTGCATTGGATGAAGAAGAAATGATGAGCTTGCGTGGTTGCTTCGAATCCGTAGAGGATGAGAAAATTGCACATGGCGTGCAGAGTCTGGCCTTGTGAGGCCTTTGGCTCGGTGTGTGTGGAGGCCTGAGCCCCTGCTGGGTGAGCCCACAGCATGTCGTGTCCGTGTTAGCAGGAAAAGAGAGAGGAGGGAGGTCTGACCCTGAAGGTCACCACCTCCTGAAGTAGACTTGACCATTGAGATTGTTGGGATTTCCAAGCGGGAAAATTCTCCTCTGGAGATTTATGTCTCTTTGCTTCAAACCGGATTCAAAAGGGTCTGTTCCCATTTATACTCGAATTAATGCAACAAACACACATTGCCTCTTACGAGAACGTGACATGCATGAAAGTGTAAATTGTGAAGCGAGCATTCATTTGATAGGAGACACGACATGTATAAGGTTACCTGAAAGTTGTTCATTAGACATTCTTAAGTTACATACAATGCAACAGACCCTTTACAAGACAGTTATGTTTGCACACACAAGGTCCTAGGGTGCGAGTTCATTTATAGACGGTTTGTCTATAACTTGAGGCAGAAGCTTGTGTTTTACAGGCTGTCTTTCCTCTGTGGACTTTCCATGTGGCCACATTCCTTTGGGGTCGTAAAACGTCTTATCTGATTGTTTCCAGGGCAACCGAGGACCTTCTCTGTGGTGTTGGGAAATGTCAGTTACCAAGCACCAGCATTTAAAACATGTTAGTAAATGTAACCGGCGATTATGTGTCTGATTTTGCCTCAACTGGCTTTATGCACAGCTGCACTACTTCCTGAGCTTCATCTTCTTAGAAGATATGTTTGTACAAGGGAACCTACCAATGAAAACGAGCAGTGTGTGTGCTCCATTATCTGAATCAATATCAGCATAAAATACCTGTTGATCATTGCCCAAAACACAAACCTGTGTGATATTCTCCTCCTCTTTTCTCCTCTCGTGGTTTTATGAGTCTTTCCGAGCTTTAATATTCTTGTTAATGGCATGCAAAACTCCAGCTGTCCTCATGTCGCCTTCACTGTCATGATGATTTAACCCAGCTCGATCTCCTCGAACTAACTGGACCACTTCCAAACACAGTTTTGTACATTTTTGTTACTCAGTTTATTATTTTTCTCCAACACATGCAAACTTTATGAAAATGGCTCATGCAAAAGCTACACATTGCAGATTGTTTTTTTTTTTTTAGAAATGGTTTTGTATTTCTTAATAATTATCAGAAGGCTGTAAATAATAGTAAGCTGAATGCTTCAGAATAATTTACAAAAAAATGTTATTAGATTAGATTAGATTCAACTTTATTTATTTACTTTATGCGTAAGTGCAGGACATGGATATGTACTGAATATATACATATATATATATATATATATATAGAGAGAGAGAGAGAGAGAGAGAGAGAGAGAGATGGTTGTTACTATAAACAGAATTTACAGGTGAATATGTACTATGAATATAATATACAGATGGCTATTACTATAAACAGAGTTCCCTTTCGTTCAGTCACTACGACGTACGTTAGTGACTAACGAATGGGGGTTTCGCTTAGAAGCCAATCATCTTCGAGTATTCAACAGCGCCCAATGGCAGTGCCAATGCCACGGGCATGCGGAATTTGCATGCGTAACTCCGCCCCACCTCGTGGGTATATAAGGAAGTACGCTGGCAACATCGCATTATGTTTCTGCTTTGGAGCCAAGAGGATCTCTTCACTCCTACAAGCCTGAATTCTGAAGTCTTCTCTTCAGTCTTCGAGACCAGCGGTTCTCCAGGGTGTTGGTGTTACGGCGCGTTCCAGCGATCTCATGCTGCCTGCCTGCTGATCTGTGCAGTGATCTGCAACAGCTGTGTGTGTGTTTCCCTGGGCGCTTCGGCACTCTGCAGAGCTTTCCTCTCACAAAAAGAGCTTGCGCGTGGCACGTCTTTTTCAAGACGGTTCGCCCGTGCACTTCCGGGTGCGATCGATCTCCGTTGCTGTCTATGGGCACATTCACTGCTCGATGTGTTTGGGCTTCAGCGCGTTCGGGCAGTGTTTGTGGATGCGTCATGTTCCCACTGCGGGAACGTGACCATCGCAATGTTGCGGTCGAGACTCAGTGATCTCCGTGAGGAGAGAGAGTCCCCTCTGCCACACCCCAATCTACCGTCTCCGAGTGAGGTGGTACTTTGGCTGGTGGCCAGGGTGACCTGAGTGCGGTGCCGTGGTATTAAGAACCCCGACGATCATTCCTCGGGCCACGCCCCCTCTTGCACATTGCTTAAACCCGCGAGTGTTGGACTGAAACAGCGGCCCGTCTCTGACGCCTCGTTCGTTTCGTCCACGCTCCAGATAGCAGTGAGATGTCGATCGCCGCATCCCAAGGTGGGCTGGAGTCCTTTGGGGATGACGATTAGGAGTTGTGCTCCGCCTCCGGGTGTGTCAGCGCTGCCTGATCCGACAGCTGTTGGGCCCCGCCCCCAATGCCTTTCGCTCCCGAGGTGCATGAGGAGATCACGCGGTCCTGGAAGTCCCCGTGCTTCCCGCGATCGTTTGGTGGCCTCCTCCGCCTTCTCTGCCCTTGATGGGGCCGCGGCCTAGGGTACACTGGGGCCCCCTCACCCCCACTGTTGAACTCTCTGTTGCGCACTACGGTGTCCACAGAGGGCTTGACGTGGCGTGGTGTGGCTGTCCTAAGCACCCTCCCAAAGCCTGTGGGCTCGTCTACTTCGGTGGCGTGGTCCTGCAGAGCTACGGGCAGGCCGCCGCCCCTTTGCACATGCACAAGGGTGGAGCCGACCCAGGGCTCTTCATTGAGCTGCGTGCCGCGACTGATCCCGCCCCCGGGCGGTGAAGGTGGCCACACGCTCCCTGGGTCGGGAGATGTCCACAGCTGTGGTCCGGGAGAACACCTGGCCTTACCTGGTGATTTGGAGGACGTTGAGTGGGCCCGCCCCCTCAACTCACCCATATCCCAGGCTGGCCTCTTCGGCGGCGCGGCTGGGAACTGCGCCCAACAGTTCTCGGCCGCCCCAGAGCAGACTGAGGCTGTAACACGTACTGCCCCGGCGGCCAGCTGCTGCACCAGCCGCCGGCTCAGTCGCCTCAGTCCGCTCGCCGCCGAGGGCGCCCTCCCTCTTCCCGCCCGGCCCCAGCAGCAGCCTTGACCTGGGCCGCGCCATGGAGGTGGTTGAGGATGTCGCCCAGTCCGCTCCCCAGACTGGTTAAACGCCACGCTGGAGGTGGACAACTCAGAGATGGGTTCCAGTTCTTCCCAGGGGATGGTAGCAGGGCCTCTCCTTCCCCCGGTGGAGGGCCGGGGGAAAATCCTTCCGCTGCTGGCCCCCGGGCTAGCAGCGCTTGGGAAGAACTCATGTTCCTGTCTCTGAGGACCCAGAGACCGGTGATGACAGTGCGCGCCACCCACGGGTCCCGCCACTCGCATCCCTCTCTGTCGCCAGCCTCCTGGCAGAGCAGACCCCAGTGGAACGCGCGTCCTTCCCTGGTCTCCTCTGTCAGGACGCAGCCGTTAACCGCACCCCCACACCGGGACGCCCAACAGCCTCCCTTGTCCGGGTCGGTAACGCTGCATCGCTGCCCCACTCCGGGTACATCTGTAGTCCGATTGACCCCGCTGGTGCAGTTCCTGGGAGCCTGGCTTCAGATTCCAGGGCTGTCCCGCTGGGTCGCGAAGACAGTCAGGTGCGGCTACGCGATTCAGTTCGCGCAGGTTCCTCCCTGCTTCCGGGGAGTCCGTTCCACTATGATCGGGGCTAATGCCCCCGTCATGCGAGCGGAGGTTGCCACCCTACTGGCGAAGGGTGCGATCGAACCTGTCCCTCCAGCCGAGGTGAATTCCGGGTTTTACAGCCCGTACTTCATTGTACCCAAAAAGACCGGTGGGCTTGACCGATCCTGGACCTGCGCGTCTTGAACCGTTACCTCCACCGGTTTCCGTTCAAGATGTTGACAGCGAAACGCCTTTTCGAATGCGTTCGTCCAGACGATTGGTTGCAGCGATCGACCTGAAGGACGCCTACTTCCATGTCTCCTTCTACCTCGACACAGACCGTTCCTACGGTTTGCTTTCGAGGGGCGGGCATATCAGTACGCAGTTCTACCATTCGGGCTATCTCTGTCCCCTCGCGTCTTTACGAAGATTGCCGAGGCAGCCCTTGCGCCCCTTCGGCAGCACGGGGTTCGCATCCTGAACTACCTCGACGACTGGCTCATACTGGGTCACTCTCGAGAGCAGGTTTGCGGACACAGAGATTTGGTGCTCCATCACCTAGCCCGTCTGGGCCTTCGGGTCAACTGGGAGAAGAGTAACTTTGCCCCGCGCAGAGGATCTCTTTTCTCGGTATGGATATCGACTCGGTCGCCATGTGCGCGCAGCTTTCGAGCGCGCGCGCGCAGTCTCTGCTGACTTCCCTTCGTCAAATCGAGGGCAAGAATGCGGTTCCACTGAAACTTTTTCAGAGGCTCCTGGGGCATATGGCATCTACAGCCGCGGTAACGCCGCTCGGATTGCTTCATATGAGACCGCTTAAGCACTGGCTACGCGATCGAGTCCCGAGATGGGCATGGCGGTCTGGCACGCTCCGGGTACAAGTGACTCGGGCCTGCTTACAGACTCTCTCCCCGTGGTCGAACCTCAGTTTTCTACGGACCGGAGTGTCCCTAGAACGAGTTTCCAGGCATCTTGTTGTATCAACAGATGCATCATCCACGGGCTGGGGTGCCATGTGCAATGGACAAGCAGCCGCGGGCTCCTGGATAGGACCCCAGCGCCTTCTGCATGTCAATTGCCTCGAGTTGCTGGCAGTACGGTTCGCCCTGCACCGCTTCCGAGCGTTGCTGAAGGGTCAACATGTACTAGTCAGGACAGACGACACGGCCGGGCGGTCTACGCTCCCGCCGTATGTCTCAACTCGCCCGCCATCTCGTTTTTTGGAGTCAGAAGCATCTGAGGTCCCTTCATGCTGTCCACATCCCGGGAGTCCTGAACCGTGCAGCCTACGAGCTCACGGCTTCAGCCACTTCCTGGAGAATGGAGACTCCATCCCCAGACGGTCCAGCTGATATGGGAACGGTTCGGCGACGCACAGGTAGTCCTGTTGCCTCCCAGGACTCTTCCCATTGCTCCCTGTATTATTCCCTGACCTATGGTCGGCACGGATGCACTGGCGCACAGCTGGTCGTCGGGGCTACGCAATTATGCGTTTCCCCCAGTGAGCCTTCTCGCACAGGCACTGTGCAAGATCAGGGAGGACAAGGAGCAGGTCATGTTGGTCGCCCCGTTGGCACGGCCGGACCTGGTTCTCTGAACTGCTACTCCTTGCGACAGCCCCTCCCTGGCCTATTCCTCTGAGACTCCTCACTCAGAGACGGGGCACCTTTTGGCACCCGCGTCCAGCGTTCTGGAAGCTCCACGTGTGGCTTCTGGATGGGACGCGGCTGGTTTGAGTAGCCCTCCACCTGCGGTGGTCGCTACCATCACTTCCGCTAGGGCAGAGTCTACACGACACCTCTATGCGTTGAAGTGGGACCTCTTCGTCACATGGTGCTCTTCCCGCCAGGAAGACCCCTGGAAATGCCCGATCGGGTCTGTGCTTCGTTTCTCCAGGAGGGGGTGGGACGAAGGCTGTCTCCTTCCACCTATAAGTGTACGTGGCCGCAATATCTGCCTACCACGATCTCCTGGGAGACAATAAGGTAAGTAGCAGCACGACCTGATCATCAGGTTCCTGAGGGGGGCGAGGAGACTGAATCCTCCTCGCTCTCCTCTCGTTCCCTCTTGGGACCTCTCAGTAGTCTTAAGTGCTCTGTAGAGGCCTCCCTTTGAGCCTTTGCGGTCGGCGGAGATTAATTTCTTGTCTATTAAGACGGCTCTGCTGACCGCATTGGCCTCGCTTAAGAGGGTCGGGGACCTGCAAGCATTTTCGGTTGACGAAGCGTGCCTTGAGTTCGGGCCGGCTAACTCTCACGTGATCCTGAGACCCCGGCCCGGATATGTGCCCAAGGTTCCTACCACTCCGTTCCGAGATCAGGTGGTGAACCTGCAAGCGCTGCCTTTGGAGGAGGCAGACCCAGCCTTGGCATTGCTCTGTCCAGTACGCGCTCTCCGCGCCTACGTAGACATGACGCAGTGTTTCAGGACCTCAGACCAGCTCTTTGTCTGTTATGGTGGAGAGCGGAAGGGAAGTGCTCTCTCAAAGCAGAGGTTGTCTCACTGGATAGTGGACACCATTGTTTTGGCTTACCAGCAGCAAGGCCGACCATGTCCCCTTGGTGTGAGGGCACACTCCACCCGGAGTGTGGCCTCCTCTTGGGCTCTAGCGCATGGCGCCTCGCTAACAGACATCTGCAGAGCTGCAGGCTGGGCGACACCTAACACATTCGCCAGATTCTACAATCTCCGAGTGGAGCCAGTGTCCGACTATGTACTCGCCCCTACGGGTGGCCGGTAATGGGCCAGGCTCAGGTGTCTTCGCTTGCTCGCCATTCCACTCCCAGGACTGGATACGTGCGATATTTTCCTCAGGTGAGCTCCCCGAGAGCCCTGAGCTCCTCCAGCACTGCTTACGCCGACATCAGTTCAGTCTGCCCTTTCGAGCCCAGACCCTCATGTCCGGCCAGGTGCTCCGTGTGCATGGTTCCCTCCGGCGACCCCCACACGAGTATTCCCACCGTAAGCCTCCTCAGTGAGCAGGTGTCTTTCCCTTGGCAAGTCCCTGCCACCCCTAGGGTTAAAAATCCACCTTCGGCTGGTACCCTAGAGATCTTCCATATGCAGCCCTTAGCGGGTCATATGTGTATTCTCTAAGTCCTCCCCACGGGTAGGCATCTTGGCATTCCCTCACTGGGATATGCTTCCCAGTGTACCTTGGTAATCCTGTGTTAAGTGGGAGTCCTAGGGCCTTAAGTGGCGGGATCTCACACTTACGCAGGGCACTGGATGACAGCTGAGTGGCGTTGTTGTATAGGATCCCCCATTCGTTAGTCACTAACGTACGTCGTAGTGACTGAACGAAAGGGAACGTCCGGTTACGTATGTAACCCTCGTTCCCTGAGGAGGGAACGGAGACGTACGTTTCCTTTGCCACGTCAGCTGTGCTGCCTGGAACGCGGAGTTCAGTCTTGGCTCCTGCAGCAGTAACATAATGCGATGTTGCCAGCGTACTTCCTTATATACCCACGAGGTGGGGCGGAGTTACGCATGCAAATTCCGCATGCCCATGGCATTGGCACTGCCATTGGGCGCTGTTGAATACTCGAAGATGATTGGCTTCTAAGCGAAACCCCCATTCGTTAGTCACTAACGTACGTCTCCGTTCCCTCCTCAGGGAACGAGGGTTACATACGTAACCGGACGTTTTATATTATGTGCTACTTGTGGTTTCTTCTTAATCATTTATGAAATGTAATATTAATTTCTGAGTGGGCTGAAAGTAAATCCTTCACCGGATGGTTTCCAGTGAAAAACGGCAGTGATGAGGAAAATGAAATGCTATGTGAGGAAATGTTACTTCTTAAAGTAGGACGTTATATTATTGCTCATTCAAAAAAAAAAAAAGAGTAAAAGATTATGTGACATTGTTAAACAAAGCGAGCCAGATGGTTAAAAGAAATATCAAATATAAAGCAATTGTGTCTCTGAAGACTTGCTGTATTTGGTTTTCCAGTAGAAGTACTCGCTCTCACATGCAGTGGCCTTCCGTCCTTTATCTCTATTTCTACCGTGTCTTTTACATTCAGTGATTTAATTCTCATTCTTATCTTAGATGGTTAGGGTTAGTAAACTAATGAGAGTGGTGTAATTGTGGTAAGAGTCATTGTGTCAGAACCATCAAACCACTTACATTTGTGAATCAACATTGTGGTCTCCAATGTGACTCTAAATGCGCATTCACACGTGAATCAGAATCAGAGTACAAATGCAAACGATACAATCATACGTTTAATACACTAGTGCTTTAGTTTCATGCTATTGTCTATCATCCCAAAGGCCTTTACTTATTCCTCATGAAGATTTACAGTGTTACAAAACATTTAGGTGTTACACATCTATATCTGCTAAATTAATAAAGTAATGTAAATGTATTTTTGACTAATTAAGTTGTAATTAATGTAGTTTAATCTAGATATCTGTCACTAAGAATGAAATAAAGCATTGATTTGAGATCAATTCCCCCGCATGGAAGAACATGATTTAGCATTGAGTTCAGGCATCCCTAATTTTATTTCCTGGAGTTTTCTGGAAGACTTTTCCGTCCGGTTGTTTCCTCCATGTCAGTGTGACGTTCTGATCGATCAGCGTCTGCTGTAACTAAAGTACAAAAACAGGCTCTCAGTCCTATAATACATTCATGAAAATCTTCCAGCCAGCACAGAATGATTTCGAATTTTACCCATTTCTAGTCAGTTGCGTGCTATAAAACCCACCTTGTGCAAGACGAGCGCACTCAATGTAGCGTCATCCGCATTCTCACCGGCGTTCACCTGCACTCGGATCACCTGCTGCTTCTTCTTGACTGCAGGACAAGCACACACACACACACACACACACACACACACACACACAATACCTTACTTTACTTTATCTCCATCTTACTGTATGAATATGAGGATGTATTTATCTGCATGTCATGTGACCATTTAACCAACATCCGAGAACTGTGAGCATTATATTATTATAAATTATAAAACATATTTAAATTTTTCGGCTTAAAATGGCCTGATCCCAAACAGAAGCAGAATCGGGTTAAAGAGATAGAAGACAGGCGCTCAGTGTGATTGTGATAAACTCTTCTATGATCATCGACTGCGTGACGGAAATTTCATTAATTAGTGTTGTCAAGATAATACAGATTAATGCTTACACTTAAAGTTATTCGGTCAAGAGCAGTAAGTGATCTTCTCTTTGATCAACTTTTAACTTTTCAAAGCGTGTCAGCTGCGTCTCTGTCTATGGAGCTCTCAGATTTCATCTAAAACATCTTCATTTGTGCTCCGAAGATGAACAAAAGTCTTACCGTTTTGGAACGAAATGAGGGTGCACCGTAAAATCCAACAGTTTGTTCTAACTAATGTGTTCTAATCTAGAACACTTGTTCTATTCTAACTAGTGTTTACTTAATGTCTTACTTAACTTAATTGTAAATATCTAGTAATCTCTACTATTCACATACTATGCCTTGGACACTCAGAAATCCCAAGTTAAGATTAGTTGATCTTAATAGGCAAAGCAATTATTTTGACTAATTTCCAACACTTTTCTTTCTCTAGTTGCATTCACTCATTTCCCAAAGTCATCTTGAATGTTGAATTGTCAACTGGAAAATTAGAGAGAACATCGCATAAGCTGACTTCATAAATTAAGTTTTTGTTTAAACTCGCCATTATGGTGATCAGTGTTCCCTTTGGTTGGGCTCTTGAACTTCATTTATGTTATTATAATTCTCTTCCTAAGGATGCAGCGATGCAAACAGAAATGTTTTGGGTTCAAAGGAATTTTATTTGCTTTTAAAAGGTGACACTTATAACTAAACTTACCTAATGCGACACTTCCCTAAACTCTTCAGCCTCTTTTTGATTGTCTAACTGAACTTAAGTTTTGGCCCTCAAGCAATTTCTTACTTTTAAATAAATCAGAGATTATTATGTTTGGCCCTAAGGAAAACAGTGTTTTTGATTTTGATCTCTGATTTCTCACCCCGTACAACACACAATCTGGGCATCCTATTTGACTCCAGTTTAAAATTTAACAAACAGATCACGGCTGTTGTCAAATCGTGCTTCTTTCAACTTCGTCTTCTCAATAAAGTTGAGCCCTTTTTATCCAAGAGCAATTTTGAAATTACAATCCATGCCTTTGTGACATCTTGACTACTTGTAACTCACTGTATTATGGTATCTCTCAGGCTGGTTCAAAACGCAGCTGTTCGCCAGGAAACGAGAATATGATCATATAACACCTATTTTAATGTCTTTGCACTGGCTCCCTGTCAAGTATAGGATTTATTTTAAAATCTTGTTATTTGTCTATAAAGCCCTCAATGACCTAGCACCTCGTTTTTTAACTGACCAAATCATTCCATATAACCCGACAAGAAATTTGAGATCCCGTGACCGTGGCCTTCTGACCGTACCCAGACTTAGACTTCCAAACCGCGCTGATCGTGCCTTCGCTACTGCTGGACCCAAACTCTGGAATAGCCTTCCTCCCTATATTGGGCTGCCCCATCACTCAAGACGTATTTATTTTCCTTGGCTTTTAACACTCCTTAGTACGTTGTCTTGGGTTTTCTCGTTTACTGCTGATTGATTGTTTGAATGTTTGTTTTTGCCGTTCTATTTTATTTTTTATGTTTTATCTTATTTTTATTATTTTTTATTTTTTCTCTCTCTCGTTTTACTGCTGTTTTCTTTTATACCTTGTTAAGCACTTTGGTCAACCTTGGTTGTGTTTAAATGTGCTCTATAAATAAATATTGATTGATTGATAATGATCAAAGAAGTGTGTATATGTTCACAGTTCTCTGATGTTGGTTAATGGTCACATGACATGCAGGAAAACACATATTTAATCTTCTTTTAGTAACTGTTTTTATGATTGAATTAATTAGCTTCTCATAGTTCTCCCATGAACCTCTAGTCTGGGAAACCCTTAAATCAACAGTCATGCTGTACTATTCAGTTTTTGTCAACAAACAGCAAAAGAACGAACATACAAAACCGTCTAGGTCAGACTTACCCGTGCTGCAGAAGAAGTAATAAAGTGCAGTGCAAGAGTACATGCTAATATCAAGATAATGATTTATACGAGCACAGCTTCCTTTCTGCCCATCAAGATTCTGAACAGCGAGTTGGGTTGAGGAAGTGAAGCTGGCCTGATCTGACCACTTCCAAAAGTCCCTGTACAGTCCGATCCAGGGTTTATCATTTTCATATTGGGCTGCCTGGGTCTGGTCCTCTTGACTCCTAATGGTAACCAGGTCTGTATAATGCTGTCTGCAGTACGTCTGAGCATCACGCCATGTCGTTAGGTTCTGGATTAAAACCATTTTCTCTGTTGCATTGGCACTTTCTGTGAAAACAAGACATCAGAGACATTACGTTCTTTGTAATTATATGTGAAATTTACAAGCCATTTCTGACTGAAAATTGTAAATCTTACACCAAATATTTTTCAGTGTACAAACCTGTATATTTTTTCCTTTGTGTTTTATGCCGGTGAAAGACAGTGAAACAAAATTCTGGTTGAACTATCCCTTTAATTTTTAATTTTCAGTTTTATGTGTCTATTTTTAAACTATAAAATTTAAATATTTTGAAGTCTGACATGGGTTTAAATGTTATGACGGCCCATTGCGTCCAGTTAAGCTCAGTGTGTGATTAACCGATTATATAAATGTAGTTAAAGTCATTTAGGGGTGGGTGATATACCTGATAAAACAATACACCGTAAACTGCGATTCTGAATCCCCAGCGCTATAATGTTATAAATCATATTTACCTGATCTGTGAATGTAATTGTAGTCTAAATCTGATTGCAGTTTAGTCCAATTCACAAAGAAATGAATCATTTGAGCAGCTTCTTTTAAAGGTCCCATGGTGTGGATTTTTTCTATTATTTTATAATGTTTCCTGAGGTGTTCTGATATTGTTAGTATGATTTTTACATCATAAAATGTCATAATTTAGAAATAAAAGGCATTTTTCTATTCTGATTTTAGCCCTCTGGCTTGAATGCTCTGTTTGAAGGGGCGTGTCTGCTGTGAGACTTCAGTGTAAACGCCCACTGTTGTGATTGGCTGACATCTTTGCATTTGAAATGAGTATTAGATCTTGTGGCGGAGGGGGCGTGGTTTAGCGAGGTCTGCAAACGCGGACAGAGAGAGAGAGTTGGACTCGTAGATCAGCCGGAGAGCTCTGGAGAAAGATGGCTGAGAAAGTTATATCGCACCGAGTTGTTGTGAGCGTGAGTTTATTTAGTTTGTATCTGAGAGTTCTGAATAAACACGACCCTGTCGTCTTCCTCCTTATTCTACGATCTTTGTAACATGTGGAACCCCTCTCGAATACTTTTACTAGGTTTTTTTCCCATTACAGCTGTCAAGCATTATTTTGAGATCTTTTCCCATCACATGAACGGCTGCAGTGATGAGCATTGAGTACAGACACAGGCCTGTTGATCAGGGAATGCTGTGATCTCATTGCAAGCGTTTTCTCTCACAAAATGCTTTGACCACAACTATCAGCAAACGTACACGACATCGACAGGAATACAGTAAGAGCTTCTGCAGCATAACAGCGTCATTCATTATAACGGCAGTTTGGGCAAGTGTGCAGATACACTCGCAACGTGTGATTGACAGATCCGAACATTATAAAGAGAGTGTTCTTTGATCACTAATCTAGCGTCTAATCGCACTTTAAATAACAGATTTGTTTCGTGCTACTAACAGAAACGATGTGAAGTTGACGGTTTAGTCACTGGCTTGATTCACCCTCGTTACGCTTAGGGCATCAAGACGGCCAGCGGCGGGACTGACAGTATTAAACCATTTAGAAAGAAAGTCTGAGTGATCTTGAATGATTAGCTATATGTCAGAAATCACTGATCACAGATCAGGCATTAATGAACACTGTTACTCACTGACAGCGGTGCTGTCGAATCCATGTGGGAAAGTCTGTTTGTAAAACCTGTGCTGACATAAACCGAATCCATTTTCTCTGAATGCCCTGGGCGGGCAAAGCAGAGGAAGGGGGGTGATCGTTCCCCGTATGACATCATAACAGGAAGATTCCAGATCAGCTCGTCTGAGCTCATTCTCTCAGAGGCAGAGCAGGACAGCCAGAACTCAGTTTGCACCCATCACAATTTATAGCCACTTGGGGACCATATTCAGGCTAGGGGAACTCATATTAATGTTAAAAAAACTCATAAAATGAAAATGTCATGCCATGGGACCTTTAATGACTCATTTGAGCAGCTTCTTTTAATGCGGGGGTCTCAAACTCAGTTTCCCAGGGAAAGCAAGAACTGACAAAATGTAAAATGTGTACCTTGAATGCACTGTAAGTCGCTTTGGATAAAAGCGTCTGCCAAATGCATAAAAATGTAAAATGTAAGTAGCACAATAGATCCAATATTCTCAATCTTTATTATGAACAGTTCTTCAGCATGAATGTTTCTTCTGAACATGAACTGTTCCTCTGAATTTGAACCAAATATAGCCTATAGAAATTAAATCATGTTATATGAAATAATTAATGATTTTAATTTTATTTTAAATAATAGACTAATTCACAGCAAGGCTGTAACAGCTCAAACAGAACCGTGAGCGAAATTCTGGGTCTAATTCTAGTTGGGAAATAATCTTTTTGGGACTATTTGTAAACAATATTTGCATTCATTTGCATCAAATATATTATTAGTCCAGATAATCTTCGCATGAGTGAGTGAATAAATACACAGATCTGTGATTATTGTGATTTACATAGATGGATTCTCCTGTGGTCTGGTGGAAGAGTTTTTGTCCACCGTGTCAAAGGTTGCGGGTTCTGATCCGCTCTCGTGTAGTTTTTCTTCATTAAAATCAAAGATGCTCATCAATGATTGTATAATGAGACCATGGACACTTTTGCATTTTGTCCGGAAAGAATAGAGTCTCTCTCAGCAACGGCATGAAGCGATAGATTGACGCGCTCGTCTGTGTGTGAAGACTGAGCACGAGCCAAAAGAGAACATAAACCCTGCCTACTTTGATTTGATTGGCCATCTCAATCATTTTGACATTGAGGAGCTGTTAGACCACATTCGTTTCAACTGTGTGATCAGATTCGTTCGTCTGTTCCTGTCAATCACGCGGTGTCAACCAATTATACTGCAGGAGGGAGGGGCGAGCCAACTCTCTCTCTCTCTGTCTCTCTCACACACACACACACACACACACACACACAAAGGAGGCAGCAAGCGTGGCAAGCGCTACACATGCAACGACTCAGCAAAAAGGTGCTTTTCAGAGCAACGCGCGGGCCGCACGAACACTAAACTTTGATGTCAAGAAGGGCCTCAAAATATCCTCCAGCGAGCCCCGAGTTTGAGACCTGCTCTAATGAAGCACTTTTACTCATGTGAGGGATTTGAATCGGTCTGACGAATCTTTCATTAGTGCTGTCGTGATTATTGATTAATCGTCTCATCGTGGTTATTTAATCTAATCCAAATTATTTGAGAACATTTCAATAACATTTTGCCAAAAAAACACTATTATAAAGTACACAAAGGTCTTTCTTTGGATTAATCAGACTGCATTATATTAAATATAACATTATATTATATTGTATTGTATTATTTTTAAGTAAATCATATGGGCCTATTTTTATAATAAGTTGTATTATTATATATTATTATATATATGATATGATTTGACATTATCAAATCATAATGAAATATTTAACCACATTATTTATACGACAATTGATCACCGGCTCAAAACTGTGATATAAATATTTCCTTGTACCGCCCAACCCTAAAGGCATTATATTAATGTATTTTCACACATACTATATTCCTCATATTGCTCGCTTTGGATAAAAGCATCTCCTAAATGAATGTAAATGTAATAAATGCATGTAAATAATGAGCACCAATAAAGACTTTCTCACCGTTGCTACACAGAAAAGGATAGGCAACATAACAGATGCGATTACTCCATTTTCCAGCAGAATTTATGCCGACACAGTTCTCTTCCGAATCTTGGTTATCCGGCTCATAAGAACCCCAGGCCTTAAACACTAGGCTCTCCTCTTGATAAGACCATCTCCAGCTGTTGATGTCGTTGTAGAGTCCTAACCAGGCATATCCAGTATACCCATTCTCCGCCATGACTTCTCGCAGAGTGGTCCAGTCTTCATCGCTTTGAACAGTGGCCAGGTCGATGTGGTTTTTCCTGCAGTATTCTTGAGCTGCTTCCCACCTTGCTAACTCTTTGATCAGAACATACTCCTGTGGTTGACACAGAGTTAGTGACAGGAGTCCTGTTGAGAGAATACAGACGTTTTCAGCTTTTCAGGGGTTCAAGCGCAGAGGACTGAAACCTGCATTCTGCCCTAAAGCTGACCGTGCAGACCCAACCGTAAAGCTTAGAGACTGAAACTTGGGTCACACTTTATAATAACTACACGCTATGAGCATTAGTTAAGCTTTAGTAAATAGTTAATTCATCATTTATAAAGCATTAATAGACATTACTAAGCAGTTTATAAATACAGCTATAAATGCTGTATTCTTGATTTATAAGCATATCTATAATGTGTTTAATAATTGTATTTTCATACTTTATAAATTAGAAATGTATAATTTCTAAATCAAGTATTACATTATTTACAAACCAGTTATTGAGGAGTTGTCAGTGTTTCATCAGATCATTTAGAAAGTGTAAGTAAAGGATTAATAAACTATTTAAATGTACATTTATACATCTTATTATTTAGACATATAGTATTAGTTACTTAGTGTGTTAATAAATGTTTTAATAAACATATTCCTACTGTAATTTGTGATTAATTCAGGTAGTTATAAAACATTTAGTAGTTGTCAATTAACTCTTTCTGTGAGCTTATCTAAAGTGAGAACGAGTTATGCCTCATAAAGCTTTTACAAAAGAGATTTAAAGGCTCAGTTCTCTCTATATTAGGGGTGTAACGGCACACACACACACACACACACACACACACACACACATGTTTGTTTTTGTGAAATGTGAGGACATTCCATAGGCGTAATGGTTTTTATACCGTACAAACCATATTTTCTATCCCCTTACACTGCCCCTAAACCTACCAATTACACACACACACACACACACACACACACACACACACACACACACACACACACACACTGCCCCTGCCCCTAAACCTAACCCTCACAGGAGACTGTGCAGTTCACTTTCTGTGAAAAAAAACTTCTGTATGATTTATAAGCATTTTGAAAAGTGAGGACATGGGGAACGTCCTCATATTTCTCCCTCTTTTTGTAATACCTATGTCATTATACACATTTGTGTCCTGATATTTCACGAAAACATGCCCACACACACACACACACTAGAGGTGTAACGGCACACACACACACACACACACACACACACACTAGGGGTGTAACAGCACACACACACACACACACACACTAAGGGTGTAACGGGACACACACACACACACACACACTAGGGGTGTAACGGCACACACACGCACACACACTAGGGGTGTAACGGCACACACACACACACACACACACACACTAGGGGTGTAACGGCACACACACACACACAGTAGGGGTGTAACGGGACACACACACACACACTAAGGGTGTAACGGGACACACATACACACACACACACTAGGGGTGTAACGGGACACACACACACACACACACACACTAGGGGTGTGACGGTACACACACACACACACACACTAGGGGTGTAACGGCACACACACACACACACACACACACTAGGGGTGTAACGGGACACACACACACACACACACTAAGGGTGTAACGGGACACACACACACACACACACACACACACTAGGGGTGTAACGGGACACACACACACACACACACTAGGGGTGTAACGGTACACACACACACACACACACTAGGAGTGTAACGGGACACACACTAGGAGTGTAACGGTACACACACACACTAGGGGTGTAACGGTACACACACACACACACACACTAGGGGTGTAACGGTACACGCACACACTAGGAGTGTAACGGTACACACACACACTAGGGGTGTAACGGCACACACACACACACTAAGGGTGTAACGGGACACACACACACACACACACACACACACACTATAGGGGTGTAACGGCACACACACACACACACACACACACACTAAGGGTGTAACGGGACACACACACACACACACACACACACTAGGGGTGTAACGGGACACACACACACACACACACACTAGGGGTGTAACGGTACACACACACACATACACACACTAGGGGTGTAACGGTACACACACACACACACACACACACACACTAGGGGTGTAACGGCAAACACACACACACACACACACACACACACACTAGGGGTGTAACGGTACACACACACACACACTAGGGGTGTAACGGCACACACACACACACACACACACACACACACACACACACACACACTAAGGGTGTAACGGGACACACTCACACACACACACACACACACACACACACACACACACACGGGGTGTAACGGGACACACACACACACACACACACACTAAGGGTGTAACGGGACACACTCACACACACACACACACACACACGGGGTGTAACGGGACACACACACACACACACACACACACACACTAGGGGTGTAACGGGACACACACACACACACACACACTAGGGGTGTAACGGTACACACACGCACTAGGGGTGTAACGGTACACACACAAACACACACACACACACACACACACTAGGGGCCCTATCTTGCACCCAGCGCAATTGACTTTGTACACTGACGCATGTGTCATTCCTATTTTGCACCCGCGCAAAGCGCGCTTTTCTCTCCACAGAAGCACGTCGCTAAACTAGTGAATGAACTTGCGCTCCCTGGGCGGTTCAGCGCAAAGAAAGGAGGCGTGTTCCGGCGCAAACAATCCCTGGTGCTATTTTGCTGTTCCATTAAACAATTGCGCCACTGACCAGAAAAAACCTAGTCTAAAGTCAGTGGCGCGTTGCGCGTTGTTCATTATGCTATTTTAAGGGCGCATGCTTGACCATAATGTATAGCGTGCACAACGCGCATACACTTTGCTCATGTAATCTACACAGATGCAACAGTTATTTTTGCAAATCATAAATTGTTACACTAAAAAATATTAACACATGAGATGACGGAAATCATTGTGGTGTGCCACGAAGATGTGAAAAAATAGGCATAAATCTAGCTTACAAATGATTCAGGCTAATTGTAATAATTAAGGATAAGACCTGTTTGCCCAATAGTGGCAAGACATATATGTATATAAGGACATCTGACAAATTGGTTTGTCCGTCAAGAACCAGGAAAAAAAATCGACTGAAAAACTGAAAAAACTGAAAGACTGAAAAAAAAAAGACTGTGAAATCACCTTTACCATAATTTACAACATTACAACTTCACTTCTCTGTCTTTCACTGCTCTTACAAGAACATCAGTCTCCTCGGCTGTGAACCGCTCCTGGCGTGCGCCTGGTAAATACGCCATAATAATAGCAATCCATAATGGAACTTGCGCACCTGCTTTTAAAGGGAATGTTGGATGACGCTCTGATTGGTTTATTCACGTTACGCCCAAACCACACCTATGAATAATGAAGCTACTTCAGACCAACCCATTTTAGATTTGCGCCGGGCGGAAGAGCCATTTATCCCGCCGGGAAAATAGCAACAGCGCCGAGACCCGCCCACAAAGTTACTTGCGCTTCTCGCTTTGACACTTGCGTTTCAGATCGTTAAAATAGGGCCCAAGGGGTGTAACGGTACACACACACACACACACACACACACTAGGGGTGTAACGGCACACACACACACTAGGGGTGTAACGGTACACACACACACACACACACACACTAGGGGTGTAACGGCACACACACACACACACACTAAGGGTGTAACGGGACACACACACACACACACACACTAGGGGTGTAACGGCACACACACACACACACACACACACACACACTAGGGGTGTAACGGTACACACACACACACACACACACACACACTAGGGGTGTAACGGCACACACACACACACACACACTAGGGGTGTAACGGCACACACACACACACACACACACACACACACTAGGGGTGTAACGGCACACACACACACACACACACACACTAGGGGTGTAACGGTACACACACACACACACACACACACACACACTAGGGGTGTAACGGCACACACACACACACACACACTAGGGGTGTAACGGTACACACACACACACACACACACACACACACACACTAGGGGTGTAACGGCACACACACACACACACACACACACTAAGGGTGTAACGGGACACACACACACACACACACACTAGGGGTGTAACGGTACACACACACACACACTAGGGGTGTAACGGCACAAACACACACACACACACACTAGGAGTGTAACGGCACACACACACACACACACACACACTAGGGGTGTAACGGTACACACACACACACACACACACACACACACACTAGGGGTGTAACGGCACACACACACACACACACACACACTAGGGGTGTAACGGTACACACACACACACACACACACACACACACACACTAGGGGTGTAACGGCACACACACACACACACACACTAGGGGTGTAACGGTACACACACACACACACACACACACACACACACTAGGGGTGTAACGGCACACACACACACACACACACACACTAAGGGTGTAACGGGACACACACACACACACACACACTAGGGGTGTAACGGTACACACACACACACACTAGGGGTGTAACGGCACAAACACACACACACACACACTAGGAGTGTAACGGCACACACACACACACACACACACACTAGGGGTGTAACGGTACACACACACACACACACACACACACACACACTAGGGGTGTAACGGCACACACACAAACACACACACACACTAGGGGTGTAACGGCACACACACACACACACACACTAGGGGTGTAATGGCACACACACACACACACTAGGGGTGTAACGGGACACACACACACACACACTAGGGGTGTAACGGGACACACACACACACACACTAGGGGTGTAACGGCACACACACAAACACACACACACACTAGGGGTGTAACGGGACACACACACACACACACACTAGGGGTGTAACGGCTCACACACACACACACACACTAGGGGTGTAACGGGACACACACACACACACACTAGGGGTGTAACGGGACACACACACACACTAGGGGTGTAAAGGGACACACACACACACACTAGGGGTGTAACGGTACACACACACACACACACACTAGGGGTGTAACGGGACACACACACACACTAAGGGTGTAACGGGACACACACACACACTAAGGGTGTAACGGGACACACACACACACACACTAGGGGTGTAACGGGACACACACACACACACACTAGGGGTGTAACGGTACACACACACACACACACACTAGGGGTGTAACGGTACACACACACACACACAGACACACTAGGGGTGTAACGGCACACACACACACACACACACACACTAAGGGTGTAACGGGACAAAAAAAACACACACACACACACTAGGGGTGTAACGGGACACACACACACACACACACACACACTAAGGGTGTAACGGGACACACACACACACACACTAGGGGTGTAACGGGACACACACACACACACACACTAGGGGTGTAACGGTACACACACACACACACACACACTAGGGGTGTAACGGTACACACACACACACACACACACACTAGGGGTGTAACGGTACACACACGCACTAGGGGTGTAACGGTACACACACACACACACACACACACACACACTAGGGGCCCTATCTTGCACCCAGCGCAATTGACTTTGTACACTGACGCATGTGTCATTCCTATTTTGCACCCGCGCAAAGCGCGCTTTTCTCTCCACAGAAGCACGTCGCTAAACTAGTGAATGAACTTGCGCTCCCTGGGCGGTTCAGCGCAAAAAAGGAGGCGTGTTCCGGCGCAAACAATCCCTGGTGCTATTTTGCTGTTCCATTAAACAATTGCGCCACTGACCAGAAAAAACCTAGTCTAAAGTCAGTGGCGCGTTGCGCGTTGTTCATTATGCTATTTTAAGGGCGCATGCTTGACCATAATGTATAGCGTGCACAGCGCGCATACACTTTGCTCATGTAACCTACACAGATGCAACAGTTATTTTTGCAAATCATAAATTGTTACACTAAAAAATATGAACACATGAGATATATAGTGGCAAGACATATGTGTATATAAGGACATCTAACAAATTGGTTTGTCCGTCAAGAACCAGGAAAAAGAATCGGTGAGGGTGGACGCAGCGATGTCCTCTGCTGGCGTCAGGTCCTGAGTAGAGGCAGATCCACCTCCCGTTACACGGCGTGCCCGATTGATGCTGGCAAGCTTGGACTTTCCCCGTCTTCTGATGTCATTGTAGCGCTTGCGGCACTGGTGCGACGTCCTGGGGATGCCAGCTGATGAAACAATTGTGGCTATTTCCTCCCACGCCTGTTTAACCGACGCTATTTTGGGTGGGTTTCTCCCATCCCCATACAACACAACTTCTCTGTCTTTCACTGCTCTTACAAGAACATCAGTCTCCTCGGCTGTGAACCGCTCCTGGCGTGCGCCTGGTAAATACGCCATAATAATAGCAATCCATAATGGAACTTGCGCACCTGCTTTTAAAGGGAATGTTGGATGACGCTCTGATTGGTTTATTCACGTTACGCCCAAACCACACCTATGAATAATGAAGCTACTTCAGACCAACCCATTTTAGATTTGCGCCGGGCGCAAGAGCCATTTATCCCGCCGGGAAAATAGCAACAGCGCCGAGACCCGCCCACAAAGTTACTTGCGCTTCGCGCTTTGACACTTGCGTTTCAGATCGTTAAAATAGGGCCCTAGGGGTGTAACGGTACACACACACACACACACACACACTAGGGGTGTAACGGCACACACACACACTAGGGGTGTAACGGCACACACACACACACACACACACACTAGGGGTGTAACGGCACACACACACACTAGGGGTGTAACGGCACACACACACACACACACACACACTAAGGGTATAACGGGACACACACACACACACACACACTAGGGGTGTAACGGGACACACACACACACACACACACACACACACTAGGGGTGTAACGGTACACACACACACACACACACTAGGGGTGTAACGGCACACACACACACACAAACACACACACACTAGGGGTGTAACGGTACACACACAAACACACACTAGGGGTGTAACGGCACACACACACACACACACACACACTAGGGGTGTAACTGCACACACACACACACACACACACACACTAAGGGTGTAACGGGACACACACACACACACCAGGGGTGTAACGGGACACACACACACACACACTAGGGGTGTAACGGTACACACACACACACACACACACACACTAGGGGTGTAACGGTACACACACACACTAGGGGTGAAACGGGACACACACACACACACTAAGGGTGTAACGGGACACACACACACACACACTAGGGGTGTAACGGGACACACACACACACACACACTAGGGGTGTAACGGGACACACACACACACACACACACACACACACACTAGGGGTGTAAGGGGACACACACACACACACACACACACCAGGGGTGTAACGGTACACACACACACACACACACACACACTAGGGGTGTAACGGTACACACACACACTAGGGGTGTAATGGTACACACACACACACACACTAGGGGTGTAACGGCACACACACACACACACACACTAAGGGTGTAACGGGACACACACACACACACACACACACACACACTAGGGGTGTAACGGTACACACACAAACACACACTAGGGGTGTAACGGTACACACACACACACACTAAGGGTGTAACGGGACACACACACACACACACTAGGGGTGTAACGGGACACACACACACACACACACACTAGGGGTGTAACGGTACACACACACACACACACACACTAGGGGTGTAACGGTACACACACACACACACACACACACTAGGGATGTAACGGTACACACACAAACACACACTAGGGGTGTAACGGTACACACACACACTAGGGGTGTAACGGTACACACACACACACACACACACACTAGGGGTGTAATGGCACACACACACACACACACACTAGGGGTGTAACGGTACACACACACACTAGGGGTGTAACGGTACACACACACACACACACACACACACACTAGGGGTGTAACGGCACACACACACACACACACACACACACTAAGGGTGTAACGGGACACACACACACACACACACACACTAAGGGTGTAACGGGACACACACACACACACACACTAGGGGTGTAACGGGACACACACACACACACACACACTAGAGGTGTAACGGTACACACACACACACACACACACACTAGGGGTGTAACGGTACACACACACACACACACACTAGGGGTGTAACGGCACACACACACACACACACACACACACACTAGGGGTGTAACGGTACACACACACACACACACACTAGGGGTGTAACGGCACACACACACACACACACACACACACACTAGGGGTGTAACGGTACACACACACACACACACTAGGGGTGTAACGGCACACACACACACACACACACACACACACACTAGGGGTGTAACGGTACACACACACACACACTCTAGGGGTGTAACGGCACACACACACACACACACACACACTAAGGGTGTAACGGGACACACACACACACACACACTAGGGGTTTAACGGGACACACACACACACACACACACTAAGGGTGTAACGGGACACACACATACACACTATACACACTAGGGGTGTAACGGGACACACACACACACACACACACTAGGGGTGTAACGCCACACACACACACACACACTAGGGGTGTAACGGTACACACACACACACACACACTAAGGGTGTAACGGGACACACACACACACTAGGGGTGTAACGGGACACACACACACACACACACTAGGGGTGTAACGGTACACACACACACACACACACACACTAGGGGTGTAACGGTACACACACACACTAGGGGTGTAACGGTACACACACACACACACACTCACACGGGGTGTAACGGCACACACACACACACACACACTAAGGGTGTAACGGGACACACACACACACACACACACACACGGGGTGTAACGGCACACACACACACACACACACACACACACACACACACACTAAGGGTGTAACGGGACACACACACACACACACACGGGGTGTAACGGCACACACACACACACACACACACACACACACACTAAGGGTGTAACGGGACACACACACACACACACACGGGGTGTAACGGGACACACACACACTAAGGGTGTAACGGGACACACACACACACACACTAGGGGTGTAACGGGACACACACACACACACACTAAGGGTGTAACGACACACACACACACACACACTAGGGGTGTAACGGGACACACACACACACTAGGGGTGTAACGGTACACACACACACACACTAAGGGTGCAACGGCACACACACACACACACACACTAGGGGTGTAACGGCACACACACACACACACACACACACACTGTGACGAGTCCACCCAGAGGAATCAGCGTCGCCCTGGCAACAACGCACCTGCACGTCATCACCATGGGCTGATCGGTCACAGCTGCACCTCATCAGCCCAGAGGCATAAAAGCAGCTACGGCTGAGCAGACAGACAGACTCTGGTCTCGAGCTGAATGCACTGCTGGACTAACCTCTCTTTGTTGTTCTCCCCCAGAAAGCAGCGAGTGACCGACAGCCCACTTCACTGGAGCACGTTTGGACACCCACTTTCACTAGGATTGAGCACCACCGAGCACGAGGATCACCAGCCACCACGCACCGGCTCACTGACTGTTTTCACCTTATTATTTTGCACTGTAAATAAAATCCACCCTCCGGGGCCTTCTTCACTCAACCTGCCTTGTCGTGTGATTCCTCACCCCGTGACAGTGGTGGAGAATGCGGGCAGAAGCGTGAGGAATCACCGACAAGTTCACCGCACCCAAAATCCTAATCTTCTCTGTTTGTTTTTTTTTCTGCACGCCAGGACCCGGAAGTAGCGCGCTCGCTCCCCGAAGATGGAGGAAGTGTTGCAGCGCCTCACGGAGGTGAGCATCCGCCAGCAACAAATTGCGGAACATCTCGCCCCCCGCCAGGGAAGGACGGAAGAAGAACTCACCGCCATCCGTGTTGCCGCCGCCCAGCGCGTTCCGCTACCTGATCCGCGTGCCCAAGCCACCCGCCTGCTGCCGAAGATGACGGCGGATGATGACGTGGAGGCTTTCCTACAGGTCTTCGAGACCACGGCCCGGAGCGAAGAGTGGCCAGAGGACGATTGGGCACGCGCGCTGGCACCTCTGCTGACTGGAGAAGCCCAGCGGGCTTATTTTTCACTTCCCCGTGCGATCGCTGAGGATTATGATGAAGTCAAGCGGGAAATCCTGGCGAGGTTGGGTCTATCGTCTATCTGTGCCGCCCAACAGTTTCATGAATGGGAATTCAAGCCTCGTGTGCCAGCCCGTGCCCAAGCCGCCGACCTGAAACGCATCGCGCATCACTGGCTGATGGAAGGAAGTCCCACAGCAGCTCAGGTAGCGGAACGGGTGGTGGTCGATCGCCTCCTCTGTGCTCTTCCCCGTTCCATCCGGCAGGCGGTCGGAATGAGAAACCCGGCCAACACCGCGGATCTCGTGGAGGCGATCGAGCTGGCGGATGCCATACACCACCGTGAGGCAGGGGAGCGAGCCTTGCCATTTCCCCGGAGGGTGGTCCAGGAGCGACGGCCGTTCGAGGGCACCTCGCGACCAGTAAGCAGGCCGACGGTTCCCCCGCCGCGAGACGAGCCCATGCCCAGCGCCGAACCCATGCCGCCTCCGCGTGCGTGGCTGGCAGGCTGCATCGTCCACCAGCGGATGCCATCGGGAGCCCCGGAAGCAGACGTGGTGGTCGAGGGAAGACACTTCCGAGCCCTGCTGGACTCTGGCAGTACGGTCACCCTCATCCAGTAAAGAGTGTGTGGGCCCCGAAGAGGCGAGAAGAGCTTCCTCCCCATTACGTGTGTGCATGGAGACACTCGCCAAGTGCCAGCCCGTCGAGTCACCATCTCTTCGCCCCAAGGGACCTGGCCGGTGGAAGTCGGCCTGGTAGAGGACCTTCCGGTGGCCGTACTGCTGGGGAGAGACTGGCCGGGCTTCGACGCCCTGCTCACCGCCGCCACTCAGCCTGTCAGCCCGGAGGGGAACCGTCGAAGACGGAGACGGCCGCGAGGACCCCGCCGCCGACCAGCGCTATTAGCCTCCGACAGCGGGAGAGATGGTGAGTCCCCCTCCCAATCTACTAATCCGTTCTTTGATGTGTATCAGCAGGCTGCCGGAGGGGGCTCATTCGCCAAGGAACAACGGGAGGACGATCGCCTGAAGCACTGCTGGTCTCAAGTGCGGATCATTGACGGGAAAGACGTCCTCCCTCGGCCCCATCCTCTCCCGCATTTTGTCGTTGAGAAGGGCCTGCTATACTGTGTCGCACAGCGAAGGGGGGAGGAGAAAAAATTGCTAGTTGTTCCTCGGACCAAGACCGAAACCATCCTGGAGTTGGCGCACTCCCATCCGATGGCAGGTCACCTCGGGGCAGCTAACACCACGCAGCGTATCCGCGACCGGTTCCACTGGCCGGGACTGGAGGCCGAGGTGAAGCGGTTCTGCCAGGCCTGCCCGACCTGCCAAGTGACGTCGCCCAGGACTCCTCCCCCCAGCCCACTCATTCCGCTGCCCATCATCGAGGTGCCCTTCGAACGGATTGGGATGGACATAGTGGGGCCGTTGCCGAAGTCTGCCCGTGGCCACGAACACATCCTGGTCATCGTCGACTATGCCACCCGGTACCCCGAAGCGATTCCCCTCCGCAAGGCCACCGCGAAGAACATCGCCCAGGAGCTGTTCCTGCTGGCCAGCCGGGTTGGCATACCAGCGGAGATACTGACTGACCAGGGTACCCCGTTCATGTCCCGGCTAATGGCGGATCTCTGCAGGCTGCTGCGGGTGAAGCAGTTGAGGACCACAGTCTACCACCCACAGACGGACGGGCTGGTAGAAAGGTTCAACCAGACCCTCAAGCAGATGCTGAGACGCGTGGCGGCGGAGGATAAGCGGGATTGGGACCTCATGATTCCTTATGTGCTCTTCGGGATCCGCGAAGTACCCCAGGCCTCAACTGGCTTCACCCCCTTCGAGCTTCTCTTTGGCCGCCAACCACGAGGGCTCCTGGACATCGCCCGAGAAGCTTGGGAGCAGCAGCCTGCCCCTCATCGCACCCTCATCGAGCACGTCCGCCAGATGAGGGACCGGATCGATCGGGTGATGCCATTAGTCCTGGAACACCTCAGCAAGGCTCAACAGGCGCAGCAACGCCGGTACGACCGGGCAGCCCAACCACGGGAGTTCCAGCCGGGAGACCGCGTCATGGTCCTGGTCCCCAGCTCTGCCTGCAAGTTCCTGGCCACCTGGAAAGGACCCAGGTACGGGCCTTTTTGGGGTTGGCAGGATATTACCGATGTTTTATCCCCAACTTCTCCTCTCTAGCCGCCCCCCTGACAGACCTGACCAGGAAGGGGCAGCCGGAGAAAGTATGCTGGACCCCAGCCCTCGAAGAGGCTTTCGCCCGGGTCAAGACAGCCCTGACGTCGTCGCCGGTACTCCGCGCTCCGGACTTCGGTTGCCCCTTCCTGCTGCAGACGGATGCTTCCGACACAGGACTGGGAGCCGTCCTGTCCCAAATCCAGGAAGGCGAGGAGCATCCGGTCATCTACATCAGCAGGAAGCTGTCCCCGGCTGAGACGAGGTACGCCGCCGTCGAGAGGGAGGCCCTGGCCATCAAGTGGGCAGTCCTGGAGCTGAGGTACTATCTGCTAGGCCGCAAGTTCACCCTGGTCACCGACCATGCGCCCCTACAGTGGATGGCCCGTGCCAAGGACACCAACGCCAGGGTGACTCGCTGGTTCCTAGCGCTCCAGGACTTCCACTTTGAGGTACGTCATCGGGCCGGGGCCGCCAACGCGAACGCCGACGGCCTCTCGAGGATATGGACAGCTTATGCAGGTCTGTCAGGGGTCATTCCCCACCCTCCCTTTGTTTCACCCCTACTGTCTCCATATGTCCACAGGACCAGAACGACGCTTAGGGCGGGGGGAATGTGACGAGTCCACCCAGAGGAATCAGCGTCGCCCTGGCAACAACGCACCTGCACGTCATCACCATGGGCTGATCGGTCACAGCTGCACCTCATCAGCCCAGAGGCATAAAAGCAGCTACGGCTGAGCAGACAGACAGACTCTGGTCTCGAGCTGAATGCACTGCTGGACTAACCCCTCTATGTTGTTCTCCCCAAGAAAGCAGCGATTGACCGACAGCCCACTTCACTGGAGCACGTTTGGACACCCACTTTCACTAGGATTGAGCACCACCGAGCACGAGGATCACCAGCCACCACGCACCGGCTCACTGACTGTTTTCACCTTATTATTTTGCACTGTAAATAAAATCCACCCTCCGGGGCCTTCTTCACTCAACCTGCCTTGTCGTGTGATTCCTCACCCCGTGACAACACACACACACTAGGGGTGTAACGGGACACACACACACACACACTAGGGGTGTAAAGGGACACACACACACACACACTAGGGGTGTAACGGTACACACACACACACACACACTAGGGGTGTAACGGCACACACACACACACACACACACACACTAGGGGTGTAACGGCACACACACACACACACTAGGGGTGTAACAGCACACACACGCACACACACACACACTAGGGGTGTAACGGCACACACACACACACACACACTAGGGGTGTAACGGGACACACACACACACACACTAGGGTTGTAACGGGACACACAAACACACACTTGGGGTGTAACGGCACACACACACACACTAGGGGTGTAACGGCACACACACACACTAGGGGTGTAACGGCACACACACACACACACTAGGGGTGTAACGGCACACACACACACACACACTAGGGGTGTAACGGCACAAACACACACACACACACACACACTAGGGGTGTAACGGCACACACACACACACACTAGGGGTGTAACGGCACACACACACACACACACACACACTAGGGGTGTAACGGCACACACACACACAAACACACACACACACTAGGGGTGTAACGGCACACACACACACACACACTAGGGGTGTAACGGTACACACACACACACACACACACACTAGGGGTGTAACGGGACACACACACACACACATACACACTAGGGGTGTAACGGGACACACACACACACACACACACACACACACACTAGGGGTGTAACGGGACACACACACACACACACACACACTAGGGGTGTAACGGCACACACACACACACTAGGGGTGTAACGGTACACACACACACACACACACACACACACTAAGGGTGTAACGGGACACACACACACACACACACACACACTAGGGGTGTAACGGGACACACACACACACACACACACACACTAGGGGTGTGTGTACATTTATTAACACACTAAGTAACTAATACTAATACTATATGTCTAAATAATAAGATGTATAAATGTACATTTAAATAGTTTATTAATCCTTTACTTACACTTTCTAAATGATCTGATGAAACACTGACAACTCCTCAATAACTGGTTTGTAAATAATGTAATACTTGATTTAGAAATTATACATTTCTAATTTATAAAGTATGAAAATACAATTATTAAACACATTATAGATATGCTTATAAATCAAGAATACAGCATTTATAGCTGTATTTATAAACTGCTTAGTAATGTCTATTAATGCTTTATAAATTATGAATTAACTATTTACCAAAGCTTAACTAATGCTCATAGCGTGTAGTTATTATAAAGTGTGACCCAAACTTGGCCAGATTGTAGGTCTCAATTTGGGGAGACATTGACAAAGTGTTGCCCCGATCGGCCTGATGGTGGTGCTACAGTGCTAAAAAACAAAAGAAAATGACATTTTTGACGAACTATATATATACTACGAGTCAAAAGTTTAGTAACTGTACTATTTTGTGTTTTTAAAGTCTCTTCTGCTCAGCAAGGCTGCATTTAGTTGACCCAAAATGCAGCAAAAACAGTATTATTGTGAAATATTTTCAGCATCATTACTCCAGTCTTCAGTGTCACATGATCTGTTCATTCTAATATACTGATTTTCTGCTCAAGAAATATTTATTATTATTTTTCAGAATTATTTAATGAATTGATAGTTCAAAAGAACAGCATTTATATGAGATATAAAGCTTTTGCAGCATTATAAATGTCTATACTTTCACTTGATTATTGATGAATAAATGTATTTGGTAGCATGAAAATGTGTATGTACTGTTCTTTTGAACTTTCTGTTCATCAAAGAATCCTAAAAAAACGTCTTACACAACTACTTTCAACATTGATAATAATCATAAATGCTTGTTGATCATCGAAAAATCATATTAGAATGATTTCTGAAGGAAATAAGCCTAAATGAGCCTATATGAGCCTATATGAACCTATACGAGTCTATATGAGTCTATATGAGCCTATATGAGTCTATATGAGTCTATATGAGTCTATATGAGCCTATATGAGCCTATTTAAGTCTATATGAGTCTATATGAGTCTATATGAGCCTACATGAGTCTATATGACCCTATATGAGCCTATATGAGTCTATAATGAGTCTATATGAGCCTATATGAGCCTATATGAGCCTATATGAGTCTATAATGAGTCTATATGAGCCTATACGAGCCTATATGAGCCTATATGAGCCTATATGAGTCTATAATGAGCCTATATGAGTCTATATGAGCCTATATGAGTCTATATGAGTCTATATGAGCCTATATGAGCCTATTTAAGTCTATATGAGTCAATATGAGTCTATATGAGCCTATATGAGTCTATATGAGCCTATATGAGCCTATATGAGTCTATAATGAGTCTATATGAGCCTATATGAACCTATACGAGTCTATATGAGCCTATATGAGCCTATATGAGCCTATATGAGCCTATATGAGTCTATATGAGCCTATATGAGTCTATATGAGCCTATATGAGTCTATAATGAGCCTATATGAGTCTATATGAGTCTATAATGAGCCTATATGAGTCCTATATGAGCCTATATGAGTCTATATGAGCCTATATGAGCCTATATGAGCCTATGTGAGTCTATAATGAGTCTATATGAGCCTATATGAGTCTATATGAGTCTATATGAGTCTATAATGAGCCTATATGAGTCTATATGAGTCTATATGAGCCTATATGAGCCTATATGAGTCTATATGAGCCTATATGAGTCTATATGAGTCTATATGAGCCTATATGAGTCTATATGAGCCTATATGAGTCTATATGAGCCTATATGCACTTCTGGTTAGACCTAAACTGCATTTCGTTGCCTTGTACTTGTACTTGTGTAATGACAATAAAGTTGAATCTAATCTAATCTAATCTAATCTAATCTAATATGAGTCTATATGAGTCTATAATGAGCCTATATGAGTCTATATGAGCCTATATGAGTCTATATGAGTCTATATGAGTCTGTAATGAGACTATATGAGTCTATATGAGTCTATATGAGCCTATATGAGCCTATATGAGTCTATAATGAGTCTATATGAGTCTATATGAGCCTATATGAGCCTATATGAGTCTATATGAGTCTATATGAGTCTATATGAGCCTATATGAGCCTATTTAAGTCTATATGAGTCTATATGAGTCTATATGAGCCTACATGAGTCTATATGACCCTATATGAGCCTATATGAGTCTATAATGAGTCTATATGAGCCTATATGAGCCTATATGAGCCTATATGAGTCTATAATGAGTCTATATGAGCCTATACGAGCCTATATGAGCCTATATGAGCCTATATGAGTCTATAATGAGCCTATATGAGTCTATATGAGCCTATATGAGTCTATATGAGCCTATATGAGTCTATATGAGTCTATATGAGCCTATATGAGCCTATTTAAGTCTATATGAGTCAATATGAGTCTATATGAGCCTATATGAGTCTATATGAGCCTATATGAGCCTATATGAGTCTATAATGAGTCTATATGAGCCTATATGAACCTATACGAGTCTATATGAGCCTATATGAGCCTATATGAGTCTATATGAGCCTATATGAGCCTATATGAGTCTATATGAGCCTATATGAGTCTATATGAGCCTATATGAGTCTATAATGAGCCTATATGAGTCTATATGAGTCTATAATGAGCCTATATGAGTCTATATGAGCCTATATGAGTCTATATGAGCCTATATGAGCCTATATGAGCCTATGTGAGTCTATAATGAGTCTATATGAGCCTATATGAGTCTATATGAGTCTATATGAGTCTATAATGAGCCTATATGAGTCTATATGAGTCTATATGAGCCTATATGAGCCTATATGAGTCCATATGAGCCTATATGAGTCTATATGAGTCTATATGAGCCTATATGAGTCCATATGAGCCTATATGAGTCTATATGAGTCTATATGAGCCTATATGAGTCTATATGAGCCTATATGAGTCTATATGAGCCTATATGCACTTCTGGTTAGACCTAAACTGCATTTCGTTGCCTTGTACTTGTACTTGTGTAATGACAATAAAGTTGAATCTAATCTAATCTAATCTAATCTAATCTAATCTAATCTAATATGAGTCTATATGAGTCTATAATGAGCCTATATGAGTCTATATGAGCCTATATGAGTCTATATGAGTCTATATGAGTCTGTAATGAGCCTATATGAGTCTATATGAGTCTATATGAGCCTATATGAGCCTATATGAGTCTATAATGAGTCTATATGAGTCTATATGAGCCTATATGAGCCTATATGAGCCTATATGAGCCTATATGAGTCTATAATGAGTCTATATGAGCCTATATGAGTCTATATGAGCCTATGTGAGCCTATATGAGTCTATATGAGCCTATATGAGCCTATATGAGTCTATATGAGCCTATATGAGCCTATATGAGTCTATATGAGTCTATATGAGCCTATATGAGCTTATATGAGCCTATATGGTCACTTGATGTCTTTTTTGTAAAAAATACTACTATTAATGTGTGACAAAACGCAGTTTCACGAGTTCACACTTACATCAAATTAAATGGAGTAAAAGATTATGCGTATTTGGCGTGCTGTCCGGGGGAGGGCTCCGGGCTCGGAATTTTGGCCCGAACCCAGAGTATCCCCCCCGTGATAAGATTGGTCTAGAACTAGACTGTATTGCGTTATGGATTGAGTTGACGTCTAATAGGTTTTTATTCAATCAAGTGAGGAGATGGGGTGGTGGAGGGATGCTAAGAAACTGTCAACGAAAGGAAGGTGAGTTGGCTGTATATAAACACTCCTCCTGTTGTTGATTGAATTGGTTCAGTATGCTCCACTCGTGTTTAATTAGGTTTTAATTATCTGGGCGTGCTCCACTTTGGTTTGATTAGATTACATTATCTGGCGTGCTCCATTATTTAGAAGGTTTAATTATCTGGACGTGCTCCTCCCGAAATTAGTTACTAAAACTTCACTTAAAGACTTTTTCAGGCGATATTGTAGTTGTTTAAAGCTCAAATCTGTGGTTAATTTATAAAAAGAGCCTATTTGAGCATTTTATCTGGCGTTTTCGGAGTTGTGAGATCCAGGCGATCAGTGGCATTCCGCGCTCGTTTACCCGGAGAGACCCGCCTTTCCTCGGCTAGTCCTTCTCTCATTGGCCGCTGGCTCTGCCTCTTTTTTTCTGCTCCAGTCTCGTTGTGAAATGGCTGACATAGATTTTGTTGAGAGGGTAGCTGCGCTTTATTTGCTGTGGAAGGCTGAAAGCGGCGTAGACTCGTTCGGCGCCGTGTCTGGGTCCATCAGATCCTCCACCATCAGATCCTCCAGAAGCGCTGAGGCGTAGTGCAATGCGTAAATCGCTCGTGGTGCTCGCTGACAGATATATGTAGAGCTGCGGGCTGGGCGACACCTAACACGTTCACTAGATTCTATAGCCTCTGCGTAGAGCCGGTATCTTCCCGTGTGCTCAGTTTAAATGGCCAGTAACACCGAAGTGCCCGTTCTACTGTCGGCTTGCTGCGCCATTCCCCTCCTCATGGACTGGATATGTGCATTTTATATATGTGAACCCTGTTGAGTTATCGCACGCCAATGGCCATTGGCCCGTTCTCTACACACTCGAAACTGATAGGGGCTCCCAGAAGTGATCCCAATTTGTTGGTTACGACTGACGTACGTCTCCGTTCCCTCCTTCAGGGAACGAGGGTTACATACGTAATAGAGACGTTGCATACAATACAGAGATGTTTTTTGTAATTTCATTGTATGTAAAACAGCAAAAATATGCAAATAATTTGGTGTAATATGTTTTATATGTTATTTTAATGTTTTACCTGAAAGAGAAAGAAGATGAAGCCACATTTGGTCCATGATTTTGCCGGGAGTTTTGTCACTGGAAAAACAAATTTTCACAAATATACATATTATGCATATATAAAGAAGAAGAAGAAGAAGAAGAAGAAGAAGAAGAAGAAGAAGAAGAAGAAGAAGAGAGAAGAAGCAAGAAGAAGAAGAAGAAGAAGAAGAAGTTTAATTTATATAGTGCCTTTCCATAGTTTAAATTTTTTTTTTGATTAAATGTATTTCTTATGATGAAAAGTGCATCTTTTCATGTTTTATAGACAAGGTAATATATTTGCTGTGCATCCAAATTATGAAAATATAAGAAAATAATGCAGTAAAATGACATGTATATTTAGAACAAAGACAGGTGATGCTCAGAAAAGATACATCCTAACCGTAGATTAATAACAAAACACCCATAAATAAAACCTGTTGATGGAATTACCGAGTACAACATTATTGATCAGTCGAGAAATTAAACATCTACAGCATAATTACCAGTTCTCTTGTGAATGATCAGATAAAGTCTCAGTTGTTGAAGTTTTGGTCCACCTGTCCTGTAGTGATAGCGAGTTCTCAATCCTCCTCTTTATATGGGTCGTTACGTCAAGAAGGGCATTTCACAGTCAGATTTACAAAGTGTGTACTGAATATTTTTTTTAGGCTCCTCCTACAGGAGACCATCTTAGGAACAATCATTATCACATGAGTCATTGTTACACCCTTGAAGCAAATGTTACACATTTAAACTAGTTTAATATGCAAGAACATACCTGTATCCATTAGTTCAATGTTCAAAGTATGGATCTCAGATTGAGTTCAGTGGCAGATCTGACATTAATCTACATAAAAACATTGAGCAGGTGATAGAAGTCATGATTCCCTAACTAGTATAACAGCCAGATCATGTCTTTCCTATCATTTTGACATAAAAGAGATAATATGAATGTAATTGTTTTGGGTGGTTTGTGTGTAATCTTAATATATCTTTATTTTTCAGTGTAAATGTCCTTGTGGAGGATGTAAATGAAGGACAAAGTGATTGACTAGTCTATGCAAAACAACCTCAGAAAGATGAAACTTCATGTAGAAACATTTGAAATCCATTCTCCTTTAAAAACTCTACTTCTAAAACTAACTTGCATTTATATTGCACAAATGTTTTGTCAAAACGATGTTTTAATATATGACAATGAGTTTGTATATGCAAAGCATTAAAGATTTGCTCTTTGTTAGTTTTCAGATCACCTGTATTTGTATACTAATATAGACTCATATAGACTCATATAGACTCAAATAGACTCATATAGGCTCATATAGACTCATATAGACTCATATAGGCTCATATAGACTCATATAGACTCATTATAGACTCATATAGGCTCATTATAGACTCATATAGGCTCATTATAGACTCATATAGGGCTCATATAGACTCATATAGACTCATATAGGCTCATATAGACTCATATAGGGCTCATATAGACTCATATAGACTCATTATAGACTCATATAGACTCATATAGGCTCATATAGACTCATATAGACTCATTATAGACTCATATAGGCTCATTATAGACTCATATAGGGCTCATATAGACTCATATAGACTCATATAGGCTCATATAGACTCATTATAGACTCATATAGACTCATATAGACTCATATAGACTCATATAGGCTCATAAAGACTCATATAGACTCATATAGACTAATATAGACTCATTATAGACTCATATAGACTCATTATAGACTCATATAGGCTCATTATAGACTCATATAGGGCTCATATAAGACTCATATAGGCTCATATAGACTCATATAGACTCATTATAGACTCATATAGGGCTCATATAGACTCATATAGACTCATTATAGACTCATATAGGGCTCATATAGGCTCATATAGGCTCATATAGACTCACATAGACTCATATAGGCTCATATAGACTCATATAGGCTCATATAGACTCATATAGACTCATTATAGACTCATATAGGCTCATTATAGACTCATATAGGCTCATATAGACTCATATAGGCTCTTTGTTAGTTTTCAGATCACCTGTATTTGTCTAAACACATCATGTGTTGGTGATTAGCAGAGTATATTTACAGATCATGCTAAATTTGACATCTTATTGTTCTCTCCTGCAGTTATTTACCTATGCAAATACAAGCAGGTGCATGCTTGGCACTTCTCCCTGAAGTTTGTAATACAGCCACAAAAAAACAAACATATTTCCTTATTTATATAATCTATATCATCAATGTTATATGTATGACAAACAATGTCAACAGTGGATTTAAATTAATTTAAGAGAAACAATGAATAGTTAATTTGCTAATGTAGCATTCCATTGAGGGAAGTTTGGAGAACCCATCTGCAAGTTTATTAATCCAAACGTGAACAAATACAAAACAATCCAAACTAAAACACTTAGACCAGAGTAGCCTTTAACAGACTGAACTAGACCATGACTTCTTACCAAACAATGGGTTACAAAGACTCATGGCAAACAAGAGGGCTTAAATACACAGAATGCTAATGACTAGACAAGACACATCTGTGAACATAATCAAGACAATTAACCAATGACATCATGACACAAGAGACTTGGGATGTACTAGACATCTGGGGTCTGTTCTTCGTACCTCGCTTAATACATCTGAGATGATTTGACAGATCCCAGATCTTTTAATCGTGATAACTGATGTCTGGCTAATTTGGTTCTTCAAACGAATTTGCGGATTGGATTTAAATATCTGGATTAAATGATCTGAGATCACTGCGCGTTCTTGTGTTCCCTGAAGAGGGCAGATGCATCGATACTCGAAACCATGATCAGCAATGCAGCGATTGGCTGCGTCAAGAGAGCAACATAATGACATCATATAATTAAAAAAGCCACCTGGCAAAAAACTTGGCAAATTACACAAAAAAAAAAACCAAGAATATCTGGAGCTTTATAAGGAAACAGCTAAACGACCAAACCAACATACAAGTTATAATAGATCAATGATAAATGTTTTTTTTTGTTTGTTTTTTACATGATTACCAATTATTTATATTCACGATTTTATACAGTATTTGTACACCCTTTACATTTTTATTTCAATGTTGTAATTAAATTTTTAATTCAATTTGAAGTAGATTTGTAACGTGACAGTATTAAAGTTTCTTAAGGGTCAAGATCAAATTCTCTGCATCCCCTGCGCTGCATCAAGCCATCCCATAATATCCGTCATCACTTAAATTAATGCATGGCTCAGATTAACTGTACAACATGTGTGCAAACCTCCAATAAAATTATAAAGTAATTATTCCATCACAAATAAATCGCTCAATCAAGCGGCTGTCTCTATAGTATTATACACAACATTATAATATTATATACATTCTCATATACATATACAATTTAAAATTTGTATATTATTATTATTTAAAATGATTATTATTGCCCCTGGTTCAGTAATGAACTCTTGTAATAAAGTAGCAGTGGCTGGGACAGACTTTAACTAAGTATCAGCTCAAGATGCGATCTAATCCTGTTTATATGTAATAAGCCGCTCGAGCAGGTTTGAGCTTCTGGAGCTGTTGCTATGACAGCAAGTCCAGGATGAGTGTCGGAGAACCAAACAATCCAAGATCATGCCAAATCATCAACAATCAAATCCAGCTAACTGAGTTAGCGAGGTACGAAGAACGGGCCCCTGGACAAGATGGAATTTGTTATATTATGCTCAAATATGCAAATGACAGAATACTTAAAGTAGTATTAGACTTATATAATAAGATATGGGTAGAAAGAAGAATGCCAAGGGCATGGAAACATGCAATAATAATTCCAATAGCTAAACCAGGGAAAGATGCATCAATAGCAGGAATCACAGGCCTATTGCGCTTACATCAAATTTATGTAAACTGATGGAAAAAATTATTGTAAATAGGGTAATTTATGTACTTGAGCGTAAGGGAGCGTTGACACCTAATCAATATGGTTTTAGGAAAGGCCGATCAACATTAGATGCATTAGTAAAGCTGGAAACAGATGTAAAGAAAGCTATAGCAGTCAAAAGGGATTCGTGGCAGGTTACTTTGATTTGGAAAAGGCATATGACATTAAGAGAATTGGAATAGAAGGAAGAATATAATTTTAATTGGGTATTAAGTTTTTTATTTGACAGAACAGTTCAAGTTAAAGTGGGTAGGGAAGTGCTCAAACAGGGGGCAGTCGTGGCCTAATGGTTAGAGCGCCGGACTTGTAACCTCAAGGTTGCAGATCCGAGTCTCAGGTCCGGCAGGATTTGTCGGTGGGGCGAGTGAATAACCAGCGCCGTCCTCCACCCTCAATACCTCGACTGTGGTGAGACCCTTGAGCAAGGCACCGAACCCCCAACTGCACCGACAGATTCTCAATATCTAAAACATGTTACCAGATATTTACAAAGAAAATTAAAGAGAATGAAATGCTAAAATGATATGGGGGCCTTTAGAGAAAGTGTCCAAAGTGTACGTGATATTTTGTCTCAAATGTAACCGTCAATATGTGGGCCAAACGAAAAACGAGTTAAGAATTAGAGCATACCAACATGCACATAAGATCACTCACAAGATCATGAAAAGGAGATACATGGCACAACATTTCTTAACTCATGGCCTTGAATCTTTGGGAGTTACGTGTTTACAGGCCAATCCATGGTGGTCTGTACAGGAACGGCTTAGAGCTGAGAGCCAGTGGATTGCACGCCTGGACACACTGCACCCCAGAGGTTTAAATGAGACAAAATAACTCAACAGTCCACTTTAGAAAGAATTCTTCTTCTCTCTCCCTTAGAGTCTGTCTTTCTCCTTTAGGTAGGACACACGGTGAATGCTTTCAAGGGACTAAGGTGACACACAACACGCCCCTAACCCTAACCCTAACCTCTCAATCCTTCTGCCTCTGCAGCGTGAGCCTCGGCTAACTCTAACCCTAACCCTAACCCTAACCCTAACCTCTCAATCCTTCTGTCTCTGCAGCGTGAGCCTCGGCTAACCCTAGCCCTAACCCTAACCCTAACCCTAACCCCAACCTCTCAATCCTTCTGTCTCTGCAGCGTGAGCCTCGGCTAACCCTAACCCTAACCTTAACCTCTCAATCCTTCTGTCTCTGCAGCGTGAGCCTCGGCTAACCCTAGCCCTAACCCTAACCCTAACCCTAACCCCAACCTCTCAATCCTTCTGTCTCTGCAGCGTGAGCCTCGGCTAACCCTAACCCTAACCCCAACCTCTCAATCCTTCTGTCTCTGCAGCGTGAGCCTCGGCTAACCCTAACCCTAACCCTAACCTCTCAATCCTTCTGTCTCTGCAGCGTGAGCCTCGGCTAACCCTAAACCCAACCTCTCAGTCCTTCTGTCTCTGCAGCGTGAGCCTCGGCTAACCCTAAACCTAACCTCTCAATCCTTCTGTCTCTGCAGCGTGAGCCTCGGCTAACCCCAACCCCAATCTCTCAATCCTTCTGTCTCTGCAGCGTGAGCCTCGGCTAACCCTAACCCCAACCTCTCAATCCTTCTGTCTCTGCAGCGTGAGCCTCGGCTAACCCTAACCCTAACCCTAACCTCTCAATCCTTCTGTCTCTGCAGCGTGAGCCTCGGCTAACCCTAACCCCAACCTCTCAATCCTTCTGTCTCTGCAGCGTGAGCCTCGGCTAACCCTAACCCCAACCTCTCAATCCTTCTGTCTCTGCAGCGTGAGCCTCGGCTAACCCTAACCCCAACCTCTCATTCCTTCTGTCTCTGCAGCGTGAGCCTCGGCTAACCCTAACCCCAACCTCTCAATCCTTCTGTCTCTGCAGCGTGAGCCTCGGCTAACCCTAACCCCAACCTCTCAATCCTTCTGTCTCTGCAGCGTGAGCCTCGGCTAACCCTAACCCCAACCTCTCAATCCTTCTGTCTCTGCAGCGTGAGCCTCGGCTAACCCTAACCCTAACCCCAACCTCTCAATCCTTCTGTCTCTGCAGCGTGAGCCTCGGCTAACCCTAACCCCAACCTCTCAATCCTTCTGTCTCTGCAGCGTGAGCCTCAGCTAACCCTAACCCTAACCCCAACCTCTCAATCCTTCTGTCTCTGCAGCGTGAGCCTCGGCTAAACTTAACCCTAACCCTAACCTCTCAATCCTTCTGTCTCTGCAGCGTGAGCCTCGGCTAAACTTAACCCTAACCCTAACCTCTCAATCCTTCTGTCTCTGCAGCGTGAGCCTCGGCTAAACTTAACCCTAACCCTAACCTCTCAATCCTTCTGTCTCTGCAGCGTGAGCCTCGGCTAACCCTAACCCCAACCTCTCAATCCTTCTGTCTCTGCAGCGTGAGCCTCAGCTAACCCTAACCCTAACCCCAACCTCTCAATCCTTCTGTCTCTGCAGCGTGAGCCTCGGCTAAACTTAACCCTAACCCTAACCTCTCAATCCTTCTGTCTCTGCAGCGTGAGCCTCGGCTAAACTTAACCCTAACCCTAACCTCTCAATCCTTCTGTCTCTGCAGCGTGAGCCTCGGCTAAACTTAACCCTAACCCTAACCTCTCAATCCTTCTGTCTCTGCAGCGTGAGCCTCGGCTAAACTTAACCCTAACCCTAACCTCTCAATCCTTCTGTCTCTGCAGCGTGAGCCTCGGCTAAACTTAACCCTAACCCTAACCTCTCAATCCTTCTGTCTCTGCAGCGCGAGCCTCGGCTGACAGCGCCTCCTGCGCTCTCTGTTGTGCTGTTCTTTGAAACGACAGAGGACAAAGTTTTCTATAAACCATCAGGTAACAGCGGCGAGAAGAACATACGCGACAATGTTTACTTTAGTAAACTTGACCAAAACCACACTATTAAAAGCATTAAACAAGGCTTCAGAATGCACTGATGTCCCGGGAATACACAGATTACGCCTTGCTAGAGTGGCCAGCCTCGGGAAGTACCGTTCATTTGCTTTCCACCAGTCAGGAGCTTGTACTGCTGCTGTATTTTTCTGTCGAAATGGTCCCACACAGTAAGCTTTTCCATTGCTTCACTTTGCGAAATATGTCTGGTTTGTGGTTGCACATGTCGACGCGCTCCGTGAGTGAACAAATAACGCTATACAGTATATCTCTTAACCATGCATCAAAAAACAAACAAACAAAAAAGCGTTAAAAACATTTAAACCATTTAACTGGTAGTATTAATCGGTCAAAGTTCTTACTATTGGTTAATGGTTAAACGGTCAATATGAGCATCCCTACACTGCTGTGGACGTTATTTACTTTGTTAATGTGTTCACTTTGATAATGGACTGAGGATGGGAGAAGGATTCGGTATTCGGTTTTGGATTCGGCCAAATCTTAACCAGTTGATTCGGTATTCGGCCGAACCCCAAAAAATCTGGATTCAGTGCATCCCTAGTTTTAGTTAATTCTGTAAATTCGATTTATAAATGCAAGTTAACACGCATACAAGTTTCAACAAGTTAACAATGCATTCTGGGTGCATCATGCAAAACTCATCCATGGCTCCCAGAATGCAGTGCGGTATGAAGCATGTCACCATTGTTGAGATTTATAGGCTGATTCTTGATGTCAGTGTGAGAAAATCTCATAGGAGGTCAAAGTAATTAATGTACAATCGGTTTTAAACCTTAGTCAACTATTTTGATTAAAACCATATTTGATCTTTTCTAGAATCACAATAAAAAAAAAACGCTAATATTATATTGCTCATATTAAACTCAGTCATAACATCTGTGAATTAAGCCACTACACAATGATTATATTCTTATCATCAAGCAACTGACAGCATTTGATTATCTTTTTTTGTCAAACATTAAAAAGTCGTCAAACTGCCCAACTAAAGAAAACATCTCGGTTATGTATGGTAACCCTCGTTCCCTGAAGGAGGGAACGGAGACGTACATCGGATGTCACAGACGAATTGGGATCACTTCTGGGAGCCCCTATCAGCTTCGAGCTATATAGAACCGGACGAATTGGGATCACTTCTGGGAGCCCCTATCAGCTTCGAGCTATATAGAACCGGACCAATTGGCGTGTGAGATTTGCATCTCGCGCTCCGCCCTGCGCTGCGGGTTTTAAACAGGAAGCGAGAGTGAATGCACGCTGTTTTTCACTGAGGAGCCGAACTTAGTGACTCGGCCATGCAGTGATGGTACAGCAACTGTGGCGACGGGACGTATGTCTCTGTTCCCTCCTTCAGGGAACGAGGGTTACCATACGCAACCAGGACGTACGTCTCCGTTCCCTCCTTAAGGGAACGAGGGTTACCATATGTAACCGAGACGTTCCCTTTCAGTCGGTCACGTTCAACGTACGTCGGACATCACAGACGAATTGGGATCCCTTTGGAAAACGCCATAGTTACTACCACTTCCAACGCCCAGCGATGAGCCCCCTCAGACCCCGATCTGATGCGGGCCGGGAAATTCACGTAGGGAGAGTCAAAAAGCTGCTGTTCCGCAAGACCCATTCAGCTGACTTTTGGATAACACTGGGAAAGCGTGCCCATGGAGGCCGCTGCGGAAGCCACATCATGCCCGGAGGGAGTTACCATGTGGAGAATACACGTATGGACTGGCCGTGGGAAGCACAACATATGGAAGTCCCAGGGCCACCCCGGCGAATTAGAGGCGGGGGACTACACTTTCCTGAGACGGCAGGGCGGACTCTGCCGAGGGAAAGACACGGGCTCACCGTAGGGAGCCGTATCGTGGAAGAATACACACATGGGACCACCTAGGGGGTCACAACATATGGAACCCAGCCTAACACCCGGTCCACCAATGCATAGGAGTGTTAGACCTGGCGTCGGACGCTCTTCCACATCCGACCGCCGAGGGTAATGGAGGACTCAACAGGGTTCGCGTTTCTGGGGAACTCAACTGGAGCAGTTAGCGCACGTATCCGGTCCATCTGGAGGGGAATGGCGCAGCAAGCCGACACAAGAACGGGCACTTCGGTGTTACTGACTATGGGAAGTGAGCACACAGGAAGAAACCAGCTCTACACGGAGGCTATAGAATCTAGCAAACGTGTTAGGTGTCGCCCAGCCCGCAGCTCTTCAAATATCTGTCAGCGAGGCGCCCTGAGCCAACGCCCAGGAAGAAGCAACACCCCTGGTGGAGTGGACTCTTAACCCGAGCGGGCAGGGCACGTCTTGGGACTCATACACCAAGCAATGGAATCCACTATCCAGTGGGCCATCCTCTGCTTGGAGACAGCCTTTCCCTTCTGCTGTCCGCCGTAACAGGCGAAGAGCTGCTCTGAGGCCCTGAAGCTTTGCGTTCTGTCCACGTATGTCTGCAGGGCGCGGACAGGAGAGAGAAAAGCTAGGGCTGGGTCTGCCTCCTCCAAAGGCAGTGCTTGCAGGCTCACCACTTGGTCCCTGAAGGGAGTAGTTGGAACCTTGGGCACATATCCAGGCCGGGGTCTCATGATCACATGAGAGTTACCAGGCCCGAATTCCAGGCACGATTCGTCGACCGAAAATGCCTGAGGGTCCCCTACCCTCTTGATGGAGGCCAACGCAGTCAGGAGTATTGTTTTTAACGACAAGATCTTTAACTCTGCTGACTGCAAAGGCTCAAAGTGCGCTCTCTGCAGTGCGGTTAGCACCAGAGACAAGTTCCAAGAGGGTATAGAGGCAGGACGAGGCGGATTTAGTCTCCTTGCCCCCCTCAGGAACCTGACGATCAGATCGTGCTTACCCAAAGATCCATCTACTAGATCATGATTAGCGGCGATAGCGGCAACATAGACTTTGAGGGTGGAGGGAGACAGCCTTCGCTCCAACCCATCTTGTAGAAAGGAAAGCACAGACCTGATCGAACATCTTCGGGGGTCTTCTCGGCGAGAAGAGCACCAATCGACGAACAGGTTCCACTTCAACGCATAGAGGCGCCTCGTAGAGGGGGCTCTAGCGGAGGCGATGGTGTCAACTACCGCTTGCGGTAGGTCACCTAGAACCTCCGTGTCCCGTCCAGGGACCAAACATGGAGTTTCCAGAGGTCCGTACTTGGGTGCTATAGGGTGCCCCGTCTCTGAGTCAGGAGGTCCTTCCTCAGAGGAATGGGCCAAGGAGATGCTGTCGTGAGGTGCGCTAGTTCCGGGAACCAAGTCCGGTTGGGCCAATACGGAGCAACCAACAGGACTTGCTCCTCGTCCTCCCTGACCTTGCACAGTGTCTGTGCGAGAAGGCTCACTGGGGGAAACGCATATTTGCGTAGGCCCCGGGGCCAGCTGTGTGCTAGGGCATCCGAGCCAAGGGTCCCCTCGGTCAGGGAATAAAACCACTGGCAATGGGTCGAGTCCGGGGCGGCAAACAGGTCTACCTGTGCGGTCCCAAAGTGACTCCAGATCAGCTGGACCGCCTGGGGATGGAGTCTCCACTCTCCCGGAAGCACTGGCTGTCGTGAGAGCTCGTCGCTGCACGATTGAATGGCACGAAGCAACCTCAGATGCTTCTGACTCCATAAGAGGAGATGGCGGGCGAGTTGTGACATGCGACGGGAGCGTAGACCACCCTGTTTGTTGATGTACGCAACGGCCGCAGTGTTGTCTGTACGGACCAGAACGTGCTTGCCTCTGAGCGGAACTTTGAAGTGGCTGAGTGTAAGACGAACTGCTAACAACTCGAGGCAATTGATATGCCATTGCAGTTTAGGCCCCGTCTACAGACCCGAAACTGCAAGCCCGTTGTCCGTGGCACCCCAGCCGGTGGATGAGGCATCCGTGGAGACAACAGAGTGCCTGGACACTTGTTCTAGGGGAATTCCCACCCGTAGAAACGAAGGGTCCGACCACGGGCTGAAGGTTTGGCGCACCTCGGAGTCACTTGGACGCGGAGGGACCCGCTGTGCCACGCCCATCTCGGGACTCGAATGTGTAGCCAGCGTTGAAGCGGTCTCATATGAAGCAATCCCAACGCCGTTACTGCGGCTGCTGATGCCATATGCCCCAGGAGCCTCTGAAAGTGTTTCAGTGGTGCCACTGTCCTGCCTCTGAACGAATTCAAGCAGTTCAACACTGACTGGATGCGCTCGGTGAGGCGCGCTGTCATGGCGACCAAGTCAATCTCCATCCCGAGAAAAGAGATCCTCTGTGCGGGACAGAGTTTGCTCTTCTCCCAGTTGACCCGAAGTCCCAGCTGGCTGAGGTGCCGGAGCACCATGTCCCTGTGTTCGCACAACTGCTCCCGCGACTGGGCAAGGATCAGCCAGTTGTCGAGGTAGTTGAGAATGCGAACACCATGCTCTCTCATGGGAGCAATTGCCGCCTCCGCAACCTTCGTAAAGATGCGGGGCAACAGGGACAGGCCGAAGGGTAAGACACGGTACTGATATGCCCGCCCCTCGAACGCAATGCACAGAAAGGGCCTGTGTCGAGGGAGAATCGAGACATGAAAGTATGCATCCTTCAGGTTGATCGCTGCAAACAAATCTTAGGGAAGGGTGCACCGGAAGATGGGTTTCTGCGTTAGCATTCTGAACGGCAGCCTGTGAAGGGACCGGTTCAAGAATCGCAGATCCAAGATCGGCCGTAACCCGCCACCTTTCTTGGGTACAATGAAGTACGGGCTGTAGAACCCGGACCTCATATCGGCTGGAGGCGCTAGCCAGGCTCCCAGACACCAAGTGAGGGGGATCAACGGCACCACAGACATACCCGCAGCGGGGCAGCGAGGCGGAATGCAGGGATCCAACTCGGACGGAGTGGGATCTGAGTGTGCTGTGCAACACTTACCTGCGTCCGCTGAGGGGGCGTGCGAGTGTGGGGAGGCCGCTTGAGTGTGTCCCCACAGCCGGCGTCCCGTGCTGGCGAAGGGAGAGGCTGGCACATGGGAGCGTCAACCACCGCCAAGCGAGCTCTCTTGGCACCCAGAGATTTCGGAAACGACTCTTTTATTGAAGTTTTGGGTACCGCTGGCACTGTGGCCAGTGGCGGAACAGAAATTAAAGAACAAAGGTTTCTCCCCCGGACCTCCTCCGGGGGAAGGAGTGGTGCTGCAACCATCTCCTGGAGAGCAGTTTCCTCCATCTCTGGGCGGCCCGTCTCAGGGTCTCTTCCGACGACGCTTGCCACCTGGCTTGGCAGCGGCCTGAGCGGGCTGGACGTCCTTCCCACGGCCGGCCCCACGCCGTCGGCTGGGTGTAGGCTGCTGTGGTGCCTTGGCGGGGGCGGAGGCGGCTGTAGGCGGACGTCCTCGGCGACGAGTAGATGGAGGTTGAGCCACCGGCGGCTGGGTGGAGGCAGCAGCGGGCCGCCGGGGCAGGATGTGCTTGATGGCCTCCGTCTGCTTCTATGTGGCCGAGAACTGCTGGGCAAAGCTCTTGACCGCGTCGCCGAACAACCCGGTCGACGTAATGGGGGAGTCCAGGAACCGATACTTGTCAGTCTCCCTCATGTCGGCCAGGTTGAGCCAGAGATGACGCTCCTGGACCACAAGCGTGGACATCGCCTGACCGATGGAACGGTCTACCCTTGTGCATTACCATGAGTGCCTGGGCCTGGTGGACCTGAAGCAACGCCATGGCATGCAAGGCAGACGCAGCCTGTCCGTAAGCCTTCCCAGTCAGACTGGAAGAGAACTTACAGGCCCGGGATGGGAGACGTGGGTCACCGCGCCAGTGGGAGGTGGTCGCCGGACACAGTTGCATCGTGACGGCGCGTTCCACTGGTGGGATCCGGGCCTCCGTCAAGGGTAGTGAGGGGGGAGGAGTCACTCATCTGGTTTCTGGCAGAAAAAGGTACCTTGTGAGCTCCTCATGCACCTCCGGGACGCAGTGGGAACATGAACTATCCACAAACGCCGCCTCAGCATGCTGTTTGCCCAAACACGCGAGACAGCGATTGTGACCGTCAGCGGGCGCCAGGGAACAACCGCATCCAGAAACGCACGGGTGGAATGACATCTTGAAAAAGACGCAGCGTCACCAAGATGAGATATTTACCTTCAACCCACTCGGATTCCTGGATGGTTTCCAACAACGCACTAGCCGAGTCTTTAGTCACCGCTGCACCAGAAAAGGATGGTCTGTGTCCCACAGATGGTCACTTGTTTGTACGCCGGTCGGAACCGCTCCGGTTGTTATGATCCTTTAATTTCTTGTAATCTTGTTTTAATTTCTTTAACTTCTCTCTGCATTGTTTTCCAGTGTGAAGAATGCCCAGCTCGCATAACCGACTCGAAATCTTCAGGTATACCTTTTCATTGCGGGTCGCCGTTTCCAGTTCCCGCTGGATGTCCTCCTCCGCGTATATACTCAATAAAGCCTGAACCTCGTCGTCAGTCCATCGGTCGTATTTTTTGTTGAACTCCATTGCAAACATGTTTACTGAATGCAAAACCCACCTCGCAAAAGACTTTTAAAAATGGCGGTCGAAATAAAATGCTGCGAGAGCTCAACCAATCAGCATGTTCAGCGCCCAAGTCCCACCCCCGAAAGTTCGGGAACTTTTCAAAAGTACCACCTCGCAAGCAGGGCCGTTTGGAGGGGGAAATATTTACCCGGAACTTCATTTAGACCCTGGTTCCTGCGGTCGAAACACACCGAGTTCCCCCCCAAAGTTCCTGGTTTCGGGGTAAAGTTCCTGCGGTGGAAACGCGGCTTATGTCACTGGACCCCACAGTTATCTCCACATGCTGCACACTGCATAACATCTGTGAAAAACACAATGAGGTATACAGTGAAGATTTTAGTCCAGCTGGACCTCCTGACATACCAGCAGAGGCTGTTGACCCATTGGGCAGTGCAGACACCCAGCCACTACGAATCAGGGAGGCACAGACCCTATATTTTGCTCAATAATAATTACAAACAATGTAATAAAAGATAAGACAACATTCCTAATGCTGAACTTGTATTTATTTTAACTGTATTCAAACATGTAACATTTCCCGGTGTATTTTAATGAAAAAATGTATTCTGAACATAAAATCCAGCTTTTTTAAAATTTTATTTTACACTGAACTTAAATGTTTGTATATTACATCACAAAAATGTAATACACATTACAATAAAAAACTATGTTTTTTCAGAAATATAAATTAACTAAAGGTTACTCTGAACTTGACATTGTCCAAAATAGTAGTTTTTGGAGGTGGGGTATCAGGAGGGTGGTGGGGTGTCCGATCGGATGAAAAGAAGGGAGGGTAGGAATAGTGAAAGGAACCAGCAGAGATAATCCTGGTAAAAGGGGGACAGGGGTAGCCATCATTTTGGGAGAAGCTTGGGTGCATGTGATCCTAGGTAAAGGGAACAGGTCGGGAATAATCTTGACCAAACCTAGGTGGGTTAACCTGATCTGGGTAATAGCTTGATCCGGTGGCATGGCCTGGGTGAAGGTGTGGCTGGTTCGGTTGTCTTCCTGCAAGAAACTGTGTAAACATTGCCATCATTTTTAATTCTCTACCTTTAAATGAAAGTTGTAAAAATTAAATGACATCATATCATAAAGCAGTCATCACTTCTTTGGAGGGAAGATAATCAAGTGAAAGAGATCCCCCATTACTGTCTATTTTTTGCCCAATTGATCTTTCAGTTTTGATATGCTCACAGTGATTGTCAAAGTAATGTTGGAAATGTTTACAGATCATTTCCCATCTAAATCAAGTTCAAAATAAAGTTATGTAACTGGTTGTGCATTATTTTGTACATACCGTTATTATTTGGTCCACCCTGTTAAGCTGTTGCTGTTTTAGTATTGTTTTTGTTTTTTTACAATAATGTCATAAAATCAGCAAAAATACAGATAATGGATTTGTTCAGAAATGTTTATCAGCATGTTTTGGTTTGCTAGTTAACTCATTTCCCTTACTCGCCTGGGTGTCATTAGTGATGATTTGCATTTCGTCTTTGAATAAATCACCTCAGGAGAAGCTGAAGGTCAATATGGAAATCAGTCTGGACGAGGTGGAAATATTTAGTCTGAATGAATACATGCTGTACAGTATATTATATGTATTCAAGTAATGATTATATATACTTTTTGATTATTGATATTTAATGTAACCATTAAAACAGAGAGTAACATCTCAAACTCTAGAGTAACATTCATGTACTTCTAAAGTGCATAAGAACCATGATATTGGTCATAACTGTGATTTGTTTGGTTACAGTGAGAAAAAGAACAGATTTGTTCTTTAAACAAAAATTAATTTTGTAGTAAACTCTTAAAATGATCATGCAGTCTATAGAGAACAACTTATGGACAACATAGTTTTTTCCCTCTTTTGTAAATTGCTATAAATAAAAGGCAAAAAATAACTGTTGCCTGTTATCTGGTTGGTTGCATTTTATTATCTTCATTTAGCTTTTTTTTTCATCACATTTAGTTTCTGAACACAACACCATGAAAAATGCACAATTCCTCCCATACCTTATCACAAAGAACAACCCTAACCAGAAGTCATAGAACAGCACTGCATTTATATATAAATACATACAGTACAAACAAAAGTGTGTCACTTCATAATCTAACCAAGTTATTGTAAATGTCCTCAGAGATTCAGGGATCCAGTTAATTTGCTCTGGTTTTTCTGGAAGACCGCTCTGTCTGATCGGAGGGGGAGTTCCAGTCCTCTGGGGATGAAGATTCGGCTGTACTGCCTCCCTCTGGGAGAGTGGCAATGGTCGAGTCGGACCCTGAGTTGACGGCTATGCTTTCCCGGGCCGCCGAAAAGGTCGGGCTTGAGTGGAACCCTCCACCATGTCCCGAGCCTTCTAGGTTGGATGATTGGTTTCTCGGGTGGGTCGCGCTGGTTCTCAGCATCCCGCCCCGGTGCCTTTCTTCCCGGAGGTGCATGAGGAGCTTACTAGGTCGTGGGCGGCGCCGTTCAGTGCTCGGAACCGACCTAGTGGCTCCTCCCTCCTCACTACCCTTGACGGTGGACAGGCCAAGGCGACGGACTTCGCCCTACGAGCGACGAAAGTCACTGCCCGTTCCCTTGGTCAGTCGATGTCCACGCTCGTGGTCCGGCATCTCTGGCTCAACCTGGCCAACATGAGGAAGACCGATAAATATCGGTTCCTGGACTCCCCCATCTCCATGGCCGGGTTGTTCAGCGACTCGGTCAAGAGCTTTGCCCAGAAGTTCTCGGCCGCCCAGAAACAGACGGAGGCGATTAAACACATCCTGCCTCGGCGGCCCACTGCTGCCTCCACCGCGCCGCCGCCTCTGCTCCCAACAAAGCCCAGCAGCAGCCTCCACCCGGGCGTTGGCCAGTCGTGGGAAGGACGTCCAGCCCACTCAGGCCGCTGCCAAGCCAGGTGGCAAGCGCCGTCGCAAGCAACCCAGAGATGGAGGAAACTGCTCTACAGGAGATGGCCGCAGCTCCACTCCTTCCCCCGGAGGAGGGCCGGGGGAGAATCCTGAGTTTTCATTTTATTTCTGTTCACCCAAATTCTCAATAAAAGAGCAGTTTCCAATATTTCTGATTCCCAAGAGAGTGCGCTTGGCGGTGTTTGACGCTCCCATACCTTGTCACCCTCAAGCGCCTCTCCAACGCCGCTCGGATTGCTTCATATGAGACCGCTTCAACGCTGGCTACACGACGAGTCCCGAGATGGGCGTGGCACAGCAGGTCCCTCCGCGTCCAAGTGACGCCGGGGTCCCGCCAAACCTTCAGCCTGTGGTCGAACCCTTCGTTTCTGCGGGCCATAGAACAGGTGTTCAGGCATGCTGTTCTCTCCACGGATGCCTCATCCACCGGCTGGGGTGCCACGTGCAACGGGCGTGCAGTTTCGGGTCTGTGGACGGGGCCTCAACTGCAGTAGCATATCAATTGCCTAGAGTTGTTAGCAGTTCATCTTGCACTAGCCGCTTCAAGGAGCCGCTCAGAGGCAAGCACGTTCTGGTCCGTACGGACAACACTGCGGCCGTTGCGTACATCAACAAACAGGGTGGTCTACGCTCCCGTCGCATGTCACAACTCGCCCGCCATCTCCTCTTATGGAGTCAGAAGCATCTGAGGTCACTTCGGGCCACTCACATTCCGGGCCTGCTCAACCGTGCGGCCGACGAGCTGTCGCGGTTACCAGTGCTCCCGGGAGAGTGGAGACTCCACCCCCAGGCGGTCCAGCTGATCTGGAGTCACTTCGGGGCCGCACAGGTAGACCTGTTCTCTGCCCCAGACTCGACCCATTGCCAGTTATTCTATTCCCTGACCGAGGGGACCCTCGCTCGGATGTCCTGGCACCCTATGGCACCCGTGTCCGGACCTCTGGAAACTCCATGTTTGGTCCCTGGATGGGACGCGGAGGTTCTAAGTGGAACCTGTTCGTCAATTGGTGTTCTTCTCGCCGAGAAGACCCCTGAAGATGCTCAATCAGTTCAGTGCTTTCCTTCCTACAAGATGGGTTGGAGCGAAGGCTGTCTCCCTCCACCCTCAAGGTTTATGTTGCCGCTATCACTGCAAACCATGACATGGTAGATGGTAAGTCTGTTGGGAAGCACGATCAGATTGTCAGGTTCCTGAGGGGGGCGAGGAGACTAAATCCGCCTCGCCCTCCCTCTATACCCTCTTGGGACTTACCTCTGGTGCTAACTACACTGCACTACACGCACTACAGAGATCGCCCTTTGAGCCTTTACAGTCGGCAGAGTTGAAAATCCTGTCCCTAAACACAGTACTCCTAACTGCATTGGCCTCTATCAAGAGGGTAGGGGACCTGCAGGCATTTTCGGTCGACGAATCATGCCTGGAGTTCGGGCCTGGTAACTCTCATGTAACCCTGAGACCCCGGCCTGGATACGTGCCCAAGGTTCCCACCACTCCCTTCCAGGACCAGGTGGTGAGCCTTCAAGTGCTGTCTTCGGAGGAGCCCTGCAGACAAACGTGGACAGAACGCAAAGCTTCAGGGCCTCAGAGCAGCTCTTCGTCTGTTACGGAGGACAGCAGAAGGGAAAGGCTGTCTCCAAGCAGAGGATGGCCCACTGGATAGTGGATGCCATCGTCTTGGTGTATGAAACGCAAGACGTGCCCTGCCCGCTCAGGTTAAGAGCCCACTCGGCTAATGGTGTAGCTTCTTCCTGGGCGTTGGCTCGTGGCGCCTCGCTGACAGATATTTGTAGAGCTGCGGGCTGGGCGACACCTAAGACGTTTGCTAGATTCTATAGCCTCCGTGTAGAGCCGGTAGCTTCATGTGTGCTCGCTTCCCATAGTCAGTAACACCGGAGTGCCTGTTCTAGTGTCGGCTTGCTGCGCCATTCCCTCCCTCATGGAACAGATACGTGCGCTTGTCTGCTCCAGTCGAGTTCCCCTAAGCATAGGCGAACCCTGTCGAGTCCTCCGCAACCCGCAGCAGTCGGATGTGGCGGAGCATCCAACGCCAGGTCTAACACTCGTATGCATTGGTGGAACGGGTGTTAGGCTGGGTTCCGTATGTTGTGACCCCCACGCCGGTCCCATATGTGTATTCTTCCACGGTACAGCTCCCTACGGCGAGCTTGTGTCTTTCCCTCGGCAGAGCTCCTCTGCCGTCCCAGTACAGTGTTGTTCCCCCGCCGACTTGGCCAGGGCCACCCCTGGGACTTCCGTATGTTGTGTTCTCCATATCTCGTAGCTGATAGGGGCTCTCTGAAGTGATCCCAATGTACGACGATCCCGATGTACGTCTCCGTTCCCTCCTTCAGGGAATGAGGGTTACCATACGTAACCGAGACGTTTCTATACCTGATAAGTTAAGAAAACTCTCAAAAAAATAAAAAAATAAAATTAATTGTTTTAAGTCAGTTACACTTAAATCCATAGAACAAATTAATAAACTTTTTTATTAATAAGAAATTAAATATAAAATTTTTATGGTTATATATAAACACAACACTTAATTTTACTACCTCAAAATTTAAATATTTTTCCTTAAATATTAGGAAAGACTACTATTTAAAACTCCATATGCAAAAACACATTTTATTTTGCAAAAGGAATAACGATTCAAACCTCATGCATTAACATTGTGTAACTGCCCTTACCTTTGGACAGCTAAATGAAAGTGTCACAATATATAGACATTTTAGAAATATACAATAACAATGCATTTCAAAATGCATTTACACTGTTGTCGTCTTTTGAAAAGAAGGCATTGCACTAAGAGAACAGTTTTCTGAGCTTTATAACATGAGCTCTATATACAATATAAGGTAACTGTATTAGTCACAACAAATGAAAAGAACAGATAATAAAGTGTACAAGACTAGAGTATCCAGAGATACAGAAAAATATATTTTTTAACAGCAATCTGGGTGCTAGTAGTTTTCAGTTACACAATCCCAGTAAATACTAAGTGAACAAAAAATCTGTTCTAGAAAATTCACAAATGAAATAAAAGACAATAAACATTTGCGTTTTCCCAATGAATACTAAAATTAACGTGAAAATCTCCACTTTACTGGGAAATTTAAAATCTAGAGCTCATCTAGAAAATCACCTTTCATTTTCCATCGGTCTTAGTACACAATGTAACTATACACATCACACCACGTAAATAGGAAAACGTTGGCGTTATTTAGTTACTTATTGAGCAGTAGGCTAGTTATTTACCTCCAGTCTTTGTGCTAAGCTAGGCAGAGTTATGGCACACACGGAGATGAGAATGGTGTGTATGGACATATCTAATTCTGGGGGATACGGTGAAGTCCCAAAAAGTCGGCGTGTTCCTTTAACCAATTAACTATAAATGTAATTAACATCAAATTTACCAGAAGATCATAGGCACTAAAGATGCTTCTCAGTGCTTCTGCTGCCTTGCCAGTGCGGGCAGCCTTCGGCCTGTAAACAGCAATCAGACGAGAAGTATGTTTGTCCAGCTCTGCATAGAACTTGTTTTTCAAGCTGATATTCGTAATTCTGTGGAATTCTGCAGCAATCTGAAAGCAAGCATACAAACAAATAACATAAAAAATGTTAAACAAGAAAACAGACACACATAAACACAACTGAGAAATTTACCTGAGATTCCAAACAAAGTGCAGGCCACTTTTCCAAAAAGTCCTTCACTGGTTGTGATGGGTTATCTGCAGCGATCTGTTTGCGACGCAGCTCTAACGTAGTCTCTCTGTCAGCACAAGACTTCTTTCTGTCTTAGACACTTCCTCAGCTATTTGCCATCTCTGTTGTTCCAAGCTTTCAGCACTCTCTCCTTTTGGAACATTTGGTAGGTAGTTTACCTCAGCTGGACGGCTCTTTTGATGCTGGAGTAACTCACTCTCTGGGTTATTTTGGCTTCTCTTCCCCGACTTCACAACCAGATCTGCTGAGTTTTGAGCGATAGTTGCCATCTTAAACTTTAAACTTGTCTTCCAGCCATACCATCACTGTGACTTCCTGGTTCTGTGAGGCAGGGGTGCTTAGAAATAAGAGCCTCAGCTGCTTTAGCTACTACTTTGTCACTGGGGTAAGCCTTAAAGCTGTGCAGTGTCTTCGCCATATTTTCTAGAATGTCGTGTTTTTGGCCTTTTGTTAATTTTAAGAACTTTCCACCATTTTCAAAGGCCGCATTTCCAGCTACTAGGCTGTGCTCGACATCATATGAAAATTGAGGAACTGGGAACACATCAGGCCAACTCTGGTAGCGTTCTGGGCCATACGAGAGTATTTCTGTGTCTGAAGTTGCAGTTGAGCTGACATCAGTCTCAGATCTGTGTACTCTCAATACAGCCTTCTCCGCCAGTTCTGAAATGTCTGTTAGAAAGCAGAGTTGCCCCCCAAAGTCTGGGTCTGCATATTGGAGGCTGAAATCAAAATCAAGACGAGGTCTGAATTCCCCTTTAATCACTGTAATCAACTTTTTACTGTACTTGGGCTTGTAGAAAGGATCATTTTGTGGGCAATGTCAGGAGCAATGTAAACTCTCAATAAAAGTTTCTGGAATTCTGCCAAAACAACATGGTAAAAAACAAGTCAAACAACTAGTTGCTGGACAGGACATGGATTTCCAGATAATGTAGAAATCTTTACATTATTATAAAGGTAGAAATCGCTTTGGTGTCAACAGCAACCGGCCCTCTGTGTTGTAAGCAGAAAGAGAGAGTGTGTCAAATCTGTCCTTGTTTTAACAGATAGATCACTCAGATTAAAGTCAGATTGGATGCTCTTATGTGTTCAACATAATGGGACTTGTGCTCCCTGCATAGGAAGCCCACATGATCGTTCAAAACTGAGGTTACCCTGCATCAAAACCAGCAGGAAAATATTTATCCCATCAATGGTGATTCTAGATGCAAAGTATATAGTGTTACTATCAGTCTTCTGTTTCATATACTTTATTGGCACTTCAAGTAGTGTTGAAACTACAACAGATGTCACATTTGATGCCTGCAAATGTGGTTTGAAGAACGCTGGTGCACTTAGATGGTAATGCTGGTGTCTACTTGCCAGTGTCTTTAGCACATTTTTAAAGTTCTGTGTATCGTGCACAACCCGTTTGAAGAAGCGGTGTTTGCCTTCAAAGTGCATGGTCCAAAAATGTACAAGAGGTCCAAAACATCTGATCAGTTCTGGGTAATGTTCGAGGAAGTGATGCTTTGGCCGAAGCCTAAACCTGGAACTACTTCAAGAAGAATTTGCCTGTGGTCCCTAATTTTAGTCTGTAGACGCTGAATCCTAAATCTTCAGTAAATGTTGGAGACAGCACTAACCCCACAATGTCTTTCAATTCCATTAACACTGGCCATGCACCATCTCCCTCTGGTACTTCACTGCCAACCACAAATGGAAGCAGCATGACCGTTACCGTCATGAAGTTTTGGAAATTGTCTTTGGTTTATCAACCTTATCTGTATGTTGATATTGGAATGATTACATTTTCCTGTTCAAATCAAATATCAAGAGTGAAGTGTTTCAGACAAATACTTTCCTGAATGCATAAAGCCAACTCTCATGGAGAATCCCAGGGGGGAAACCAGTGATTGGATGAAAATACTGCAGCTTTTGTTTTAAGACACAGTCTGCTTTCACACTACAATTACCTTCCCCATTTCTGGACATGCAGATCATGACTTACTTTAGTTCTCAGACTCAATTCACCCTCGGCAACATCATGCGATTGAAACTGGTCTGGAGTTGCCAGACAGAATCTGCACACATACTCAGAACGAAGTGACTGATTTAAATAATCTTCCTCATCAGTATCATCTCCTCAGCATCCCAGATAGCATAGAAGAACTCGATGTTGCAACAGAAACTATTGACTCTCTCTTTTCCAGTACTTTAGACACAGTTGCTCCTCTGCGCTTAAAGAAGATTAAAGAAAATAGTCCAACGCCGTGGTACAACGAGCACACCCGGGCCCTTAAAACAGCAGCCAGAAAAATGGAGCGCAGCTGGAAGAAAACAAAACTAGAGGTCTTTCATAATTCGTGGAAAGAGCACATGATCACATACAGAAAGGCGGTAAGAACTGCTAGATCCACTTATTTCTCAACTCTCTTGGAAGAAAACAAACACAACCCAAGGTATTTATTCGATACAGTGGCTAAATTAACCAAAAATAAAGCTTCAACTTCTGATGATTGTAAACAGCACAGCAGTAATGACTTTATGAACTTCTTCACATGTAAGATTGATAATATTAGGAAGAAAATTTTAACCATGCAGCGTCTACTACAGTATCACATCAGACAGAGCATTGTAGTGTCACTGAGGAAAAACTACAATCATTCACTGCTATAGGAGAAGAAGAATTGGCTAAACTCGTTAAATCATCAAAATCAACAACATGTATGCTTGACCCTGTACCGACTAGGCTATTAAAAGAGATGCTACCAGAGGTCATAGATCCTCTTCTTAATATCATTAATTCATCTTTGTCATTAGGATATGTACCCGAAAACTTTTAAGTTGGCTATTATTAAACCACTTATTAAAAAACCGCAACTTGATCCTACAGAATTAGTCAATTATAGACCAATCTTAAATCTACCCTTTCTGTCAAAAATACTTGAAAAGGCAGTGTCTTCACAATTATGTTCCTTTTTAGAAAGAAATGGTATCTGTGAGGATTTCCAGTCAGGATTTAGACCGTATCATAGCACTGAGACTGCTCTCATCAGAGTTACAAATGATTTACTCTTATCATCCGATCGTGGCTGTATCTCTCTATGAGTGTTACTCGATCTTAGCGCTGCATTTGATACCATCGACCACAACATTCTTTTGAATAGACTTGAAAATTATGTAGGTATTAGTGGAATTGCTTTATCATGGTTTAAATCATACCTATGCAACCGTTATCAGTTTGTAGTGGTAAATGAAGATATGTCACACCGATCGCAGGTTCAGTATGGAGTACCACAAGGCTCAGTGCTAGGACCACTACTCTTCACCCTGTACATGCTACCACTGGGAGATATTATTAGGAAGCATGGCGTTAGTTTTCATTGTTATGCTGACGATACTCAGCTCTATATTTCTTCACGCCCTGAAGAAACTTACCAATTCACAAGATTAACGGAATGCATAGCTGATATAAAACATTGGATGACCAGTAATTTCCTGCAACTCAATTCAGGAAAAAAAAGAATTTTTAATTATTGGACAAAAAAGCTCCACAAGTAGTAGCCTAGAATACTGTCTAACACTTGATGGCTGCCCTGGCAAGTCCTCTGGTCAGTGAGGAACCTGGGTGTGCTCTTTGATACCAATCTTTCGCTTGAAAGCCACGTTTCTAGCATCTGTAAAACTGCTTTCTACCATCTTAAAAATATATCTAAATTACGGCACATGCTCTCAATGCAAAATGCTGAACAGTTAGTTCATGCGTTCATGACCTCAAGGTTAGATTATTGTAATGCTCTACTGGGTGGTTGCCCTGCTCGCTAAATAAATAAACTCCAGCTGGTCCAAAACGCAGCAGCTCGAGTACTTACTAGAATCAGGAAGTATGACCATATTAGCCCAGTTCTGTCAACATTAAACATCGCATACATTTTAAAATCTTGCTTATTACTTACAAAGCACTAAATGGTTTAGCTCCCCAATACTTGAGCGAGCTCTTAACATATTATACTCCATCACGTCTACTGCGCTCTCTAAATTCTGGCCAGTTGATCATACCGAGAATATCCAAATCAACTACAGGCGGTCGATCCTTTTCCTATTTAGCTCCTAAACTCTGGAACAGTCTTCCTAGCATTGTTTGGGAAGCAGACACACTCTGTCAGTTTAAATCTAGACTAAAAACACATCTCTTTACTGTGGCATACACATAAAACACTTTTTCAATGAAATGATTGTTAGGCTGCATTAACTAGGTCAGCCGGAACCGGGAACACTTCCCATAACACCTGATGTACTCGTGACATCATCAGAAGAATGGCATCTACGCTAATGATATTCTCTCTGTTTTATCCCGAGGTTTACTGCAGTCAGCCGGATCCGGGCCGTATCCAAATCAGATGGTGGACCTGCGCCCAGAGAAGACCAACGCAGGACCCCGAAGTGTCTGCAGAGACCGTGATTATCCTCCCCCTGCAACTGCCTCATCGACACGGCATCTTAATAAACCCGTCTCCGGCGTCTTGACTCCGATTGTTCCATTAAATAAAACTTAAATCGATATGTCATCCGCAATAAACCCGTCTCCAGCGTGTTGCGTCCGGTCCTTTGAATATTCCGATCTATTATGACCTCTGACCTGTAAAGCAGCCAGAATAATAATAATAATAATCATACGCTGTTTGTTAATTGGCCAGAGGAGAACTGGCACCCCGACTGAGCCTGGTTTCTCCCAAGGTTTATTTTTCTCCATTAGGTCACCTAATGGGGTTTTGGTTTCCTTGCCACTGTTGCCTCTGGCTTGGCGTGCTCAGTTGGGGACACTATATTTTTCAACTAAAGATCGAAATAAATCTAATTAATAAACTAATTTAACCATATAAACTAAATTACTGATCTAATTATTGATCTAAAGCCCACACTGCCACCGTATGGAAATTTAAATGAACTGATGACATCAAATGGCTATACAGCTGAATAAAATTATGCTGCATTATTTTGCTGTTTAACACTGTAAAGCTGCTTTGAAACAATCTCCATTGTTAAAAGCGCTATGTAAATACAGTTGACTTGACTTGACTTGACTGTACAAAGCCTGCCAATCTGTGAGCTGCAAGATTATCTGCTGCCTTTAACAGATTGACCAAGAGACACAACATTAAAGGGCATTAAAGGGCCAAGCAAAGTTTCATAGCCACATTTCTGGACATCAAGAACTTTACACAGCTCTGCCAGCTGTATCACATGCAAAGCTGATAGGGATTTGCTAGCAAGTACCCAGTTCACTGAACCGTTTGTGTATTTTCCTTGAAGTACCTGATGGATTTGAAACTTCTATCTCATCAATGTAAATCAACAGTGGTCATTTAAATTCCTCTTGTTGGGGACACAGTTTTAGACCCAGAGACCAGATATGTTGAATGAAGACCAGGAGTCAAGAGTTAGATTAATTAAAGAAATTTACTGAAGAATAGTTTGCAGTTTCATCAGCAGAAGCCAGCGTCAGAGTCTCTAGTGGAATCGCAGGCCAGACTCTAACTCACAGAGAATTTTGCCCCACCAGTTATACTGGTTACAAGGACATTGATTACATCAACAATAACAGATGGCCTAAGCCTTAATTCGCTACGGAGACCTAAAAGTCTAAACATTTGTCACACATGTATAGATATGCCGGAATGGCGTAGTTTAGTCAGGATGCTCGTCACAACATCCCTATCCAGGAGGGTGAGATTGGCCTCGGACGTCGTAAAGGGCGCCTGCCTGTCGTGAGGGGGGTCCGGCCCCGATCAGATAGCTCCAACAGACCTGCACAGAACTTGCAAAGACGCACACACATACAAGCACTAGGGCATCACACTCTAGTTAATGTCAGGGGATTATGACCCCTTATCTAGAGAACACTCAATACCCAAACAACGACTCCGTCATAACTATCAAGAGAGGGAGCCATACATGGAGGTCAACCCAGAGCATCTGGGGAGACTAGTTTAATACTACAAAATCATCCTCAAACTAAATATATAAAGGTATGAAATCACACAGAATTACAATCATCTCTAGATTACATATGAAAGCAGAGAAAGAGATATTTATTTTGATTATCCTTGATTATTCAGGTTATGGATATAATAAAAAGAATAACTGAAAAGGATATGTGTATAAAAGAAGAGACAGGTATTTGACCTGCCGCTTCACCTGCTGCAGTCCCCCCTTTTAGACCAATGAGTGGTCCCATACCGCACATCTGGTCTACCAGTGAGGTCACTACGGAAGGTCAAGTGGTGACGCATGCTTCCCCAACGGGTCACATTTGTCGCTTCACCTCATCACAGACATGCTGGCCACTAAAAAGACCAGTCCCCGTTTTGAGGCTCTTTACCCCTTCCACTCACAAACAAGGCCCCAATGTTCTTCTTTTCTCAAAACTCCTGATCAACATACTGATAACGTGCTTTCTCTCATTGAGAGGGGAACAGACACTATAGTACAATAGTTTTCATACAATTCTTGAGGGTTTCAGTAAAAGGAAATATAAAATAAAAATAAAATAAAATAAAATGAACGACAAGTCCATATTTAATCTCTGGAAGCCGGGCTAAATGAGCAATCTCTGTTGCTGCATTCCCATCAATTTAGAGGTGTGTGATGCCTCCAAAATCTGAACACATGACTGAAATTTGCAAGGTTAAAGTGACCAGAATGATCTCAGCTGACCCTTGAATGCCAATCTTTAAGGTGTTTCCTGGCTCTAAATTTATGCGGTATTTGGTGAGCGGTATAGAGGGGCCAATATTAGGGCAGGGGCTGCGGTGTCCAGTCTTGACCTTGGCCCCTACGAAACACAGCTTCCCCTCCCCACAGTGATGCTGCTGGCCTCACAGACATCTGCCTCACCTCTCATACACACCTCACCTAAAAACACCCCCCCCCTTCTGGGAGGTGCCCCAATGGCGGTGACCCCCATTGGCTTAGGTTGTCCTCCGCTGGCCAACAGAAGAGCTTACCCGTCATCGGGGAATCACCTCATGCTCATTGGTCGTCGCTTAAGATCTTTGACCCTCAACAGGATCCGATATTCTCTGGAGCCTTTTGGAAAGTGCATTCAAGAGTCAGCAGAGCCCCGGGTCTGCTTTCAAATGAGTAAAAACATGGAGACAGGTTAATAATAGTTCCTGATCACACAGTTTTCCTGATACGAGTGTTCTCGTGAGACATCACACACGCCTAGGACAGACCCTCAGTCACCACTCAGAGAGCAAATACAAACTTTAGAAAATATAAAGGAAGAAACAAAATCATACCTAAATAGGATCATTAAATTCATGATAATAATATAGAAATATAAATATTGACTTTGATTATAAACTTAATTAAGATATATCCAATTATATTGGAGAGGCAGTGGATTTTAGAACCCACCTTTTAAGTTTCTCCTGAGGCCAATGTTGGGGTATTAGTGGTCTACCAATTTAGGCTGCTTCCTAATTTCCAGTGCCCCACTTGTCAAATTATAATTTTGAAAAAACAGAAAAGCTCTTTAATTGGGATAATTTGCCTTTATCATTGGCCTGATTGATTACCAACAAGCACATACTCATCCTCACAAGGACATACTAAATTAACACCCCATGTCATTATTATCACCAAGATATATCACTCAGAAATAGGGATTCTAATTCCTTTTTTTTTTCTCCTCAAAACAGACCTTTTTCAGGTATAAAACTCAATAGTGGCCTGAAAGAAAAATAAAAAGTAAATAAATAAAAATAAACAACAGAATAGTCCATCCAATTGCATTCAGTCTCATATAGCATGTGCCGCCTCAAAAGAATAGAAAATAAAAGAAAACATTCATATCATCCATCTTATTTTCCACATACTCAAGAACCTTCTTGTTAAACTTGCTATTTCCATCAAACCCATTTTCACTCATCATAGCCCACATAATTTTTAACCATAAATGAACATAATCAAAAACAAAATAAATAAATAGTTAATGTTAAAACCTTTTCATCAAAATGACTTGATTATCAATTCGTATTTCATTCAATAAGCTTGTTCACTCATCTTTATCTTGTTGACATTATGACTAAATACCCAATTATTAATCACCATGTTATTAGTAAAACATTCAAGATCATTCATCAGGGTTTTCCTTAAATTACCCCTTTTTTTAAATTTTCTTTTATTCTCAATGTCTTGTCTATTAAAACTCTTCAGGTGTAAGCTCCAAATGACCAAAATCTTAAACCTCTCAATTCATGTCACTTGGCAGTGATACTTCATCAAATCCTCACTAGCCTTATCTTGCCACTTACACCCAAAAGTGTCATAACTTTACCAAGAACTTACAAATTTCATAATCTCCTATATTACTTTAAATTTGGACTATAAGTCATCATCAATTTCTTTAAAGCCGTTTTAAAATGATTTGTTCATCCATATCTATATTAACTTTACTGGTGTTCCTCTATCAAAAATATGGTCTGCAGATGCCAAACAATATGATCATTATTGTTTCTTATCTCTACTCCTCTACAGAAACCAAAATATTATATTCCTCTTATCTCAATCCCAGTCACACAGAAAGACTTAAAGTCACTTGCTTCTTTAACATTAATTGTGGTTCTCTATATAAATCAAAATATCATGAAACATTAAAAATAAAGTAAAAATAAAACTTTTCATTTTTAGAAGTTATCTCTTTGGTCGCCTCCGGCCTTTCAGAATTTTGAGGGAGTCTCTGGATAATTTAGATAGTGACTTCCGCCAATTTGTCACTTTGTCTCTGCCGTCAAGTCTATAACATTTACGCTTACCATTTTTAATCAATTGACATTATTTAAATTTAAGCCCTCAGTTGAATTTAGACAATGGTTTTTAACCCATGATGGACGGCAATCTTTAACTTTATAATTCCACTTTAACTAATCCAGAGAGTACTTCAAATCAACATCATAAATGACAAGTCGTCATAACAGACAGAGCTGGATAACAATCCATTTAAAGCTCGTCCCGTGTTCTGGATCATCTTTTCACCAGATTCCTTCGAAATGATCAGTTTCTCTAAAGGTTGTCGTTTACCTTAACCCATCTGTAATGGTCAAATACCCATTTCAGAGGTTAATGACACCCAATTAGGACAGAACAGTTCTAGGAACACATACAACACATACAAAACATAAAGAGCAGTCACACCCACACACACATTAAACATTAATTGCTCATTCTCAAATTTTACTTTTAGTGTTTACTTAAATTATTATTTAAACTCAGCTTTTGCATCTGCTCCTTATTAATTTGTCTCTACAAAAGTCAGCTGGATTGTTTTGGTTCTGATATCCTTTCTTTGTTTTGTTTCAGCTTTAGCAGGACGATAACAAATTGTACCATCCCTGCTCCCACAAGCAGTCTCTCTCTCTCTCTCTCTCTCTCTCTCTCTCTCTCTCTCTCTCTCTCTCTCTCTCTCTCTCTCTCTGATAACCTTTTCAAAAGTCTTCTAAGACTTTAACTTTAATGTTAAATTCATTCTCATTTAAGATCTTTTTAACATCTCATCCATTTTTAAACACTATGTTTTCCTTAAAACACGTCTTATTATTTTCAAGTGATGCCATGTGCTTTTACAATCAATATCTTCTATCATCTGTGGCACAGGCTCAGATGTCAGCCTTGAGCTGGTTTCGAAAGAGAGAGACTTCTATGCATTCAGTACTGGTACTGCCTTTTCATAAACTTTTAACTTGTCAATCTAGCACAGCATAAGACTTGGCTAGAAATTAAAATTGTTTTCAAATAAGGGACAGACATTTTCCTTTTAACTCTATCTTTTGCCAGAATTGACGGTTCCAAATAACCATAATTTTATATTTGTCTTTTGCCCATACAATAAATTTAAACTTCAAACATCTAAATTGAGTCTGAGTTACTCTTCCAATTTTAGCCACAGCACCAGAAATGACATGGTGGGCCAGATTCAGATAAGCAAATTGTTTTATTACAGCTCAACAGGAGCTTATCTCTTGAAACCAAAACATCAGCTTCTAGGGTTTTCAACATTTTTTAACACCAATTCTCCTACAGTGTTGTTTACCAACATCCAGTCAAATAAACTTTATCAGAACTTTTCACGAATCATTTTAACATTTTTGTCATTTAAACCCTCTATGTCTCTAATTATATAGTTACGTCGTTATTCACATTTTATAGTTATGTCGTTATTCTTTTAACCATAGTTTATTTTAAAATTATCATAGATCTTTCCTTTTAAAAGGAATTCCTTAAGACTTCAATTTATTGAACTTACTATTACTATTTCATTATTTTCGATCTGTGCACCTCTGTTTAAATTCCCTCAGTCTGATTCTCCGTCTGTGTCATTGACTCTCTGCACCTGCTCTGAGAACAGAGTGCAGGATGGGAGGGGGTAGATAAGAGAGTGTAAATCTCTTCTTTATTTCTTTCTTTTTACTTTGTTTCGTTTACAGAATTTAGCCAGGTTCCCTGATTTGCCACAATTTTGACACCTTATGGGTTCACTGTTACAGTTACGTGCAAAATGGCCCTGCTGACCACAATTGAAACACACTCTGTCATTCAGTAACCTGCATGCATCAGTCTGGTCCCCAGTCTCAGGGGCGGTGCCTAAAGCGGCAACCACTTGAACAGACTGAGAAGAGAGCTCGTGATCCAATAAAACATACAATGGCTTGCAATTCAAGGCGCTGTCTGCTTTTTCAACACCCTCATTTTTAGTTACCCAATTGCATACCTCAGTTACTTCTGGGATTTGTCCATCGGGGGTTAATGGTACCCCACCCATTTTACAAATCCACGAATAAGTACAAACAGCTAGAAATTTGAATTTTTCTGGTTCTCTCTTTGTTTGTAGCCTGTCAAGTTGCTGATTAACTTTCCAGTTGGAATTAAAACCTTTACTGCCCATTTCCTTAATAATTCCTTCAAATTTCTTTGTCGTCAGGGCTTCAGAGCAGAGCTGCTTACAGCGTTTGCTATCTTTCGTCTCAAAATCTTTATCTGGACTGATCAAGTTACTGATCATGTCACTCAAATTGTTAGCCATCATTTCAGTCAAAGTTCATACTCACCTGAAATTATACCAGCAGAGATGGAGGCGGCGATCTTTAACCAACACCGCTGTGGCTTCTGCGTGATGAAACTGCAAAGTACACTTATACGAAAAAGTCACATATACTGGTCCATGCCAATTTGGGTCATACTTTACATTTTTACTCAGGATCGTTCCTGATGCATCCCTGGCAAACAACCCTGAATCTATTTTTATTTTGTTTAACTAATAACTTAATCCCTTACTGCCTGATTTTCTAAATTCGGGGTACCCCTATCTGAACTGGAAGAGATGGAACGGTTCGCAATGTCCCCTGGACCTTACAAGCTAGTCCAAGACGGTCTCCTGTAGGGGAAGTGATCGCACTATAAAGCCCACTGGGGCCCCCTCTCTTGAGTCCGCTCCTTTGCACTGACTGCTACCGTTACCTATGCTTAAGCGCTCTAACTCCTGGGAAGTTTAATCCCTGGAGAAGCGGCACGTAACGACGATCAGCGACTTCTTATACCATTAACTTAGTATAATTATGCCTCACTCTTCACAAGCGGAATGAAGCGAAGTACACTGCTCTCCTTATCCAATCTCTTCCAGTCAGACAGCCCTAACCAAAAAAAAATAAAAAAATAACAAAAGCTTACTACCTTGTTTACTTGTTTGCCAGAGGTGTACCAAGGAATGATTGCCCGCATCCTCCACCAAAACTGTTGGGGACACAGTTTTAGACCCAGAGACCAGATATGTTGAATGAAGACCAGGAGTCAAGAGTTAGATTAATTAAAGAAATTTACTGAAGAATAGTTTGCAGTTTCATCAGCAGAAGCCAGCGTCAGAGTCTCTAGTGGAATCGCAGGCCAGACTCTAACTCACAGAGAATTTTGCCCCACCAGTTATACTGGTTACAAGGACATTGATTACATCAACAATAACAGATGGCCTAAGCCTTAATTCGCTACGGAGACCTAAAAGTCTAAACATTTGTCACACATGTATAGATATGCCGGAATGGCGTAGTTTAGTCAGGATGCTCGTCACAACATCCCTATCCAGGAGGGTGAGATTGGCCTCGGACGTCGTAAAGGGCGCCTGCCTGTCGTGAGGGGGGTCCGGCCCCGATCAGATAGCTCCAACAGACCTGCACAGAACTTGCAAAGACGCACACACATACAAGCACTAGGGCATCACACTCTAGTTAATGTCAGGGGATTATGACCCCTTATCTAGAGAACACTCAATACCCAAACAACGACTCCGTCATAACTATCAAGAGAGGGAGCCATACATGGAGGTCAACCCAGAGCATCTGGGGAGACTAGTTTAATACTACAAAATCATCCTCAAACTAAATATATAAAGGTATGAAATCACACAGAATTACAATCATCTCTAGATTACATATGAAAGCAGAGAAAGAGATATTTATTTTGATTATCCTTGATTATTCAGGTTATGGATATAATAAAAAGAATAACTGAAAAGGATATGTGTATAAAAGAAGAGACAGGTATTTGACCTGCCGCTTCACCTGCTGCACTCTAATGCTGACAACAGTTTATTTTCTTGAAAGGACAAACCATCTCGATGAATTGTGTACAGACTGGATTGTGAGGAATGTAATTCTTGAATTCTGTCCAGTACATCAGTACGTTTAAACAACAGCTGAATCATAGGCAGTATAGGGACATGAACGCCTGTGCACCCAGCTGCTACAACATACTGAAACCATTGGGTACTTTCTCTCAATTAAGGTTTTTCGTCGCTTATTTGAGGATAATTCTGCTCCTTTAGCAGTTGCACTGACAAAAACATTACTGTCCATAACAACACTAACACTTTCTTCAAGTTTTCGTTTTTTCCTTTTTTAGATCATGTTTATTTTATTTTTGTTTAAAAGTCTTTTTATGGTTTTAGTTTTAGTTAACAATTAATTGTCTACTAAGTCCCATGGTAAGTCAGATCATATCGAATTGAGCATGCCTTCGGAAAAAAATTTGCATTCTTAATGGCCACATCTGTATGTGTGAGAAGTGTGCAGAGGCTCAAGAAAAAAAGAGGTCAAAAGGTTGGTGGGCTCAGTATATGTGAACACACTGATGAAAGCACGTTTCACCACGGACAAACAGTAAGCCTTGACCTCAGAAAACATATCTATTTTCTTCAAATGTGGATGTGTACATTGTTAGAAATTTAGTGTGAAATGACAATATATTCCAGGTTAATAATTGAAATTACAGTGTAGATAAGACACAATATTATTACATTGTTCTACTAAAAGAAACTTAAGATCTTGTAAATCTTTTTTTGTTAGACTAATAACATTTGGATTAGTAGTAGGTCTATCAGTTGACCAAAAAATAGTTATTTTGAGGCTAGTGCTTTTGACTTTTAGAAAACAGGAGTGTCGACATAAGTGTCTTTCATTCTTTTTCAGTGTGCCAGAGGGCATTTTGGAGGTGAAGGGAAAGCTGGGTATTCGGGATGGTTGAGATTTTGCCTTCTCGAAACCAGTATTGCATTGGACCCTTTTACCAATCATAGAGAAACATGTGTTACGTTCCCCTAACCGTCTAGGGGTCGGGAGGGGAGGTAACAAAAGGAAAAAGCATTAACTTAGGAGAAAAGAGGGAAAAAAAAAGAAAGAGAAAAAAAAACAAAAGCGAAGGCGAGAACACACTTCAATCCTCTGTCCCAGAGTGAAGATGACACGAGATGATCAAAGGTTAAAGCAAGGATTTTATTTACAATAAAAAAAAAAGTATACCATAATAATATTGGGGAGCAATGGCTCAGGGGAGAGCAAGGCCTAAAATAACAAACAAAACAGTTCTCTAACTAGTTTAGGGGAGGGTTCTAACTAACCTAAAAAAAAAAGAAACAAATAAACAACATAAACTTCCCTCCACTCCCTGGCTGTGCAAAAAACGGGGACAAAAAGCAGTGTTAAAAGAAAAGAGGCACTCACCCCCTACAGCATCCCTTACAATAGTAATTTTTAAAAGAAAAGGAGGAACAAAAAGAAAACTTCTTATTAAAGGTTAAAGCAGGACAGGTTCACTGAACACTTGCTAAACTCAGTTAGCCACTGCTAACACACAACCACGGTTATAGCAAGTCAAAGCACTTGTAAGCACAACTACACGTTCAGTCTGGAGCAGGGGAAAGTGTGTTCTTTCTGCAGCCAGCACAGGTCTGCCCAGATATACTCTTTGTCTCAGGCACGCTCTCACAAACGAGCTACAGGTGGTGGTGATTTGGCCTGCGAAGGAGTAGAGAGAGAAAGAGACAACAGGCAACAACACAGACACATGACATAGAACCACGCCCACTCCCTCAGGAGTGAAGCAAAGCAAAAAAAAGGTTGATCAAAATAATAATAAATAAATAAATACGTCCTTGGACGTAACACATGTGAAAAGAGGCAGAATCCTTCATAGTGATGAGTGGCGTGTGTACTCTGCACTTTGGAGAGAGGAGACCAACACCACACAGTGAACCATAGCATTCATTGTGTTAATCCATCGACAGGGTACATACACACTGAATGGCACTGGCAAACTTCAGAAGGGAAGTGTGGAAACCTTTTTTAGTTTTAACATTTGTTTATGACCCTAAAACGTTTTGTGTTGCCTTGGTCATTCAAAATTTTCTTTTTTTTCATACCTTTGTACTTTCTCACAGATGCACACATACATCAATGTAAAAAAGGAGACCTGTTCATTTCATGTTGTCCACAGCAGTTTAGTTTTTTTTTTTTGTATACAGCAGTTCATTAAAAGCAGTTGGCTGGACAAACTAATGACTCTGGTATTTATTTCCCATTTGGCAGATATGTACTGCTATTTTCTTAATCTCAAACCATTTATTGATGTTTGGAACAAGGTGGTAAGAGGTGTAAAATGAAGATAAAAGGTAAGATCAATCTTATTTGTATTTATACTCTTTAGTTATATTGCACATGATCAACATGATCCTGCAGGGCAGACAGTTGTGCAGCAATGCCTTCACAAAGGGCACGTCCATTTACAGTCTCCCCAGCCACTTCTTCTTCTTCTTCTTCTTCTTCTTCTTCTTCTTCTTCTTCTTCCTCAGAGTTGCTGCTCTTCCACAGGCAAGATGTCATCATTGCCAACACAGATGTTATGCAGTACGGGGCATGCCACAACAACATCAGAGACGCACTGATCAATTACACTGGATATAATAGCTCTACTTGTCTTGTACAAAAATGGTGTAATTTTGCAGCAGGTAGGCTAGCAAAAATATGTTTATGTTAGCTAACTTACCTGCCTGATGGCAAATGCTGCTTGTAACGAACAGTTAGTGCAACTTTTTTTTCTCGACCGGACGGAATATTGTTACATACTGTAATATGTTTTTTAATGGGATAAGGACGACACAGATCCAGAATCACTGTTTATCGTATTGATGACATGACATTGCTATAGCTTTGAAATAGGTTTTGATGAAAGTGGCATAGCATGCTATACTAACTTTAATTTATGCTATGCATAAATAACCTGGAATAATTAATATCGCATGCTATATTATGGGAAAAGAAGGACGCATTTGCAGGCCGTATTTTGAAGGGGCCTTCGAAGGACCTACGAATTGGGACAGCCTTCGTCGCGCCGCGGTGACGCAATCCGCTATACCTTCCACTGTAAACGAGTCTCGTGCGCCCTTTGAAGGCAGCGTCGGCCGCGCACTACAAAGGACACGGCTTTCAAAGGGCGCAGCCCTTGAATTGGGACACAGCTCCTGTGAACTCGCACTACCTTCTGGCTCTTTGAGTTTCTGCTCAACTGTGAGTAGGACTTGACTTGTATGTTGGATGATGTGTTTGAACTGAGGTTGCTGACGTTTTCTGTTTGCCTTCTTTCTAGAAAGGACTTTTGAATATCTCCATGTTCTTTATCATGTATTTCCCACATGAGCAACGTTCAGATTAAATCATCTGCTGGATACTAGAGATATTGAATTCAAGTGCAACGAGGCTACGGCGTGTGATCTGGACCAATTCAGCGCTGTGGTCTACACGTACTACCATTAACTGCCATCACTTCACACGCTGTGGATTATAATCCTCGCCATCGCACGGAGTGTTTGGCACAGGGATATTGCACTGGTGGAGCAAATCAAATGAGTTTAAAGGGAATTTGGTTTGTGAAGAGGTTTATTTATCAGTACATATATGCAAAGTACAATTTTCTATAAGAAAAAAATTAATCTCTGATTCTGTTCTTTTCTCTGACATTTAAGGGTAACAGGCCTTCAAAGAGTCTTTTAGGTCTAAAACAGTTTGGATAGTTGTTACATAATACAGCGTTCCCACAGCTTGGTTCACTTCAAATTCAAGAATCTTTCAAGGATTGTGTGTGTGTGTGTGTGTGTGTGTGTGTGTGTGTGTGTGTGTGAGATAATCAGAGAGAGTGTGTGTGTGTGTGTGTGTGTGTGTGTGTGTGTGTGAGTGTGTGTGTGTTTGTGTGTGTATGTATGTGTGTTTGTGTGTGTGTGTGTGTGTGTGTGTGTGTGTGTGTGTGTGTGTGTGTGTGTGTATGTATGTGTGTGTGTGTGTGTGTGTGTGTGTGTGTGTATGTGTGTTTGTGTGTTTGTGTGTGTGTGTGTGTGTGTGTGTGTGTGTGTGTGTACTTGTCTACCTATCTAACAGGGGACCTTGGTGTCGTAACACACTCACTAACAGGGGACCTCTGAGCCAAGAGGGGACATTTTTCAGGTCCCCTGTTGGTCATGCTTTAAATCATGTTAAAATCAAGTAAAAACACTAAAAAAACGCTCTGGTGATTTTTTTTACTTTTGACCAAGTGGGGACCTACAAGTGTGTGTGTTTAAATCATGTGAAAATTAAGTAAAAAAACTCTGGTAATTTTTTTAAAACTTATGACCAAGTGAGGACCTAAAGCCGCGTTTCCACCGCAGGAACTTTACCCCGGAACCAGGAACTTTGGGGGGGAACTCGGTGTGTTTCGACCGCAGGAACCAGGGTCTAAATGAAGTTCCGGGTAAATATTTCCCCCTCCAAACGGCCCTGCTTGTGAGGTGGTACTTTTGAAAAGTTCGCGAACTTTCGGGGGTGGGACTTGGGCGCTGAACATGCTGATTGGTTGAGCTCTCGCAGCCTTTTTTTTCCCACCGCCATATTTACAAGTCTTTTGCGAGGTGGGTTTTGTGGGTTCTGCGTTCAGTAAATATTTTCTTTGCAACAATGGAGTTCAACAAAAGAAAAATCGACCGATGGACCGACGACGAGGCTCAGGCTTTATTGAGCATATAAGCGGAGGAGGACATCCAGCGGGAACTGGAAACGGCGACCCGCAATGGAAAGGTATTGGAAAGGTAATGGAAACGTTACCTGAAGATATCGACTCGGTTCCAGTCACACTGGAAAACAGTGCAGAGAGAAGTTGAAGAAATTAGGATAACAACCGGAGCGGTTCCGACCGGCGTATTGTTGGGACAGACCGTCCTTTTCTGGGGCAGCGGTAACGAAAGACTCGGCTAGTGCGTTGTTGGAAACCATCCAGGAATCCGAGTGGGTTGAAGGTAAATATCTCATCTTGGTATCATCTATTAAACTCATTGCAGTGTTTAAACACGTTGCAGTAACTTTTTTCAACGTGCTTTTCCAGACGTAACGAGTGGCCCTGATGAATTGCAGGCAACGGAGACCAGCGTGTTTTCCCCCGCGGTCACCAGTACGTTAACCCCGTGTCTCCTGCCGAAACACACACACGCAGAGGTATAAAGCTGACAAAAATGTGTATATATTTAAAAACTGATGTGTAATCCTTAATGGTTTTGAGTAGTTTTGTTGTTTTTTATTGTAAACTTAAATTGCCCATGATAAAAATGGCACACTGGGCATTGTTCAAGCTGGGCAAACAATTGTTCATTATTTGTAGTGAAAACACTTTAAATAATTAATTGATGGTTTCTATTGTTTCATGGTTGCCTTGTGTATTAATTTCCATGTGTTTCAGTGCAATTTTTCTACTTAGAGAAAAGGAAAAGGGACTGTGACTTTCTTGATGCACTGAGGGACATGGAGGATGCTAACCGGGCCGTCCTGCAGCATGGACAAGAACAGCCTGACCAATATATGCAGCTGTTACTGGAGAGCCAGGCCGAGGAGAGATGAGGAGGCAAGAGTTGGCATTCCACCAGTCAGAAGCGGAAGAAAGCAGACGGCAGCAGAGGGACTTTCAGACCGGGTTTCTGTCTGTTCTTGGACAGTTTGTCCAGTCGTTCAAGAAGTAGCCACAATGACCAGCCGCTTGAATGAAGCATTTGCTCTACCACATTTGTACTTTATATGTTGTACGTGTTGGCACAGCTCTTGGACAGGTTACTGAAAAATACACTTTTTTTATATTGTTGTTTTCACATTTTATATTTTCATTTTATTGTTCTAGTAATTTATTTGTCTTTGCACACTTATTTTAATTTTGTAAGAACTAATCTGTCTAAAATAAAGTCAAATGTGTAAAATGTCACTGTGTCTTTAATTTCCACATTCTAACTATATAACCACATTCTAATTGTATTCATATAGTATAGGAAGCAAATAAAAGGGCTGCTGCTCGCAAGTCTTTCTGAATATGCACATAAACATATCTAGAAAACCCAAATATTATATTTTTAAATGTATAACTATGTGAATATAGTATAATAACTTATAAACACAACTTAAGTGAAGCCATAAGTGTGGTCCTGCTTCATTTCAAATTTGAGGAAGAAGTCTCTAAAATTATGCATTTAATGAAGCATATTGTAATACTAGTCATGTGACTTTTTTTTGTGAATGTTAAGAGATGTTATTGTGATAAACAATAAAATACTTGCAGTCTAGTACCTAATCTTTCAACCGCTTAATTCAGTCTATTGTTTTCATTCAATTAACTTTTCACACATCTGTCATGACTGAAACCTCATTATCCTTTTATAGAAAATATTTTGTTTTGGCATTGAGCTATTACAACACATTCAGATTTTGGATTGCCCATCATCCCATTTTGCATTAAAATGGTCAAACCAGGTGAAAGTGCACGTTTAAATAAGCAGTGTTGGTAATGTGTATGCAAAAGCAGCGCTGCTTGCATTTCCTCCACTTGTTATTGTTGCAGACAGTATCGCGCAAAAGTGATTCATGTCCGTCGGTAACTGGGAGAAGCAGCCGCGTGCATTCCCACGTCACCGGACTAATTTGCCTAATCTCCTCGGTACTTTAGACCGCGGTGGAAACGCAGATTGTAGCAGGTCTGGGGGAGAAAAAGTTCCTGGGAAAAAAGTTCCTGGTACAAATAGTTCCGGGTAATTTCGGTGGAAACGCGGCTTAAGTGTATGTGTGTGTGTGTGTTTAAGGTCATACTCAGCAGCTCCCCTGTAGGCTGGAGCAGGAACTGTAAGGGCTCTTAAACACACGTCGTTCACACTCCTCTATTGTTTGAATGGCCTGCTGTCCCAGAGAGACTCTGCTGTTTAACAGGCTGCTTACTAAAGGAACAAGCATTACATCTCTTTACTAGATACCCTGACTAGTTTCAAACTTTGCATTACATTACAATTAAATTCTACACAGAATCCAAGAAAAAAGGATTTAAAAATCTAAACAACCAGAATGTAATTAGAAGTTTTGTTTTTGTATTTTTAATTTTAACATATTTTAATGACAGTAGCCTATATTCATTGAACATTATTTAATTTATCAAAATAAACAGAAAATAGTACAAACTTTACTATTCTTTTAAACAAGTGTTAAGACACTATTATTAAAAAAAATCATTTTAGCTCAAGTATTTGTATAAATAATGTGTGACTTTTGCCCCATGTAAAATGGGGTGTAAAAGGCCCAACTTACCACCTTATACATTTATGAGTTTTTTAAACAAACCACTTTTGATTTATTTATGATTTACACAATGACTCTGTCCCCTGTTAGATAGTAAATCACGACACCGGTGTGTTTGCGTTGTCATTTCTTGCCATCATAAACACACTGTAGAGATTTAGAGTTTTTATAGCAATAACTGAGTTTTAAGAGTTAAATCAAGCAGAAATATTTCTCTAATGTATTAATTGCAGATCCTCTTTGAATAATGATTATGTTAAACACAATGACTCGGTCCCCTGTTAGATAGTAAATCACGACACCAGTGTGTTTGCGTTGTCATTTCTTGCCATAAACACACTGTGGAGATTTAGAGTTTTTATAGCAATAACTGAGTTTTAAGAGTTAAATCAAGCAGAATTGTTTGATTGCTTTGCCATTTCTTGCCATCACAAACACACTGTAGAGATTTTGAAGGTCAGAACTAAATTTTATGGTGACTTGCATGAAAATGTTCATCCGTCTCAATTAAATTATGCAAACTGAACGTCTTTTAACATTGACACTTTAGTTGAAGATTTTCAACTCAACAATCAACACACAACTGAGTTTTGACCTCCAAAATCATTATACAGTGTATATTAAATTTAAATAAAAAATATACATTTTCTTTACCAAACAAGTTTGACTCTCTACTGCTTATTCATTATTGTTTATGTTACATGGTCCATGTTTACATTACAGTATAAAATTGTTCCTAAGTTTTCCCCTTTTATATAGATGGTAATGACTAAATATCCTTGCACACCGACATTTTCACACGTAAAAAAAAAGATCAAGCACGTTTACACACAGCCTCTGAAACTTTCCTTCGTCATAAAAAAAAATCTGATCAGGTTCATTTTTCAGCATTTTTCGCATCCATAGCAAGCATTTTAAGAGGGGTTTCAAATTTCTGTGTTATTCATTTTTGTGTTAAAATTTTGAACATAAGTTGAACAGTTTAAAAAAGAAAGTGTGAACGTTCAAATTAGCCTTTATAGTTCATAAAGTTTTGCTGGCGTTTGTATCTAATTGAGAAAAGAATGAATGTAAATTGAAAGATGTCGTCATTGAACGCATTTTGTGCCAAAGCAAATAAATGATCCACAGTTTAGCCACATAGGCTGATGTGATCCCTGAGTGAAGAGTTTTGAAAAAGTGATGAGTATTCTGAAATGTGTCCTAGCAGATGTTTAAAAAAACCTGTAATATCACTATTAGTAAGGGATCACTGTATAATATCAGTCTTTAAATGTGAGTTATTTAAAGTGAACCTAAAGTATACTTGCAATAGTGTGATTTTTGCACAATTAAATATACTTAATGGATGTTTCGCAAAAGCGTTGTTTAGTGATATTGCATCCTTGTGTTCCTGCTCTACGTCATCATCAACTGTCGAAGTTCAATTACAATACTCAAGAACACATGTACAGAGGATGCACAAAAGTACCCGGATGTTATAAGATATACAAGTATATGAAAACAATGTCTACAATAATATGAAATAAATGTTTTAATAGGTTATGTTTGTGGTTATTTTGTGTTAGCCACTATATAATATGCTGGGATGGTTAGTTGAGCAACAAGTTCACACATCTCAATTTCTGTTCTGTGTCCTCACAAACTTCTGAGCTCGTTCTTTCAAGATCACACAGCAAGACTGGTCTCCACGAAAACACAAGTCCCTTCTTTGCATTCCCAGAATTGCGAAACAGCCATCATTAAGAAATGTGCATTGTGCAATAAAGGAGTACTCCAAGAATAATTATAATATTTATACCAGAAAGTCTCATGCAGGTCACTAGGGTTTACAATATTTTATGCTTTAATACTATCAAAAAAAATTGTTACGGCCATTTCACACTGAACGCGTCAAAGTGAGGTGAATCGTTGATGAATGGAGGTTTAACACCGAACGCCACTCAAACCATCATCGAGGACTTGCTATAATTATATAATAGACAGACATGCATTATTTCTAGTGATTTATGATTGTAATATAATTGACCGATCCAGAGCGAATGCGATCTCTGACTCATAACACTCACACACGTGAAAGAAAACAGACAGTTCTCTTCTGATAGCATATAATTCAGTGGAAAAAGAAGTAAACTTGAGAATTACATATGGCATATCTTGCTTTATTATGCTGAGATTGATCGAGATTGACACATCCCCCAAACCCTATTTACATATGAATACAGGAAAGGCCAAAGCCATTGTCTCACAGGTGAAGAACAGGCCTTACAGAGCTGTTACACCCATGTCACAGAAACAAACTTCTCAAACAAACTAGAGAAGACGCTGGGATTTACCTGGGAAAATTAAATCAATGTACACTTTTTCCAATCCCTACGACACATTTTTCAATACTTGGGTCACTTTTTTAAAACTCTTCACACACTTCTCCAAAATGAATTTCAGCTTGGCACAGCAGTTATTTTAATGTTCAAAATGCACTAAAACTACCAAAAAGGATTCTGAGGATTCAAAAGAATCACCCAACAAACACACTTTTTCAATCATAAAACACAGACCTAAAACACATGATCATTACACAATGTTTTCTTTTGTAAAATTTTCTTTTCAAAACAAGACTTACACTATAATTCACTGCAGTTTATGTTACATGGTCCTTGGTCCAGTACAGTATAACATTATTCCTAAATGTTTCCCTTTTGAATGGATGGCAATGCAATTTAAAAACTAACACCAGCTAAATCTATCACCAGAAGCGCTTGACATGGGCTTGATGGCCTGTTGGAGAGAACGACCCTTCACGCCTATTTTTTTCAGTAAACTGGTGGCAGATGTGGTAACACATCCCCTGCATCCCACCTCTACTGGGAAGATGCTGGTCTTCCAGTCGTTCTGAGATGCTTCAGCTGCCAGGTCGTAATATTTGTTATTTTTCCTCTCATAAGTCAACCCCATCTTTCCATGGTACTGTTTTGTTTTGCAAGGTTTTTGTTATATTATTATATTTTGTTATATTATATTTTTGTTATATTTTGTTATATATTTGTTATATTGCCAGTTTTGTTGTTGGAGACCACAGAACCATGTCTGGCCGGATTGTTGTAGCCACTATTTCTGGGGGAAACACAAGCTTCTTATCAAGGTCCACTTCCAATTTCCAATCCCGCGCTGACTGCAGGATGCTTGCATCCTTAGGTGTTGTATTAGGCTCTTGATGTTGGCCAGCTGGTACGAAATTTGTGAAGTTGACCTGTCCTGCCGATGTTTGTGGGAGATTGTTTGTGGTGGTTTGCTTCTGTTCCAGTATTGATGCCAGCTCTCTGAGTACTTTGTTGTGCCGCTAAGTATAGCGCCCTTGGGTGAGACTTGTAGTACACCCTGATAGAATGTGCCTTAGGGATCACCTTTATTTATATAGCGCTTTTTACAATGAAGATTGTTTCAAAGCAGCTTCACAATGGTAACAGGAAAATATTGCAACAGAATGTAATATAAAGTAATATAATTAAATATTTAGTGTCCCCAACCGAGCAAGCCAAAAGCCAAAGGCAACAAGGGCGACGGTGGCAAGGAACCCAAACTCCATCAGGTGACAGAATGGATGAAATATGATTATGATTCAGGCAACATTACAAATCAGAAGTCATATTAGATCCGAAACAGTCAGAATATTTGTCCAGTTCCATCCGGTTGAAGATCGGAGTCATCATGCAGGAGACGGGTTTGTTGAGGCCATCACAGAGAGAGTCTAATTGACATGGTCTCTGCTGACACTTCAGCGTTTGTCGTGTCTAGGTGCAGGTCCACCATCTGATCAGTCTTCCTAACATTGTTCGGGAAGCAGACACACTCTGTCAGTTTAAATCTAGACTAAAAACACATCTCTTTACTATGGCATACACATAAAACACCTTTTCAGTTAAATGATTGTTAGGCTGCATTAACTAGGTCAGCCGGGAACCGGGAACACTTCCCATAACACCTGATGTACTGTTGACATCATAAGAAGAATGACATCATAAGAAGAATGGCATCTACACTAATGTTAGTCTCTCTGTTTATCCCAAGGTTTAGTGCAGTCAGGCGGATCCAGATAAGATGGTGGACCTGCGCCCAGACAAGACCAACGCATCCCTGAAGTGTCAGAGAGACCGTGTCAACTAGACTGTCCCCTGTGAAGGCCTCCTTCCCTTCCCTTCCCTTGTCTTCCCTCTGTACAGATAAAAACTCACATGCACACATACATATCCAAACACGCTTGCCTATAGGCTGAACACGTAATGCTTGCACACATGCTGTGAGCCGGGAGACATAGTCCCTCCAGCGTGTCCTAGGTCTTCCCCGGGGTCTCCTCCCGGTGGGACGTGCCTGGAACACCTCCCTGGGAAGGCGTCCAGGAGGCATCCGAAATAGATGCCCGAGCCACCTCAGCTGGCTCCTCTCGATGTGGAGGAGCAGCGGCTCTACTCCGAGTTCCTCTAAGGGAGCACCCAGCCACCCTGCGGAGAAAGCTCATTTCGGCCGCCTGTATCCGGGATCTTGTCCTTTCGGTCATGACCCACAGCTCATGACCATAGGTGAGAGTAGGAACATAGATTGACCGGTAAATCGAGAGCTTTGCCTTGCAGCTCAGCTCCTTCTTTACCCCGACAGACCGGTACATTGACCGCATTACTGCCGAAGCTGCACCGATCCGTCTGTCAATCTCCCGTTCCATCCTTCCCTCACTCGTGAACAAGACCCCAAGATACCTGAACTCCTCCACTTGAGGCAGGAACTCTCCACCCACCTGAAGCGGGCAAGCCACCCTTTTCCGACTGAGAACCATGGCCTCGGACTTGGAGGTGCTGATTCTCATCCCAGCCGCTTCACACTAGGCCGCAAACCGTCCCAGTGCTGAAGGTCCTGGTCTGAGGAGGCCAACACAACAACATCATCCGCAAAAAGCAGTGACGAAATCGCGTGGTCCCCAAACCGTACACTCTCCGGCCCTTGGCTGCGCCTAGAAATTCTGTCCATAAAAATTATGAACAGAACCGGTGACAAAGGGCAGCCCTGCCGGAGTCCAACATGCACCGGGAACAAGTCTGACTTACTGCCGTCAATGCGGACCAAGCTCCTGCTCTGGTCGTACAGGGACCGAACAGCCCTAAGCAGGGGGCCGCCGACCCCATATTCCCAGAGCACCCTCCACAGGATGCCACGAGGAACACAGTCGAATGCCTTCTCCAAATCCACAAAATACATGTGGACTGGTTGGGCAAACTCCCATGAACCCCCCAGCACCCTGGAAAGGGTATAGAGCTGGTTCAGTGTTCCACGACCGGGACGAAAACCACACTGTTCCTCCTGAATCCGAGGTTCCACTATCGGCCGAATTCTCCTCTCCAGTACGCTGGCATAGACTTTCCCAGGGAGGCTGAGAAGTGTGATCCCCCTGTAGTTGGAACACACTCTCCGGTCCCCCTTCTTGAAAAGAGGGACCACCACCCCGGTCTGCCAGTCCAGAGGTACTGTCCCCGACCGCCATGCGATGTTGCAGAGGCGTGTCAGCCAAGACAGCCCCACAACATCCAGAGACTTGAGGTACTCAGGACGGATCTCATCCAACCCCGGTGCCTTACCACCGAGGAGCTTTTTAACCACCTCGATGACTTCAGCCAGGGTGATGGACGAGTCCACCTCTGAGTCAAGTCAAGTCAAGTCAACTTTATTTATATAGCGCTTTTAACAATGTAGATTGTTTCAAAGCAGCTTTACAGTGTTAAACAGGAAAATAATCCAGCATAATTTTATTCAGCTGTATAGCCATTCTGGAAAAATTTCAAGTATCATACAGTGACAGTGTGGGCTTTAGATCAATAATTTGATCAGTAATTTAGTTTAAATGGTTAATTTAGTTTATTATTTAGATGTATTTCGATGTTTAGTTGAAAAATTTAGTGTCCCCAACTGAGCACGCCAAGCCAGAGGCAACAGTGGCAAGGAAACCAAAACCCCATTAGGTGACCTAATGGAGAAAAATAAACCTTGGGAGAAACCAGGCTCAGTCGGGGTGCCAGTTCTCCTCTGGCCAATTAACAAACAGCGTATTATTATTATTATTATTATTCTGGCAGTTTTACAGCTCGGAGGTCATAATAGATCAGAATATTCGAGGGACCGGGGGCAACATGCTGGAGACGGGTTTATTGAGGATGATGTTGATTAAATAATTATTAAAGTGCAATATTCGAATGATCGGAGGCAACACGCTGGAGACGGGTTTATTGAGGATGACATATCGATTTAAGTATTATTTAACCCCTTTGTGTACAGAGATCGCCGACGGCCCCGCGTTTGATAGTGTTTACATTGATCGCTAGTTTACAATATCATTTTGTCAAGTAATAAGGTCAACCAGTGCATTGTTTGAAAGATAAGAGACTGCAGATTCGTATCTGTATAAGTATTATACAATCAAGATAACTTTGCAACGTTTTTTTGTCATTCTGTATGAATCTAAACAATGTGATATGACAACAAAGAGAGGGGGGTCCCTTACCTTTTTGTGCTTTGGAAATGTAATGTTTGGCAGAATAATGGTGACTTCGACCTTTTTTCCATGGGAAGAGTCCAGTGTACGATGTCCATAGTAAATATTTGTCCAAAAACAAGCAAACTGGTAAAAAAAGCTATAGAACTTCTGTTGTTTACTTCCTGAAGTTTACTAATCACGAGGATGCTGTCCTGTTTATTTGATGAACTGTACGCATGAAGCGCATTATTCAATGAAATATAACGTATCAATGTATTTAGTAGAGTGTCTGGAACTGAATGAGAACCGCCCAGAAGATATCTGATGAAAACTAGCCACGCAATTTTAGAAAAGATTGAAAGATGACAGTCACTTTTGGTGACGCATGATTATCCACATGTAAATGTGTTTGGTAAAAAAAAAAAAAAACAGCAATGGGAAAGTCTTGTGTTGTCATCTAACATGTAGTCTATGCAATAACGAATACGCCGATGTGTTGATTAGCATAAATCTCGCGAGTATCACATTGTATTTTTGGTTGCGTAACCATTTGCATCCTGGAAAATTACTCACGCACGCCCCTCGTGACGCATAGAGGTTCCCTTGCTACACTTGCTCACTAGCGCTCGCTCTGTCAGCATTCGCCTGCAATGGATCCACGTCGAAGACAGAAGTTATTTTCTCCTGCTGCTGCATTGGAAGAACTTTTGCGAAGCAGTGATGAAGAAAATGTGGAATAATCAGAAGAGAGTGCTGGATCCAGCGTCGACTCTGAAGAAGAGGAAATGTTTTTGGAAGGTCTCGATCCTGTTTTAGATCGGTAAGTGTCTACATTTAGTATGTTTTTGTTGCTTTGTTTTGTAGTTTTGTGTTTCTACACTATTACGGCTTATTAGTACATTCAAGTACCGCAAAATTCCTTTTTTATTCAAGTTCTGAGTTAGAAGCTAGTGATGTAAGTTGTAACAATGTATCGTGGATAGTGAAAATCTGTATTGTGTATATTTCACCCAAAATAAAAATGACAGTGTGAGGAAAAAGTTAAAATTCACAGTGTTTTATTGTCAGTACTACATTCAATTACTATAAAATGTTGAATATAATGTATAGTAATGCAATGGGGGAATATTTGTGGGACCTGATAATGACAAATGTCTTATGTTGCCACTAAAAAGTGACCAGCAATATTTTAAATATATCTAGTCAGTGAGTGGGTGAGAGTGTAAGCATATTTGTCCAAAATAATTCAGTCTTTTCGGCTATTATCACCAGAATAGTTTTTACTATGTTGTCACCATTGTCCTGTGCGTTTGGTTATCAGCACCAGGTCCAAGCCTATTCATATCCACCCCAATGTAATACAAATTTAGCATTTCGGTATATTTTTTGTTATCCTTTTTACAATATGCCTTGGAGTATCGCAATAATATTGTATTGTGAGTTCAGTATTGTGCTATTTATCGAAATGTGACATGGGAGTATTGGTAAACCTCTAGAAGAAACCCTGTACAACGTACTTGAGCATATAACTTTATGTATGTACAGTTGTGTATGTAGAAAGCAGGACAAAGTTCAGACCAAATGTGTCAGAGGAAAAAATGCAATAATATGTGCTATTTTCTGTGCAAGATAATCTGTTATGTTGGGTTTATTTCTAATCCTTTTTGTGTAATTCAACAGTGAGGAAACTTCAGATGATGAAAGGGTACCAGAGGCCTCTGGAAAACAGACAAAACGTCCCTGCCTGGCTGCAACATCTCTCGCTGCCTCCAGAAGTTCCAGGGGAGGAGGAAAGAAAGGAAGACAGAGACAGCGCAGTACTTTGTGGTAAGCAAATAATGTGATGCAAGAAATGTTTCTTGAGAGAAGAAACTGTTTTGGGGTATGATTATTGTCTGATTACAGTCTGAGTCATTAGCTGGTAGTGTAAATGTTTCAATAAGGGAAACAACAGAGTCGGTATGGAGGTCGATCACTGTATGTGAAAGATCCTTTGAATTTGAATAGAAAATTTGTAAGCTTGTGTAAATGTGCCATCAGGGCAACAATAGAGTGGGTATGTAGGTAGATCACTGTATGTGAATGATTCTTTGAATTTGAATAGAAAATCAGTAAGTTGATGTAAATGTGCCATCAGGGCAACAATAGAGTGTGTATGGGAGTAAATTGCTGTAGTTTTTTCTATGTGTAAGATAAACAGTTGTGTTGGGTTTATTTCTAATCCTTTTTGTGTAATTCAACAGTGATGAAACTTCAGATGATGACTGGGTACCAGAGGCCTCTGGACAACCGACAAAACGTCCCTACCTGGCTGCAACATCTCTCGCTGCCTCCAGAAGTTCCAGGGGAGGAGGAAAGAAAGGAAGACCGAGACAAACTCAGTACTTTGTAAATAGTCCTTTTTTTTGGGGGGGGGGGGGTTATCATTGTGTTGAATAACTAAGGAACAGATGTTTGTTGCTGTATACAATATATACATAAATAAAACTTTTTATTTGCTAAATAATGTATGTCATTATTCTAAACCTTTAAATTAATGGAAGTGAACAAAGACTTTGTTAAACGTCTTATACGTTACCAAGTGTCACTTTGGTGTCCTTTTGGAGCTCTTTCAAAAAAATATTATTTTACAAAAAAATATGCACATACATGCATTTTTATAAACATTTAGGGGTGAAAAATATACCAGAGAAAGTATATAAATTGAGCTTTGTCATGTTGTAATGAGAAAATAGATTGAAAGGATCAAACTAACTGGTTATACCTCATGGTAAAAGGTGGTTACCAAGTGTCCCTTTGGAGTCTCCAAGTGGCCTTTTTGGAAAGGTGCCTAGACATACTCAGAACTAAATGCTTGTAAAAAAGTCATTTTGGCTTGTATCAACTTCAAATTTGAAACGTACATTTAAAAGACATGTGGCTTTAGTTTACTTGTGTTTCCAGATCCATATATATTTCTGCCTTATGTATTTTTCTTGTTCATAAACCGTTATAATTTTTTTTTTCAATTGTCCATTGTGTTTGAGCTTATTTATCTCTCTACTAGTAATTTCTAGAGTAATTTTGAGTCTTTCATGGTAAACTGTCAAGTGTCAGCTTTCAAATAATACATTTGATTTGTGTGTAGTCAGAAGGACTCATTAGCAGCAACAATTTTATTTTGGGTATGTCATTTTGCACTCCTTTGCCAAAAGTGGGGGTGACTGGTAAGGGGTTAATTGTAATATTCGAACAATCTGAGTCAACACGCCGGAGACGGGTTTATTGAGATGCCGTGTCGATGAGGCAGTTGCAGGGGGAGTCTAATCACGGTCTCTGCAGACACTTCAGGGTCCTGTGTTGGTCTTCTCTGGGCGCAGGTCCACCATCTGAACTGGATACGGCCCGGATCCGGCTGACTGCAGTAAACCTCGGGATAAAACAGAGAGACTATCATTAGCGTAGATGCCATTCTTCTGATGATGTAACGAGTACATCAGGTGTTATGGGAAGTGTTCCCGGTTCCGGCTGACCTAGTTAATGCAGCCTAACAATCATTTCATTGAAAAAGTGTTTTATGTGTATGCCACAGTAAAGAGATGTGTTTTTAGTCTAGATTTAAACTGACAGAGTGTGTCTGCTTCCCGAACAATGTTAGGAAGACTGTTCCAGAGTTTAGGTGCTAAATAGGAAAACGATCGACCGCCTGCAGTTGATTTGGATATTCTCGGTATGATCAACTGGCCAGAATTTTGAGACCGCAGTAGACGTGATGGAGTATAATATGTTAAGAGCTCGCTCAAGTATTGGGGAGCTAAACCATTTAGTGCTTTGTAAGTAATAAGTAAGATTTTAAAATTTATGCGATGTTTAATAGGCAGCCAGTGCAGTGTTGACAGAACTGGGCTAATATGGTCATACTTCCTGGTTCTAGTAAGAACTCGAGCTGCTGCGTTTTGGACCAGCTGGAGTTTATTTATTAAGCGAGCAGGGCAACCACCCAGTAGAGCATTACAATAATCTAACCTTGAGGTCATGAACGCATGAACTAACTGTTCAGCATTTTGCATTGAGAGCATGTGCCGTAATTTAGATATATTTTGAAGATGGTAGAAAGCAGTTTTACAGATGCTAGAAACGTGGCTTTCAAACGAAAGATTGGTATCAAAGAGCACACCCAGGTTCCTCACTGACGACGAGGACTTGACAGAACAGCCATCAAGTGTTAGACAGTATTCTAGGTTACTACTTGTGGAGCTTTTTTGTCCAATAATTAAAAATTCAGTTTTTTCTGAATTGAGTTGCAGGAAATTACCAGTCATCCAATGTTTTATATCAGCTATGCATTCCGTTAATCTTGTGAATTGGTAAGTTTCTTCAGGGCGTGAAGAAATATAGAGCTGAGTATCGTCAGCATAACAATGAAAACTAACGCCATGCTTCCTAATGATATCTCCCAGTGGTAGCATGTACAGGGTGAAGAGTAGCGGTCCTAGCACTGAGCCTTGTGGTACTCCATACTGAACTTGCGATCGGTGTGACATATCTTCATTTACGACTACAAACTGATAACGGTCGCATAGGTATGATTTAAACCATGATAATGCAATTCCACTAATACCTACATAATTTTCGAGTCTATTCAAAAGAATGTTGTGGTCGATAGTATCAAATGCAGCGCTAAGATTTTCCAATTGTCTATGAACCCTATGTTATTTTGCAGACACCACTTAGACAACCAGCCATTGAGTGATGATAGTCTGCTAACTATCTCATCGCTCCTTTTTGCCGGGAGCGGTCCAGAACAAAAAACAGCCTCAGACATCGTACTAGCGAGTTCACACACCTCTTTAATGTTAATTTTGGTGATCTCCGACTGGCGAAGTCGAACATCATTAGTGCCGACGTGAATAATAATCTTAGAGAATTTACGATTAGCTTTAGCCAGCACTTTTAAATTTGCTTTGATGTCAGGTGCTCTGGCTCCCGGTAAACAAGTGACTATGGTGGCTGGTGTCTCTATCTTCACGTTCCGTGTAATAGAATCGCCAATGACTAGGGCACTTTCAACAGGATACTCAGTGGGTGCTTCACTGAGAGGGGAGAACCTGTTTGATGTTCTAACCGGAACGGAAAAGCGGTTCTTTGGTCTGCGACTATGCTGCCTCACTGTTACCCAGTTTCCCTGCTGCGAGGGCCCTGCAGCCGGAACCGAAGAATGTACAGAGTTCACTAAGCTATTCGCATCCAAATCAGTGTCTAAAGCTGTTACATCCTCACTACTCTCAGATAAAGTATGGATGCGTGTGTCTAATTCTGAAATCTTCTCCGTCAGCCTAACTATCTCTTTACATTTATCACATGTGAAGCCCTGTTCGCTAGCGGAGAAGCCTACACTGAACATGCGACATGCAGTGCAGGTGATAATGACAGGAGAAGACATGACTTACCGTGTTTGTTGATTAATCCAATTTACCACTTACTACAATCGTTTGCTGGACACAATTTACTAATCCAAGTTATGAACTCAGAAAAAGGGAGACCCGGGTGCAGAGATAACAAGCTAACAGGCTAGCAAAATGCTAACGTGTGATGGTGATTTAGATTAAAAGCTAGCGATGTCAAATTTAGCGTGATAGGCAATTTTTAAACAATGTATGGTGATGAGTAAGTTATATTTAGCAGTAGAAGAAAGAGGAAATATCAAAATAAAGATTCAAACGTAAGCAAGGCTCTACAGAGCTACAGACTTGAGCTACAGAGCAACAGACACAGCAGGCAGACAGGAGCAATCGATCAGGCAGGAGCAATCGATCAGGCAGACAGGAGAGTCTAACCCCCTCAGGCAGACAGGAGAGTCTAACCCCAGCCACTGAGTCCCCAGCCACTGCTTCCTCAACGGAAGACATGTCGATGGGATTGAGGAGATCCTCGAAGTATTCCTTCCACCGCCCGACGATATCCCCAGTTGAGGTCAACAGGTGCCCATCTCCACTGTAAACAGTGTTGGTAGGGCACTGCTTCCCCCTCCTGAGGCGTCGAACGGTTTGCCAGAATCTCTTCGAGGCCGACCGATAGTCTTTCTCCATGGCCTCACCAAACTCCTCCCAGGCCCGATTTTTTGCCTCCACGACTACCCGGGCTGCAGTCCGCTTGGCCTGCCGGTACCGGTCAGCTGCCTCAGGAGTCCCACAAGCCATCCAGGCCCGATAAAACTCCTTCTTCAGCTTGACGGCATCCCTTACTTCCGGTGTCCACCACCGGGTTCGGGGATTGCTGCCTCGACAGGCACCGGAGACCTTACGGCCGCAGCGACAAGGGAGGTGGAGAACATGGTCCACTCGGACTCAATATCTCCAGACTCCCTCAGGATCTGGTCGAAGCCTCGCCGGAGGTGGGAGTTGAAGATCTCTCTGATAGGAGACTCGGCCAAACGTTCCCAACAGACCCTCACAGTACGTGGTAGAGAGTCCAGCCTCTCTCGAGAAGTGTGATTCCAGAGCCCAAGCTGCGCGTGGAGGTGAGCCCGACTATCTCTAGTCGGTACCTCTCGACCTCCCGCACAAGCTCAGGCTCCTTCCCCGCCAACGAGGTGACATTCCACGTCCCTAAAGCCAGATTCCGTGTCCAGAGATCGGGTCGTCGGGGGCCTCGCCCTCGACTGCCGCCCGATTCGCTATGCACCGGCCCCTTACGCTCCTTTCTGCAGGTGGTGAGCCCACAGGAGGGCGGCCCCACGTCACTCCTTCGGGCTGAGCCCGGCCGGACTCCATGGGGGGAGGGCTGGCCACCAGGCACTCGCATACGAACCCCAACCCCGGGCCTGGCTCCAGGGTGGGGCCCCGGCTGTGCCATGCCGGGCGACGTCACGGTCCTTGATGTGTTTGTGAGCATAAGGGTTTGTGAACTGTTCTTAGTCTTGCCCGTCACCAAGGACCTGTTTGCCTTGGGAGACCCTACCAGGGGCATATAGCCCCAGACAACATAGCTCCCAGGATCATTCGGGTACTCAAACCTCTCCACCACGATAAGGTGACAGTTCAAGGAGAGGAATTATTATTATTATTATTATTATTATTATTATTATTATTATTATATTTCTTTTGTTGTCTTTTTTTTCTTTTTATTATTAGTATTTTATTTATGTATTTTCTTTTTTTTTATTATTATTTTTATATTTTTCTTTCTTTCCCTTTTTTATTTTTATTTGTTTATTTTTATTTGTTTATTTAAATTATTATTATTTTATTGATTCATTTTTTTTTTTTTTCAAATTATTATTATTATTTTATTTTTTATTATTATTTTATTTTGTTTGTTGATGGCTGGTCCCATGCCTGTTGAGGCAGCACAGCTGATCAATCATGGGGCTCGCAGATGGGTCTGTCAAGGGAACCTGAGAGTGCTGAGGCATCTTCTCCTTCCCTGTTTGACAGTTCCATTGTTCTCCTTCCCCGTGTGGAAGCCCGCGCTGATTCCTGATTCTGAGGAATTAGACGGACTCCGTAAACGGCTCGCCATTTCCTAATGAAAGATTCAATCTCTCGTTGCCGAGGCGGTGTGTAGGTTTCGGGTCTGCTATTAAAGTGATACAACGTGACACGGTGAGAAGGTATGTGATACTGTTGGGTGCGAGGCATGCAGTCAGCTCCTGAGGGTGCTGGCTGTTTTCATTGAGAAATATCTCGATGCGCAGTAGCGTGTTGATGCCTTCTCAGAGAACCGTGTTCCTGGGAGCTGTATGGGATTCTCTACGTTGTGGGCACAATTGTCCCCCGTGCGTATCGAGTCCATAAGGGCAATGGTCTCCAAAATGAAGCTAGGCCGCAGCATCAATGTGTAGCAGTTTAGGACTGCTGGAACTTATGGCAGCTGTGTCCAACAGAATATCTCTTGGCCTGCTGCGCATGAGACCCCTACAGTGGTGCTTGGGAAGCAGGGGGCTTTCCTTGAGGGGAAATCCATTCTGTATGACCAGGGTAACGCGCAGTGGCCTTTGTTCCCTCATCGTATGGAAAAAAACCTTGGTTTCTGCCCCAGGGGCCGGTGCTGGGAGCATCATGTTGCCGGAAGATCGTTTAAACAGATGCCTCCCTCACCGGTTGGTGCGCGGTCATGGAAGGCCACTTTGCAGAGGTCTGTGGGAGACCCGGCATTTCTCCTGACACATCAACTGCCTGGAAATGCTGCCGGTCTACAAAGCTTTGAGGAGCTTTTTCCTGGACCTCCGCGGCCACCATGTCCTGATACGATACGACTATACGGCCGTAGTATCGTATCTGAATCATCAAGGGGGCCTGAAGTCGTGCCTTCTATGCAGACTGGCACACCAGGTCCTCCTGTGGTCCCAGGGGAAATTGTCGTCCCTCAGGGCGATGTACATCCCCGGGGACCAAAACCAGGGGGCAGACATCCTGTCAAGGCAGGGGCTGAGGCCCGGGGAGTGGCGACTCTACCCAGAGGTGGTGGAGGCCATGTGCGAGAGGTTTGGCCCGGTGGAATTGGATCTCTTCGCTTCTCGAGAGACGTCCCACTGCCCACTGTGGTTCTCCCTCAGCCATCCGGCCCCACCGGGGCTGGATGCCATGGCTCAGACGTGGCCGAGGCTGTGTCTGTACGCCTTTCCCCCGATCACTCTGCTCCCAGGAGTTCTGGAGCATGTCCGCCCGGAGGGCATCAGCCTTCTCCTAGTAGCACCCCGGTGGCCAACCTGAGTATGGTTCTCCGACATCATCAACCTGCTGGACGGAGGGACCTGCTATCTCAGGCTGGAGGTGCAATATTTTACCCCCGGCCAGAGGTGTGGAATCTCTGGGTCTGGCCCCTGAGGGGGCCCGGTACCTAGGAGAGGGCCTGTCAGCAAGTGTCATAGAGACCTTACTTTGCTCCAATGCTCATTCCACCAGGAGGTTGTATAGCCTGAAGTGGAATGTATTTTTCACTTGGTGTAGAGAACGGGAGGTGGACCCAGTCAACTGCCCTGTGGCTTCAGTGCTGGAGTTCCTCCAAGACCGTTTCTCCGCCGGTCTTTCCTCGTCCACACTTAAGGTGTATGTGGCTGCCATTGGGGCTTTCCACTCACCTATAGGTGATGGGCCGTTGGGGAGGCACCATCTGGTTGTATGATTCCTCCGTGGGGCTCGGAGGATGAGGCCTGCGGCTCGTTCCAAAGTCCCAGCCTGGGACTTGGCAGTGGTGCTTGGAGGGTTTGGCTGAGGCCCCCTTTGAGCCGCTGGAGTCGGCTGAGGCGAGAATCCTGACTTTCAAGGTGGCCTTTCTCCATGCCATCACTTCTCTGAGGAGAGTGGGGGACCTCCAGGCCTTGGCTAATACGCCAACCTGCTTGGAGTTTGCCCCGGGCGGAGTTAAGGCCATCTTGCATCCCAGTCCAGGCTATGTGCACAAGGTGCCATCTAACGTGGCATGGTCAGTGGTTCTTCAGGCCTTCCATCCTTCACGTGACTGCGGAAGAGGGCAGACTTCACCTCCTCTGCCCCGTGCGGGCATTGAGGATTTATTGGAGAATTGTTGGTGTGTTTTGGTTCACCAAAGAAGGGGCTGCCTAATTCAAAACAGACAACCAGTAACTGGATTGTCCAGGCTATAGCCACGGTTTTTCAGGAGCGCAATCTGCCTTCACCAATATCCATGAGGGCTCATTCCACCAGGAGCATGGCCTCCTCGGTGGCCCTCCTTTCTAGAGCTTCTATGCAAGAGATCTGCGAGGCGGCTGGCTGGGCCACTCCGCACACCTTCATTAGATACTACAGTCTGCATCTCCCTATGACGCCTGGCACTAGAGTGCTTGTCCCCTAGATGTGCCTGGTTCCAGCTTCACACTAGGTTGGGTATGATTGGTGCGGCATAGTGGGTACTCATTCCCCAAAGTGTCGTCACGATGACACAGTTCGAGTTCCCTCAAAGGGGAACGTCTCGGGTTATGACTATAACCCTTGTTCCCCGAGAAGGGAACGAGACACTGCGTCTCGTGTCCACAACAATCAGACAGAGCACTTGCTTCATCGCAGAACGCTATCTCTGTTGTGTTCAGACGTCCCTTTGTATCTTCCGGGTAAGCCGTCACATACTACGTCATGACGCAACACCAATCCGGATTGGGCTGATTCCATTCAGTCGTCAGACGCTTTACGCTAGGGGTGTTCCCCAAAGTGTCGTCACGATGACGCAGTGTCTTGTTCCCCTCTTGGGGAACAAGGGTTATAGTCTTAACCCGAGACGATATTTTTCTTTCCCAAAGGTTAATTTAAGACTTAACAGATAATGTTTGGGTGAACACATGCCAAGACAGATATTTTGAAAGACTGTAATTCTGTGTGTCTGTGTATATCAGGATCACGAGCGTTCTGGTCTTTGTGTGACACTTCAGATGTGTCACTCGATTAAGATCGCTTTGTTTACATCAGCATGAGTTTGAAAATCACATTTAATTGGTTCAGACTCATGTCATCGAGAATTTGCTATGAATATTCTCAAATCTTGGAATACTGCGCTTCACAACGATTCCAAACTTGTGCTGAGGGGAAGCGGCAAACGTCGAGAAACGATCAGAGAAAAACTGCAATGTTTCATGGATTATTAAAACAAAGGAAAGATTTAGGAAGGTAGACCTCTAAGAAAACACACAAATACAGATACTTTAATTACTATTTGGAGCATTGGGATCGCTAGACAAGGGTTTAATTAATTAATGTTAGTGAAAACCTCAAATTCGACCAAAATTGACATTTTCCCACTTGTTTTGCCAGTAGCTCATAATTAGCATTACAACTCATTCTGCCAGCATGGGTTACACACACACTAATAGTTAAAATATAATATAAAAGTTAAATATAATCTTGCACTTCCTAGTCTCTCCAGTTTCTTCACTTCTTACATCAATCCTCTGAAAAACTTTTTTTCTTTCAGTGAACATGTAGATTGATTTGCTGTGAAGCTTTGCTCAACCTTTACTCCAACACAATAACACTGACACTGCCTGTTCATATTGTTCTAAAATCACATCTTACCTGGAGTCTCTGTTCTTGATGTGGTGAGTCTGAAGCTGATCAGAAATCTGTAGTGATATTTATAGTCCTACTACTGAGGAAATGCCTCATGAAAACATGCGATGTCGGGAAATGTTGTGAAAGATTGGAGAGGGGAGGTGGCCAGTGGCCTGAGTCATTGCCTTTTGACCTTGAAATGCTTTCTGGCAGTACACAATCATTTTGTGTGAGGCCAGCCCTCCCCCCATGGAGGTGTGCTTTAAAACAAATGAAACTGGCGGGAGGCTTCGGCCCGTCTTTTAGTCTGTGTGTTCTTCAATCCACAGCGGCGTCGAGCAGAGTGCACGTCAGAAGCAGAGGTGTGTGCGTTGATCTGAGCCTCATTGGTCAATGTCAAAATGTCATTCACCTCTGTCATTCACCTCTCATCAATGTCAAAATATTTGAGAAAACCAATCAAATCAGAGTAGGCGGGCTTTATGTTCACACAGAATCTGCTGAGGCTGAGCGCGAATTTTAGCTGCGCAACTCGACGTCAAGTGAGAGAAATGTAAGCTAAGACATCTGCTTCTTTAAGTCCGAAATGTTAAACAAAGACAAAAAATTTCAGGCAAATGAATAAACTTTTGTCTAATTTCGCCATTTTGAATTGAAAATAGGCCAATGTGATTCATAATGTAATTCACAAACAAGAAATATTAGATTAATAATATTAATATTCAGATTAGGCATAAGATTAATAATGAATGTGTGCATATTGTAAATGAATAATTTTCCATTTGTAGCCTTCAGTAAATAAAAAAAGCTCAGCTATTTCAGCCTGTATTGGGCATATGATTAGTAATGAATGTGTTTATGTTGTGAATTAATTTAATACACTTAAAACTTAAAACTTAAAACTTTAATAAACAGTAAATTAACGTGTCTAAGAAAAGTATTCATAAAACATATAAATATCGCAACCATATGTTTACTTTCTTCACTGACGAAAATGGAAAAACTATTTCAGTCAAAGCTCATCGTTAGGAGGGGAAGAGACTGGGCAAGATAAACAGAGAAAAAGAGAGATGTGGAGATAAGAAAGACAAATAATCTACTGCCCAGTGACATGGTTTTCAATCTAAAATCCTAGAACCACCCCTGAATTGAAACAAGTTGAGTAAGCTTTATGAAAGGCAGTTGCTGTGAATGAAACACTTATATAGATCAAACACTTATTTTGTGTAGTGAAAAGAATACTTTGTGATTTTGTGTATTGTTCTAACACAACTGAAAATATGCTGAAATATTTGAAAAAAGTGCACTTTTGATGATCAGGGCCCGTATTTATCAAGCTTCTCAAAGTGCCATTTTAGCCTTAAGTGCTGAGAATTCATGAAATTTACTCCTACTTTCAAACTTAAGTATAAAAGTAAGTTATCAAATGTCTTAAAGCTAAAAATCACTCTTACTCTCCCAGTTATTTAAGACAGCTCGAGAGGTCTCTCAAGTGGTTAGGAGTTGCCAGTAGGGGCTTGTGATGGCACTGAGGAGACAGAGATGTGCGCAAAACTTTCAGGAGAGGAAGAATGTTTTTGAAATGTTTGACGACGAGCAGTTAATCAAACGGTATCGTTTGAACAGAGAAGGCATCATCTTTGTCAGCGACTTGGTGAGGGATGTCATATCACCAGTAACTTTGCGTAGCAATGCCTTTTCAGTAGAATTGAAGGTTGTGATGATGCTTCGTTTCCTTGCCACTGGAAAAATGCAGCAATGCAATGCTGATGATTTGGGGCCATCACAACCATCAGTAAGCCGAATTGTCATGGAAACAATTATGGCACTTACAGTTCCACACATCGCCACACGTTTCATAGACTTCCCAACAACACCACGTGTAATCCAGCAGCATCAAACATAATTTATGCAAATAACCGGCTTCCCAGGAGTAGTAGGCGCAATCGACGGCACTCATATAAAAGTCATTGCTCCCTGTGTAAACGAGAACGTTTATGTGAACAGGAAGAGGTACCACAGCATCAACACACAAGTTGTGTTTGCTGCAGACTACAGCATCTTGGATGTGGTACCCAAATGGTCTGGGTCTACACATGATGCGCGAATATTGAACGAAAGGGGCCTGAAACAGCTGTTTGAAAGGCACTTTGTGCCGCCAGGGTGTCATCTAATAGGGGATAAAGGATACCCTTTACGCCGTTGGCTGCTAACCCCTTTCCATATTCCACTGACAGAAGCCCAACTCAACTACAACAGGTAGCCTATATTTTAATCTATTTATACAAGATTTTTTTTATAGTTTAATAATACAACTCTCTATCCTAATATGGGCTATAAATAAGGTTTTAATTTTGTTTCCCTTCACAGGGCACATCGTACCACAAGAAGTGTGGTGGAGAGAGGGATTGGCCAGTGGAAGCGTAGATTCCACATTCTACACTCAGAAATTCGATACTCTCCTGAAAAAGTGTGCCGTATTATAATGGCATGTGCAATACTGCATAATATTTGCAAGAGGCGCAACATCCCACCCCCACTAGAGGATGATGACGATGGAGAAGATGGAGAAGCTGGAGATGCCAGTCTCCCGAGCGATATCAATACATGATGGTGCAGCCTTCAGACAACACTTTGCCAACCTCCACTTTGGGTACACTTAATTATTAACAGTGTTGGGGTAGTTACTCAAAAAAAGTAATTAGTTACTAGTTACTAGTTACATCTGTAAATTGTAATGAGATTACTTTACTAGTTACTGTATTTGAAAAGTAACTACACTACTTATTACTTTACTTTCCCATTTCTTAATTTACCGTGTAGATATATGGACAAATATCATGGTTCTATGGCAGTTTCCCCAAACAAACAAAAAGGACTACAGTACTGTCAAATAAAGATAAAGAAAATAATAAGAACAAATAATTTAAATACAAGCAGCAGCACAAATAAATACTATTGAGCAAAGACACTAATAAAATAAACAATGCTTTTCAGGTTTTTCAGGTACGTCTAACGTTAGTTTTCAGGTACAGAAATCAAATGTAAAATAACATTGCATATTTGACTGTATAAATTAAACATTAATCCTATTAAATTTACAAAATCTATTCAATCAAGAGCAGTGAGTGATGCCCTTTTCTTTTGTTGTTTGACATTAAACAGACAGCAGTAAAGGCTACTGCCCCTTTAAGACCTAATAAAACTGCCCCTTTTAGACCTAATAATACTGCCCCTTTAAGACCTAATCTTGGACCAAATGCTCGGATATGCGTCGTTTTAAGGCATATACAGACTATGTCTGCTAGGATACTCATCAAGATGGGCATGTTGACATAGTTTTTGAGTGAGTTTGTCCGTTCAAGAGCAAAACTTGAAAGAGAACTCAATATTTGCGCAATGTGAGACGTGTGCGCGCTTTCGGATGAGTGCACATAGACAAAATATTCTCACAGCGCGCGCAACTTCTCATTTGTGATGACGGCGAAAATGACTGGTATTCGAACATACTGCAGCACTATATGCATTGAACAAAGTTTACAAAGAGAGAATTTGAAGGACTTTTACACGGCACTCCTGCTCTTGTCAGACGGCACCTCGGTTGGGAAACACTATGGCAACGGTGCACGCAGCACTTAAACATATCGGATCTTTACACACAGGCAAACACGGCTTGAGTAACGCAGGAAAGCGCGTTCCTATAGTCTAGTAAAGTAGTGTAGTTACCAATATTTTTTGTGTAATGCGTTACTTTACTTTGTTACCCAAAAAAGTAATATCGTTACTGTAATCCGTTATTTTGTAACTCGTTACCCCCAACACTGATTATTAATAAGTATTAAAACAGACATGTTTTTCACGCCATTATATTTTCACTGTTGTTTTTGTTTTTTCAGTGCTATAGTGTAGTATTCCTCTTGCAGTCTCAATACTTTAATTTGAAGTTTTAGTTTTTCTCTCCGCAGTGCTTGCAGGTCATCTGGGAGTGGGACCATTGTCGGGCTGTCATCCACCACCAGGGATACCTGACTTGAGGAGCTTGGGAGGACATCAAAAGCAAGGGTGGCATATGGAGAGCCCATGTTTAGGGTGGCCGGGTTAAGCGATTCCCCTTCATCTTTATTATAACTGAAAAATAAAACATTTAAAATGTTGAATTGTCATTAAGATATGTACCGAAAACTTTTAAGTTGGCTATTATTAAACCACTTATTAAAAAAAAACGCAACTTGATCCTACAGAATTAGTCTATTATAGATCAATCTTAAATCTACCCTTTCTGTCAAAAATACTTGAAAAGGCAGTGTCTTCACAATTATGTTCCTTTTTAGAAAGAAATGGTATCTGTGAGGATTTCCAGTCAGGATTTAGACTGTATCATAGTACTGAGACTGCTCTCATCAGAGTTACACATGATTTACTCTTATCATCTGATCGTGGCTGTATCTCTCTATTAGTGTTACTCGATCTTAGCGCTGCATTTGATACTATCGACCACAACATTCTTTTGAATAGACTCGAAAATGATGTAGGCAATAGTGGAATTGCTTTGTCATGGTTTATATCATACCTATGTGACCGTTATCAGTTTGTAGCAGTAAATGAAGAGATGTCACACCGATCACAAGTTCAGTATGGAGTACCACAAGGCTCAGTGCTAGGACCGCTACTCTTCACCCTGTACATGCTACCACTGGGAGATATCATTAGGAAGCATGGCGTTAGTTTTCATTGTTATGCTGACGATACTCAGCTCTATATTTCTTCATGCCCTGAAGAAACTTACCAATTCACAAGATTAAGGAAATGCATAGCTGATATAAAACATTGGATGACCAGTAATTTCCTGCAACTCAATACAGGAAAAAAATGAATTTTTAATTATTGGACAAAAAAAGCTCCACAAATAGTAACCTAGAATACTGTCTAACACTTGATGGCTGCTCTGGCAAGTCCTCGTCGTCAGTGAGGAACCTGGGTGTGCTCTTTGATACCAATCTTTCGTTTGAAAGCCACGTTTCTAGCATCTGTAAAACTGCTTTCTACCATCTTCAAAATATATCTAAATTACGGCACATGCTCTCAATGCAAAATGCTGAACAGTTAGTTCATGCGTTCATGACCTCAAGGTTAGATTATTGTAATGCTCTACTGGGTGGTTGCCCTGCTCGCTTAATAAATAAACTCCAGCTGGTCCAAAACGCAGCAGCTCGAGTACTTACTAGAACCAGGAAGTATGACCATATTAGCCCAGTTCTGTCAACACTGCACTGGCTGCCTATTAAACATTGCACACATTTTTAAAAATCTTGCTTATTACTTACAAAGCACTAAATGGTTTAGCTTAACATATTATACTCCATCACGTCTACTGCGGTCTCAAAATTCTGGCCAGTTAATAATACAGAGAATATTAAATCAACTGCAGGCGGTCGATCCTTTTCCTATTTAGCACCTAAACTCTGGAACAGTCTTCCTAACATTGTTCGGGAAGCACACACACTCTGGCAGTTTAAATCTAGACTAAAAACACATCTCTTTTCTATGGCATACACATAAAACACTTTTTCAATGAAATGATTGTTAGGCTGCATTAACTAGGTCAGCCGGAACCGGGAACACTTCCCATAACACCTGATGTACTCGTGACATCATCAGAAGAATGGCATCTACGCTAATGATAGTCTCTCTGTTTTATCCCGAGGTTTACTGCAGTCAACCGGATCCGGGCCGTATCCAGTTCAGATGGTGGACCAGCGCCCAGAGAAGACCAACACAGGACCCTGAAGTGTCTGCAGAGAACGTGATTCGACTCCCCCTGCAACTGCCTCATCGACACGGCATCTCAATAAACCCGTCTCCGGCGTGTTGACTAAGATTGTTAGAATATTACAATTTAATAATACTTAAATCGATATGTCATCCTCAATAAACCCGTCTCCAGTGTGTTGCCTCCGATCTTTCGAATATTGCACTTTAATAATTATTTAATCAACACATCAGCCTCAATAAACCTGTCTCCGGCGTGATGACTCTGATTGTTCGAATATTCCTATTTAATAATACTTAAATCGATATGTCATCCTCAATAAACCTGTCTCCGGCATGTTGCCTCCGATCCTTCGAATATTCCAATCTATTATGACCTCTGACCTTTAAAGTTTCCAGAATAATAATCATACGCTGTTTGTTAATTGGCCAGAGGAGAACTGGCACCCCGACTGAGCCTGGTTTCTCCCAAGGTTTATTTTTCTCCATTAGGTCACCTGATGGGGTTTTGGTTTCCTTGCCACTGTTGCCTCTGGCTTGGCGTGCTCAGTTGGGGACACTACATTTTTCAACTAAATATCGAAATAAATCTAATTATTAAACTAAATTAACCATATAAACTAAATTACTGATCTAAAGCCAACACTGTCACTGTATGATAATTGAAATGAACTGATGACATCACCGTTTTCTCTAGACGGCTGAATAAAATTATGCTGCATTATTTTCCTGTTTAACACTGTAAATCTGCTTTGAAACAATCTGCATTGTTAAAAGCGCTATATAAATAAAGTTGACTTGACTTGACTTGATTATGCTATCAATATGTTCTGCCCATGACAGCTGACTATCTATTATTGTGCCCAGTAATTTTACTTTATCTACCTGTTCTATAGGTTCCCCAGACAAGATCAAACTCATATTTGGTGCAGATGACAGTTTATGACTTGATCCCAAGATAATTGATTTGGTTTTTGAGATGTTCAGCACCAACTTATTTAGTTTTATCCAATCAAAAACCATATTTAACTCAGCTGATAAAACATTGTCCAGTTCAATGACAGTTTTAGCAGCATAATACAATGTGGAATCATCAGCATACATCTGTACGGTTGCTTTACACAAAACAATGGTAAATCATTTGTGAAGATGGCGTATAAAAGGGGTCCCAGGCAGCTCTCTTGTGGGACCCCGCAGTCCAAGACCTTAGAGTGAGACCAGCTGCCTACTTGTGTCCTACTTATGAGATAACTCTCCATAAATTGGATGGCAGTTGGATTAGATCCATAGCATTTTAGTTTACCAACAAGTAGATTGTGATCTATGACATCAAATGCCGCACTAAAATCAGGTAATACGGAACCAGTCATCTGTAACTTATCCATTTCCTTGAGCCAGTCATCTGTCATTGCTGTAAGGGCGGAACAAGTTGAATGGTTATGTCTATAAGCATGTTGGAAATCTGTGTTCAAGCCATTACATTCAAAGTATTCCTGTATTTGTGAGTAAACTATTCTCTCCATCAGCTTATTAAGAACTGGTAGAATAGTGATAGGTATACTGTTCTTCCCAGTGAGTGCTAGTCTGCCATCTTTAGGTAAGGGAATTATTTTACCTTCTTTCCAGATATTGGGAAAAACACCTTTAATTAAGCATGTATTTAATATTTAACATAAGGGACCACAAACATAGTCAGCTGCCAGGCCAAGTACTTTACTGTCCAGCATGTCAGTACCCACTGAACTGTGTTCGGGCAGAGACTTCAACAACTTCCTTACTTCCCACTCCTCCACACTATTAAACTGGAAAGTACAACTCTTATTTAACATCACATTATTTTGCTTCAGGTAACTAGAATCAGTATTGTCCATATTCTGCCTTAGCAGAATAATGGATCTTATTTATGAAGAAATCATTAAAATAATTTGCTATATCAGATGGTTTGGTCAGAAACTTGCCTTCTGATTCCACAAAGGAAGCCCCTCCATTTGTCTGTCTCCCCATTATTTCATTAAGGGTTTTCCAGAGTTCTTTACCATCATGCTTTACAGCATTTACTCTCTGCATGTAATATTCTTTTTTCATTGATCTATTCATTTTTGTAACCTGATTTCTCAGTTGACACTATTTGAATCTGTCCTCCACTAATCTAGTCTTAACTACTATAGATCTGGCTTCATCTCTTTCCTTCATAAGGCTCTTTAAAGTCTCATTCAGCCATAGGGCGGGTCTTGCTTTTACAATATACTTTCTTATAGGGGCATGCCTATCAACAATCTTCATGAAACTATCCATAAAGATATTTAAGAATACCTCAGGCTCCTCAGCAGCATACACATCAGTCCAATCAATATCACCAACATCTGCCAAAAAACCTTCCGGAATAAACTTTTTGAACATCCTTTTATGTACTGTATTGACCTTACATTTAGGAATTTTATGTTATGGTCACTAAAACCCACAGATCGAGAAACTGGTTTAGTGCAGCGTTTAGGAATATTTGTATAAATATGGTCTATGCAAGTGGCAGTAGTATGGCCAGCACCATTAGTAAAGACTCTGGTTGGTTGCGAAATCATCTGAGATACAGGGAGTGCAGAATTATTAGGCACGTTGATTTTCAGATCATATTTTTTTTCCAGGCACATTTGACCAATTCCAAACCACAGTAATCCTAATAACTACTATTGATTTAGTATTTAATAATGTATAAGTGATATATAATTGTTTATGAAGGCTGGAAATGAAAATCACCTTATATTCAGGTGTGCAGAATTATTAGGCATGTTTTCTTTTACAGATAAATTGAGCCAAAAAAGAGATTTAACTCAGACTGAAAAGTGAAAAAGTATTAAATGCCCATGAGAAGGATGCAATACTAATGCAATACTAGACATTGCAGTTAAGGCATGACCATTGGACAGTGAAATGCTCGTTAGGTCAGCAGGGTCAGACAAAAACAGGTGGTGAAGAAAAGACATCTGTTAACTGCAAAAGAATGAAGAATTAAGGTGAAGAATTAAGGGTGAAACCATCAGGAACCCTTTAGTCTCCAGCGCCACCATTTTCCAAAGCTGAACCTACCTGGAGTCTCCAGAAGTGAAGGTGTCAGGATCTCAGAGACTTCAGTTAGGTAAAGAATCCTAAAAAATGACCCCCACTAGATAAGAATCACAAGCTGAAGTGTTGTAAAATACATGAAGAAGGTTTTTTTATAGGCTTTATGGACAGATAGGTTGAGAGTGACTCTTGAAGGACCAGCACCCATCCTCTAGCACCACTGTTTGAAGAATTCATCTTGCAGAATCTGGCAGTACGTTTTGGGAGTTCATTTTAGTCCATCTCTGCAAAACGGACTTCAGGATGGACTAAAATGAACTCCCAAAACGTACTGCCAGATTCTGGAAGATGAATTCTTCAAACAGTGGTACTAGAAGATGTGGTGCTGGTCCTTCAAGAGTCATTCTTAACCTATAAAACCTATAAAGCCTATAAAAAAGCAGGCTTCATGTATTTTACAACACTTCAGCTTGTGATTCTTATCTAGTGAGGGTCATTTTTTAGGATTCTTTACCTAACTGAAGTCTCTGAGATCCTGACACCTTCACTTCTGGAGACTCCAGGTAGGTTCAGCTCTGGAAAATGGTGGCGCTGGAGACTAAAGGGTTCCTGATGGTTTCACCCTTAATTCTTCACCTTAATTCTTAATTCTTTTGCGGTTAATAGGTGTCTTTTCTTCACCACCTGTTTTTGTCTGACCCTGCTGACCCAACGAGCATTTCACTGTCCAATGGTCACGCCTTAACTGCAATGTCTAGTATTGCATTAGTATTGCATCCTTCTCATGGGCATTTAATACTTTTTGACTTTTCAGTCTGAGTTAAATCTCTTTTTTGGCTCAATTTATCTGTAAAAGAAAACATGCCTAATAATTCTGCACACCTGAATATAAGGTGATTTTCATTTCCAGCCTTCATGAACAATTATATATCACTTATACATTATTAAATACTAAATCAATAGTAGTTATTAGGATTACTGTGGTTTGGAATTGGTCAAATGTGCCTGGAAAAAAAATATGATCTGAAAATCAACGTGCCTAATAATTCTGCACTCCCTGTAGATTATAAGCATCAAGCAATGAAACTATCTTTTGTTTCATTGGACATTGATTCGCAAACCAGTCTATGTTCATATCCCCAAGTAAAAAAATATTACCATTCACATCTGTAACTCTGTCAATTAACCCACATAAATCATTCAGATATTGCACATCAGTCCCGGGAGGTCTATAGCAGCAGCCGATCAGCACTGGCTTAAGGTGAGGAAGATGCACTTTGACCCATAAAGATTCTAAACCATCTGAGATAAACTCAGAACAGTGTTACCGGGAAGTTATCTCTAATATATAATGCTATGCCACCCTCATGCTTGTTATCTATATCTATCTATCTATCTTTTTAATTTTATTTCATTTTTAAATGCAACACAATACAAAAAGAAAGCAGCAAACAAACGGAATATATAGACAGGGTTGCTGCTTGGAACATTAACAATTGACCTATCGGTAAGCCCCGCCCCCCTTGGTTACTGTTGCTAACTCGGACAAACTAACGGAGTTGCTATATCTTACAATGAAAGCTGTCAGTGTGAAAACCTTATCCCGAGATGTTTTTGGACACAGACTGTAGTGTAAACCCCGTCCTAATGATAGCCAAACTTTACTGATGGTTTATCAAGTTTATGTCCTTTTTCACTCCAAAAAATCATCGTAAGAGCTGAACAAACAAACGTCTCATTCACAAACTATCTCTCTCCGTTGCATTACCATTAACATACACCGCAAATTACACAAAACACTCCTACAACTAACAGTAAACAAACATGTACAGAGCCAGTGTCGGCGCTGTGGTGAGGCATTCGAGGGGCATGCCCCCCCTAGCGGTCATTGATGCCCCTCCTACCACAGGCCACGGCGTGGCCCCCAAAAATCCCTTTTAGTTATTATTTTAATATTAAATGTAAAAACTGTAACTTAACTTAAATTAACTGAGACTTGTTACAGCACTTGCATACTGTTGCTTCTATTGCTCTCATTTGTAAGTCGCTTTGGATAAAAGCGTCTGCTAAATGACTAAATGTAAATGTAAATGTAAAATTAAATGAACGAGGAAAACGCATAATTTTAGTTGTTAATGATATGTTAATGTTGATGACATGTAGGCTTGTCATCATTGGTCAATGCTTATTGGTCGCTGAGTACACTGCAACGTCAGATGATAAGGATAGACAGAAGATCCAATAGCGAGTTGAACAAGATAATTTATTATACTCAGATTCACAACAGCACAGAAAGTTCGGTGGAACAGGAACAGAGACTCAGACTCGAGCTGGAAGCAGACCAGGGCGACAGAACCCAGGAAGACAGTCAGATGGCGACGCAGGGATGCAATGGGCAGACTGAAACCGGCTGAATCCAGGAATCCGGAAGCGGAGAACACCAACACCAGGAACACACGGACAGACAGGAACCACCGGACAAACTGCAACAATCTGACAACAAAGCATTGTGAGACACACATATAAATAGCCCAGGTGATGAGTGCAGCAGGTGGCCGTGATCAGAGTGCTAGGTAATCAGATACCACGCCCCCAACACAACCACACACACACATAGAGCAAGAGAGACGGTGCATTCATGACATTTTCCATCTAACATTTAAATATTGCCTTTAGAATTCGAATATAATTCGAATTTTGCTAATGTTTATGAAAGAATTTCGAATTTGGCTTTTCAGACATTTTGACAGCCCTAGAAGCTACAGGCCTGCTGCGCGAGGTATCAGAGCCAAGTTTCATGTTCCTAGCCAACTTAACCCACAGAGTCCTTTCTCTATTGGACCCACCGAACAAGCTTCTCCAGAGAGAGGGGACTGACTTGTTGACAGGTTTAAGTGTTGTGGCGAGTGCAACAGCATGTGTTAAAAAAATCCGTTGTGATGAAGAGTGTAAGCACTGCCACTGCACTGATACTGCCACACCCTCCGGCGAGTCACTGAGACCCGGGCCCAAACGGAGACGCATGGAGAGCACAAGGATGGATGGTTACAGGGCCTACAGGAGGACACAGAGGTGATGATGACTTGGAAACTGAGCTTCGGAGATTGTACTACTACACCTTTGATTCGGTGGTTGGGGAACTGGAGTGTAGATTCAGCGAGCCCAACTCAGAACTGGCAAGTGCACTTGCAGCACTAATTCCAGAGGCCGATAACTTCCTTGATGTGAAATCTGTGAAGCATATTCTCGACCTGTCACAATCGATTATGATTGACGCGGAGTTTGAAGTTGCTAAAGAGTTTTTAATGTCACAAAAGCAAATGCAGAGAGACTGGACCATACAGCACATCATCTCAACGTACCACAACTATCTGATTGCCATGCCCAGTGTGCTGACTGCTTTCAAACATGCATTAACATTTGGCGCATCCACAGAAATGTGTGAGAATTCATTCTCCACTCTGAGAAATGTTTTTTCGGAACACAGACGCACAATGCTACACGAGAGAAAGGCCAGGTTGGTGCAGCTTGCATTCGAGAAAGACTTGACACGCAAATGCACAAGCGAATGGAAGGACACAGTACTTAGACGATTCAGCAGCAACACTCGTCGCCTGCAACTCTTCTGAGCGTAAGTCGTTTGTTCATTTCCCTTGAAGCAGCCCTGGCTTTCACAATAAGGCCTACTAAGCAGGTGCATTGTTGATGAATGTTTGCTGGGCCTATCTGCATTTGTGTTTTATACTTGGCTGCCTGTAAGATATATGGGCTTATGTCATTTCTGCCTGGTGCGTGGCTTGTCCAATAGGCTACTTGCTGCACTAATGTGTGCCTCAGTATGTCAGAGGTCCTGTCCTGTTATGTTGTCCAGAGGTGTTTTTGATGAAGGTGGAGGCTGGTGTTGTCTAATGTTTATAACCAGTTTTTTTTTTACCATTTTACCACTTCGTTATTTTGGCTCGGAATTTCGTTTGTTGGAAATATTAACTTAATTTAGAAATGCTTTTGAAATGAAAAGCTTTGCGTTTAATAAACAAAATAAATATTTGAAATGAAGACAGCGTGGCCTTTGTTTATTACTGTGAGTGTACACAAATAAAAGTAGACAGTTTATAGTGTATAATTATGTCTTGTACGTATATCTGTATGGCTGGAGCATTGCGAGTGGTTTCCACTGTCATAAAGGGAAAGGGTTAAAGAATACGTAGCCTATTTAGTTTCATAGTTAGGCTATGTTTAAATATTAGCCTGTAACATTATTTTTAATTAACTAATTGTCTGTTTATTTAACTGTATAAGAAGCAAACCAAGATCGTCGGGAATGGATTGAATTTGACGTGCGTAACGTTTTCCCTAACCCTAACCCTTCATAACCCTTTCCTTAACACAATAATGGGCGTAATGGAGATTCCAAAGCGCTCTTCTTTGGTCAGAACCACGGAGAGAGATTGCGGACAGGTCCGTCCTATCCACCGAAACTTTTTACAGTGCAACAAAATATTTCAAGAGCATCAAGCTATTAAAATCTCTATTATGTAAGCACAGACAATATAACTATATTTTTCAGTCATTTTAATTATAGGTTAAACAGTGATTTGATAACGTTTTTAATTTAAGGCCCACCCACAATTGGTCTGGCATCCAAAACTGGAATCCTGGCGCCGTGCCTGATTAATAATAATAAAATGTGTTTCGCTTTTTTATTGCATTTCTGCTGTGTTGGACTATGATGTCACCACTGCGTCAAAATATTTCTCAAACGGCCGTGCCCCCCCGCTGATGACCCAATGCCCCCCCGCCGATGACCCAATGCCCCTCCAGTAGATCTGCTCTGGCACCGACTCTGTACAGAGCTTATGACTTTTTGGGGGTGCAGTTAATAACTGGTAAACTTTGTATCTGCAAAACAACTCCAATAAACTGCTAGCTCTCCCTTTCACTACCCGTAGACTATAATACCCATCAAAATAGGAGTTCTTAGTAAGACAGATAATGTAGACCTTAAACATATCTAAAATTAAATTAATTTACATTTAGCCAGTTTAATATGGAGAGGCACGCAGCCCGTGATTTGATTCTGGAACCGGGCCTGTTTAAGAATATGCGGCCCCTTTAAGAAAAATGACGCGCACTGAGCATGCGCAGACAATGATTGTAAGTAAAGTAAATTTCTTGTTGTTCGTAGCTGAAGTTATTAATTGTACTGCACAAACTGAAAAGAAGACAACTAAGATTCAAATTATAGTCAAGGCAGCAGAGAGATTCTTGGGAGTAAAGGACATATCATGGGAAATGGTTAGGGATGGGCTGATTAGTGAGATACAATCTAGCCAGGAAGCATGGTTTGGATAGGAGGATGATTTTAATTTTACAATGGAATGCGAGAAGTCTTGTGGCTAATGGATTGGAGTTTAAAGGTGTTATTAATGGGATGGAAGTTAAACCGGATCTGATATGTATTCAAGAGTCATGGCTTAAACCTAGATTTGATTTTGTTATTAAAGGATATGTGAGTGAGAGAAGAGATCGAGAGGAGGGAAATGGTGGAGGGTGTATTACTCTGATTAAGGAAGGCATGCAATATAGATCATTAGGCAAAGGTGTAACACAAGAGTATGTTGTAGTAGAGGTATGGGTGAATGGAATAAAGTATGTAATAATACATTTTTATAATCCTTGTAAGAAATTAGTGTTGAGTGAGTTAGAACAAATAGAGGGTCTTAATGAAGATAGGGTAATTTGGTGTGGGGATTTTAATGCACAGAGCATGTTATGGGGAGGTTTAGTGACAGATTGTAATGGAATGGTGGTGGAAGATTTGATAGATCGGAGAAATTTGGTGTGTCTGAATGATGGGGGTAATACAAGAATAGATGTGGCTACAGGTAAAGAGTCTGTGTTAGATCTAACAATGGTGTCTGATTCAATAGCAGGAAGTGCTGAGTGGGAAGTAATGCGACAAGATACTATTGGGAGTGATCATTATCCAATAATGATATCTGTTAGTGTAAATGTGAGAGGAAGTAAGGTGAGTCAAGGAAATATTGGTAGCTGGAGGTTTGATAAAGCGAATTGGGAAGAATTCATGAGTCTGAGTGAAGAGGGATTAAAGAATATTATAATAGAACCAGATAGATCTGTAGAAATGATTAGTGATGATGTTGTTTATGCTATTCAAGTAGCAGCAAATAAATATATACCAAAAAGGAAAGGACGTAGGAATAATAAGATAGTTCCATGGTGGACTGAAGAATGTACTAGTGCAATTAGAAGGAAAAGGAAAGCATTTAGGATAGTTAAGAAAACACATAATTTTCAAGATTTAATAGAGTATAAACAAGCACAAGCTGAGGTAAGGAGGATAATAAGGAAAGCCAGAAAACAGTATTGGATGGCTTATTGTGATGAAATTGGGAAGAATACACCAGTAGAGGAAGTATGGGGTATGATTAAGAAAATGAAAGGGATTCAAAAGTGTAATGGGTATCCAGTTTTAAGTATGGAGGGAGAAGTAGCTGTGGAGGATGGAGATAAAGTGGAAATGTTTTTAAAGGCATTTATAAAAGTAAATAGTTCAGAGAATTTGACTGAACAGAGTAGGAAAATGAGGGAGAGTGTGATGAAGGAATATCCTGATATAAAGAAGAAAAAAGAGGCTGAAGATAATTTGTTAGATGTACCATTTTCTATGAGTGAGTTAAAGAGTGCAGTAAGAAGAATGAAACAATCTACTCCAGGAGTGGATGGGATTAGTTACTGTATGATGAAGTATTTTAGTGAAACATCGATGGAAGTGATTTTAACATTTTATAATAGAATATGGATAGAAGGTATAATTCCTCAAAGTTGGAAGGAAGCATTAATTATACCTATTAAAAAGCCTGGGAAAGATCCAAGTAATCCTATAAATTATCGTCCAATAGCTTTAACTTCTCATTTATGTAAGGTAATGGAGAGAATGATAGCTGATAGATTGAATTATCATTTGGAAAAAATTAAATGTTTTTTTTCTTATCAAAGTGGGTTTAGGTGTGGTAGAGGGACTATGGATCCAATAGTATCTTTAGAAGATGAAATAAGAAAGGCATTTATAAATAAGGAGAGTGTCTTTGCTGTTTTCTTTGATATAGAAAAGGCATATGATATGTTGTGGAAAGAGGGGTTATTAATAAAGTTACAGAAAATGAGTATAAAAGGAAGAATGTATAATTGGATAAAAGAGTTTTTAATTGGAAGAAGTATTCGAGTAAAGGTGGGTGGAGCTATATCTTTAAGTGGAGCAATTGATAATGGTACACCTCAGGGCAGTGTAATAAGTCCACTTTTATTTATTATTATGATTAATGATGTTTTCTCAAGGATTGATAGAAGTATGGGGAAATCATTGTTTGCTGATGATGGGGCTATCTGGTTTAGAGGAAAGAATATAGATTATAACATAAAGAAATTGCAAAGTGCGCTAAATGAAGTTGAAAAGTGGTCAGGGGAAAATGGTTTTAAGTTTTCAGTGGAAAAAACAAAAATAATACTTTTTTCTAAAATGAGGAGGAATGTGGATGTTAAGTTAAAATTATACAAAAAAGAATTAGAGCGTTTAAGTATAGTAAGATTTCTAGGAGTTTGGTTTGATAGTAGATTAACTTGGAGAGAACATGTTGAAAAAATGGTGGGAAGATGTAAGCGTGTAGTGAATGTAATGAGATGTATTTCAGGTCAGGAATGGGGAGCAGATAGATTGGCTTTAAAAACTATATATATATCTATGATAAGATCTATAATTGATTATGGTTGTATTGTATATGGTTCTGCAAATAAATCTCATTTAATTAAATTAGAGAGAATTCAGTCTCAAGCATTAAGAATTTGCTGCGGAGCATATCCAACTTCTCCAGTTTCGGCTCTTCAGGTAGAGATGGGTGAAATGCCTTTGCAGATAAGAAGACAGCAATTAATGGCATCTTATTGGGCAAATTTAAAAGGTCAGAGTGAGGAACACCCGACAAGGAAAGTAATGAGTCCTAGTTGGGAATATGAGAAGAGAGAGTGTAATAGTTTTGGATGGAGTGTGAGGAAATTGGTTAGAGATATGAGATTGGAGGAGGTTGGATATGCTCCAATAATTCCTTTATCTCGAGTACCATTATGGATCATGCCCCAACCAGAAGTAGATTTAAGTTTATTAGAAAAAAGGCAAAAGGAAGGTTCATATGAAACAGAAGTATATAATGTAAGGGAGTATATTGGGTCAAGATATGGAGAATATATGCACATTTTTACAGATGCTTCAAAAGATTCAAAAACTGGTCATGTGGGTTCTGCATTCATTATTCCAAAGGTTAAAGTGTATAAGAATAAAAGGATATCAGATTGTTTATCGGTGTATACTGGAGAGATGTTTGCAATAATTATGGCAATAAGGTGGATTAGGGAAGTTAAAATATCCAAGGCAGTAATATGTTCAGATTGTAGTTCAGCTCTAATAAGTTTGAAGGAGATGAAGTCAGAAACAAGACAGGATATGGTAATAGAGATAGTTCAAGAATTATATTCAATTAAACAAGCTAATTTAGAGGTACAGTTTTTGTGGGTTCCAGCTCACATTGGGTTGAGAGGTAATGAGGAGGCGGATGCATTAGCAAAAAAGGCAATAGAACGAGAAATAGTAGATATACAGATTTTATTTAGTAGGTCAGAAATTAAATCAATTATTAAAAAGAATATTCTGAAATTATGGCAGCAATATTGGGACAATGAACTAAAAGGTAGACATATGCATCAAATACAGTCAATAGTGGGTAAGGGAAGAATATCAGGTAGGAGTAGGATTGAAGAGAATATGATTACAAGACTAAGATTGGGGCATACAAGATTGAATAGCACATTGCACTTAATAAGTAAGCATCCAACAGGTTTATGTGAGGTATGTGAAGTTAGTGAAACAGTTGAACATGTAATAATGCACTGTAGGAGATATAAGGTTGAAAGGAAAGAGTTGAAGGAGGAATTAAATAATATAGGAGTTAAGTTGAATGAGTCATTATCACTATAAAGTGCCTTTGGTGTCCTCAACAGAATCGCTCAGTCATCATGAACATAATGCAAAATAATGAAATTCTGAGGTTTTATTATAAATGGCCAAACATTTACACACATACAAGTACAATGATAAGTCTCTTGAAATGTGTTTTTCTCATTTTATAACATTTTCTTTGATTGGATGTATGTGATTTCGGCATGTCCCACAGCGTGCTCGGCTAACTTCAGTGAGTGTTAAAAATGGTTAAATGACATAAAATTTAAATACTTTTTGAATGTGTTTATTGTCCTCAACTAGTTATTTAATAAAACAAGTAATTTTGATAATTTATATTTTATTTTCATAATAATATTAAAGATTTTTCACGTGTCCCTGAAATTGCTGTCCACCCTGTCATAATGGGGTAAACGCCCCTTTAAGAAACAAACTGATGTACTCAGTGACATCCCCTCCCCCATTTGCTCTTTCTTTAGTGGAGGTTAAATCATCTGCTGTACACACAGCAAGAATCTACACTTATATTTCCTAATTTTCATCATATTGTGTTTGTAGTTGTGTGTTGTCAAGCTTAATATGTCCACCCTGTCATTGTGAAATATTAATTAATACAAAAACTTTTCAGAAATTCAAAATATATATTATAAACCGTGCACAATCAGCTTTAACAGTGAATCACTATGCTAACTGCAGGAACTCCATGTGTTCATTAAATGCTAAATTTAGCAAAAAATGTCCACCCTGTCATTGTCCACCCTGTCTCCAAGCCTTCCATAACAGGGTGGACGTGCATTATAACACACATATTACAACAGTTATAACACCCATATTACAATATATTATATTGCCTTAGGGTTTCATGTTGTTTCTGTTGTGTTCCTGCTCTCTTCTAGTTCACCAATTAAATAATTTGTCCACCCTGTCATGCCAAGTTCCACCCTGTCATCTTGAACTTTTATGAAAATTAACAAATTATTTTAACAAGTTAACAAAACTGTGTGTGAGATTTCTTAATAAACAAATGAGGGCTAGTTAGTATTGTTTTAAAGTTTGACTAAATATCTTTGTTGTTAGATTTTTTTTCAGAAAATAATATGCAATTATCCCATGACAGGGTGGACATATTTTATGGTTTGCTCATTTATTGTCAGCTTGCAGATAATTTATAAAAAGTGCTGGAGCTTGACCAATATGCATTTCTAACAGCCTATGGTCTCCTTAATACAACATATATGAAGTTAAATGGAAAATATCATATTTTTTTTTTGGAAATTGTGAAGTCTCAAAGGCACTCTATAGTGATATTGACTCGAATATTCAAAATGTATTAAAATCAGATAGGACTATAATAAATTTATTGGTAGATTATTTGGGTAGTACTGGGTTAAATAAGCGTATTTAAAATAGGTGTGTTTTTTTTTTTTTTTTTTTTCTCCTGTCATGGGGGCTGAGAGTGGACGGAGGAGCTGAACACGCAGCGCCGGATGAAATTCTATGATGTCTCTATGCGGGTAAATAAAGGGAATTTATGTTGGGTATAGAGTAAGTGTCAATGGTCCATTTCGGCTATAGGTGGCGGTAATGCACGTATTTGTTTGCGATCCGCCGTAAAATAAGAAGAAGAAGAAGAAGAAGAGCATGCGCAGAAGAGAGAAGCACGAGAGACGGCTGAGATCAGTTGAAGCTGAAAGCGACGCTGTTAACGATCGTGAATGAAGGACAAAAGTGTAATATTTCCTCCAGATGCCTTATATTTCCAGTCTGCAGGTGAGAGATGTTTCTCAGATTACAGAGTTTATCATTAATCAGCTCCAGGGTTTACATGTTTAAGGACCAATGTCATGAAATGTGGTTTATTATTAGTGTAATAATATGTTGGCAGAGAGTTTTTCACAGACTCTGACTCTATTACACCAATAAAATGTGCTTAATGTGCCACTTTACAGAAGATCTCAGACATCAGCATAATGAATGAGGGGAAAACAGGGAACTTTAGGAGACAAAGAGGCTTTTCAGCAGCTCAGATAAACATGATGGTCCTGTTGTTTCTCTCAGACTTTGGACAGGAGTTCAACAAACCTTGTTTTAAATTAAATTAATATCTAACTTTTATCAAAATACTCCATATCCCTGACAGAAAACATTTAAATGTAATAAATGGGTCATTCAATGTCAAATCAACCATTTTACCCATTGAAAATAATTAAGAATAGAAGGATATCAAGATATCTTTAATAATGTTAGAATAACAGGCACACAAACTTTAACAAATTTTATGACACTCCAGTATATTCTATGCAATTGTGTTTATAGAAAAAACGAGATGCATTTCTAGTTTCAACATTATTTGTTGTTCAGATATTCCTCTGTAAAAGACAAAAGAATCAGCTGTGTGTAAAGTGACCCACGTTTGGTTTTTGGCCACTGAAAATGTGAACAATTGACCAATTTACTCATGAAACCACATTAAGATCTCCATATCTCTGACTTTAAAATGAAGAAACCAAAAGAAATGCTTGAAAAGAACTAGAATATAAGAGGATTTTAGGATATCATTAATACTTCTTGAGTTACAGGCATGCAAACTTGGGCCAAAAAACTAATTTATTTGAACAGTCACTGTTGGCATATAATGCAACAAAGATGGCTAAAGTCGACAGATTTTACTAATAGTCCTACCAATCTCTGTTTAAAAGTAAAATAAAGCTGCCATCTTTTTTAAAGTCGTTTTTACCCTCCTGTAATTTGGCTCTGAATCTCAGGTGAAAATTGTCATATTGACCCCCCTCTAAAGAATTGTAGATTACTCAGTAAATATACATCCATGACATTTAATATTTTGGCTTTCATTAATATTTATGTTTTTCTTTCTTCATAAAAAATATTAACAAAATAAAAATTAAGCCAGGTCTGGTCAACTCAGTAACTTGTCTTTGATTTCTCCAGATCTGGTCCTGTGGGCGTCAGTATCTTCATTCTTCATTATTGACTGCTTTAGTAGCTGTGAAATAATAACCAGTATATGGATGATAAATGATAGAGAAATGCATCTAAATGATCATATTCAATCAGTTTTAATCGTAGTGAATGACAGAACTGACCTTTGCACATTAAAGATACTTTAACACTTTACAATAAGGTCTCATTTGTTAACATTAGTTAATGTATTAACTAACAATCAACAATACATTTGTTATAATATTTATTAATCTTTGTTAATGTTAGTTAATATAAATCCAGCTGTTCATTGTTGGTTCACGTTACTTAACAAATGTTAACAAATACAACTTTTGTAAATGTTGAAATGAACAATAAGTAAGATTTAGAGATGCACCGATGTATGATTTTTGATCGATTTCCAACCATCTGCATATCGGCTATAGGATGAATGGTTTATTAATGAACTGTGTGAAGGCACTGAGCTGTATAATGTCTGCTGCATAATCCAAGATCATAATGTAATATTCCTGCTGCGCTGCTGTCTGTGTTTTAATGTTAATCAAACAACAAAAGACCAACAAAAAAAATCACTCACTACTCTTGACTAAATAACTTTCATAAGAGTAATTTCCTCGATGCAGAAAACTAGGGTTGCCAACTTCTGGAAAAGAAAATAAGGGACAATCGTGGTTCTTTATAGGAAAATAAGGGACAGAATAAGGGACACTCAAAATATTTGTCCTGTACCACACAGTGCATGTCATTTCAGTATCTGCAGTTAAGTGTGTGAATAAAAGGTTCTCAGACAAACACATTTGGGTCATTCTGGGTCAAAATCAACCAAATTTCAGAAACTTTCCTGCCTCACATTTTTGATTTTGTTAATTTTGTTTCCGAAGAAAGGCAAACATAGATGACTATTGTTACTCCATGTCAGGTTCAATCCTTTAACGCTTAATCGAACGAGGAGATCTTGTAATTGTACGCCTAAAATTGCCATAATTTCCTCATCTGCACTGCTGCTGTTATTTCCCTGAAAAGTCATGTTTCACGTCTAATTCTTACACAATATCGGATTTCTACGGTTCCGATCTATAGTGGGCATACCGACCCGTTCTAGAAATGTGTCTATATGTGTGAGTTGCAAATAAACTTTCCCTCAACAATTCTAAAAGGCAAAGAAGGTTTACTTACTCATTCTCTGGTCAGAGGGTCAGCTTTAATCCATTCACAAGATCAACAGAACAGCTGAAAAAAGAGAAGCTCAAATCTCTTGTTGATTTTAAATCCAATACTTCGCTGAAAACGCATTGCTCGTCTGAGTCGCAACATCACGTCGAGGTCACCAACTGTAAGACCGCATGAATTCGCTCCAAGGATAGGCAGCGAACCGCGGTGAAGGCCGCACGCGTTCAGTGTCTCAGCTGGAAGAATGGATTTGATGATAATATTCTTTATCTGACTCCATTTATCATAGTTATCGCATTTAGAAGAGAATCCCAACTGGTTGTTTGGTCATCTATATTTGATAGTTAATCATACATTTAATCGTTCCGTTTTAACCCTTTGTTGGCAGTTAACAGCAAAGCAGATGATTTTGTTCTATTTCAAATATCTTTGATTATTTTCCACCTTACAATTTCTAAGGCCAAACATGTCCAGAGCTGCAGGATCTCAGTGTGGCTCCATGAGGACATTGGTACACATTTTCAATGGTTGCACATTTTCTGAACAACAGATAATGTTGAAACTGAAATGTATCTTTTTCTATCAACACAACTGAGCATTCCTGTCTGAGTGCCATCAATATTTTTTTCCCATTATGTGGCTGTAACTCTAAAAGTATTAAATATATCACAATATCCTTCTATATTCTCATTCTTAATAAACTTTTCTTTTCAACCTTAATTATAAAGGCCCTATATGGTCCAGTCCCATAGTTCTCTCTCAAATCGTTTGGACGACTGGTTTCTCTCCGCTCATGACCGCCCAGCTCCCAGGAGTCTTCCATTTCTTCCGGATCTCCATCAGCAGATCCGCATCTATTGACATTAGCGAGTAGGGGTGGGAATCTTTTACCATCTCACGATTCAATTCGATTCCGATTCTTGAGGCCACGATTCGATTCATAATCGATTTTCGATTCAAAAAGATTTTCGATTCAAAACTATTCGATTTTATCCATAATGATTTCTAATCGGGTTTCTGATCATGATCTACTCTCATCTGCTTTGCTATACAGAATGACAAACAAAGACATTAAAGTGTCTTTTTCACATTTATTAAGTTCAATTCTCAGGAAAGTGCCTTTTATCAAAAACATTGTCTGGTTCTCAATTGCTACTCATTAGTAGCTAGCTATAAAATAAGTTGGAACAAAAATAAAGTGCTTCTTCAAAATACAAAATGGTTGATGCATTTCCCAGGAAAGTTGCAGTTTACCACAAATATCATGTAGAACAAACGGTGAAGACAAAAAAAAGTAACTTAAAGAATAACAAGTTATGAAAATAAAGTGCTGGGATTTTCGTGAAACACTGCAGTGTGCATTGGTCTGCAGCTGGCGGCTGAGCTCCGGGTGATGCCTAGTAATATGAGCCCGCGCATTTGTTGTGCTGCCGAAGTACTTGGTCTTCATTTTGCAAAGCTTGCACACTGTGTGTGTCATGTCCAGCGCAGTGCTTCCAGGCATTTGGTAAAAACTGAAATGACGCCAAACTTTAGCTTTAAGTGAAGACTGGGCTGGTTGGATCTCCCTCTCATCCATATTTGCTTCCTCTTTGTTTTAGTGATTTGGCGCTCGCGTTCAAAAACTGGCTGCGTGGTGACGTCCGGACGTCGCGTATAGGCTAGTTACAAAATGGAGGCGAACAGCCAGCTGATTTTATTAATTTATTAAATCGATTCTTGGACATTTCAGATCGATTCTGAATCGTTGCAAATGAGAATCTAGATTCTTCTGTGAATCGATTTTTTGGCACACCCCTATTAGCGAGCTAACTTCGCTGATGTCGAGGGACTGCCCAAGGCTGGGTATGAGTTGGTGCCGCCCGTGGACGAGATCTCGCTTCTGGGCGGCCGTCGACACTGAGGGCTCCCACCCTGCCGACAAAACCTCTCAGAACGACTTCATGTCTGAAGGGCAGGGCGTACATGTCAGCGGGTCACGGTGGGGTGTTTCTGCACACCATGGCGGTGTTGCAGGCCTACCAGGCAGACCTGCTGAAGGACCTCGATCAGGGGGAGGGACTAACCCCTGATGCGGTGACGGGGTTGTGCCGGACCACGGATCTCGCTCTCCGGGCTGCCAAGCAAACAGCGTTCACCATCGGTCGTTCGATGGCGGCGATGGTAGCCAAGGAGAGGCATCTGTGGTTGAACCTAGTGGACATCGGGGAGAAAGAGAAGTCCTTTCTCCTTGATGCCCCGGTTTCGCCCTCTGAACTTCCGCCTCCGTGGAGGCAGTGGTGGGAAAGTTCAGAGAGGCGAAGGTGTTTAGAACGTGCATTCCGCTGAGGTCCGGGACCGTGCCCAGGCAGTCGGGTTTCCCTGGCCCGTCCCGGTCTGAGGACTGGAGGCGGGACCAGAGAACCAGTGTCGCCTCTCGAGCGCCCCCTCCGTGGAGGACTGGTGCGCAGAGGACACCCGCAACAGGAAGAGGAAGGAAGCCGCTGCTGGGAACCGGAACCAACATAGGGACTCCACCTCCTAGGGCGCGCAGATGAGCGCTGCCTTTTTCCCCTCCTCCCGTGTCTCCCCCTGGGCACTTTACATCAGGCCGGTGGGCCTATGATGAGCAGAAAATGTAAGATTCTGACGGCCCGCCTGGTTTGTTTGGTGAAAGCGCCCCCCCTCAGGATGGTGGTCGTATACTAGCTTGATGGCTGGTTTTTCAAAGTTTGAAGCGCCCGAAACATTTCTTACTGTTTTTAAGGACCCTCCTTCGCTCTCCTGAGAGGGTTTGGGGGACTATGGAACATCGCTGGACTTTGTAGGGCCTGCAGCTCCCTGTGAGTAAGCTAAGAACGATCTTTTTTCAACATTTTACATTTACATTTAGTCATTTAGCAGATGCTTTTATCCAAAGCGACTTACAAATGAGAGCAATAGAAACAACTAGAACAGTCAAGGGCAACAATATGCAAGTGCTGTAACTAACAAGTCTCAGTTAATCTAGCACAGAACACACAGGACAGTTTAAAAAAAAAAAAATTATTTAGACAGACAGACAGAAAATGAATAGAATGATAAGTGCTATTCTTGATTGGTCAGGTGCTGCTGGAAGAGATGTGTCTTTAGATAGTTTTTGAAAATGGCTACAGACTCGGCCGCACGAATTGAGATAGGCAGGTCATTCCACCAGGTGGGAACGGTCCAGGAAAAGGTCCAGGAAAAGGTCCGTGAGAGCGATTTCATGCCTCTCTGGTATGGCACCGCAAGGCGTCGTTCACTAGCAGAACGCAAGTTCCTGGAGGGTGTGTAAGTCTGAACGAGCGAGTTTAGGTATATTGGTGCAGAGCCAGTGGTTGCTTTGAAGGCGAGCACCAGTGCCTTGAATTTAATGCGAGCAGCTATTGGCAGCCAGTGCAGACTGATGAAGAGAGGCGTGATGTGTGCTCTCTTCGGCTCACTAAAGACCAACCTCGCCGCTGCATTCTGGATCAGTTGCAAGGGTTTGATAGTGCATGCCGGAAGGCCCGCTAGAAGAGCATTACAGTAGTCCAGTCTGGAGAGAACAAGAGCTTGGACCAGGATTTGTGTGGCCTGCTCTGATAGGAAGGGTCTAATCTTCCTAATGTTGTATAACGCAAATCTGCAGGACCGGGTTGTTGCAGTAATGTGGTCAGTGAATTTTAGCTGATCATCAATCACAACCCCAAGGTTCCTGGCTGTCCTGGACGGAGTTATGGTTGGGAGTTATGGTTTTGGGAATTTTATGTTGTGTATGTATGCCTCACTTTAGCTAGTAGAGAAATCCCCCTCTTCGAAATCCCCTATCTCTCCCACTAATGTGGGTAGCTGAGTTTGCGTTCTCGCCCGTGGGCTTGTAAGTGCGGGGGCGAGTCAGGGTTTCCGGCCAAGGCCCGCTCCCTTCTCTGCGTTCTGGGGTTTGTTAGTAATGCAGTATAGGTGGTGCAGCAGGGATAGCGACTTTGCCAGTGGTCGTGGGGCAGGGTTGAGCGCCTTTCACTGGTGTGCGATTAAAGGCTTGTTCGACTTCACCCAGCGATGCGCAGACCGATTGGCGGCTGACTTGAAGCAGTGCATGCTGGTTAGAAATTTTGTCCGACTTGAGGCAGCGCCGACGCCACGTGACAGTGACGTATGTCAACAAAGTGCCGCGAGAGCGATTCGAGAGCAGCCGGCTAACACAGCCGGTGCAGTTTCTCCAGAGCGGCTGCTCGGGGCTGCAGGGGCTCTGATGACGACACAGCTGTTCCACGATTGGCCAGATTCACCGCATGACAGCGATCACGTGTGTTTCGTGTTTATTCTAAAACCTTCAGCTCCACTAATGCGCACAAATCTGTTTTTTATAACAGTAAAACCTCCTTTCATGTAGTCGCAATGTTATATTGTCATGTTTATCGAAATATAACTGATTAAAAACATAGACCCCACTTCATTGATAGTGTGCTTATATGTTGAACTTTATTCTTGTACAAACACACCCTGTATTAAGCAGTACATGAAGTATTACATGACAATAATGTCTCTGAAACATCTGTGTATTGCCAAATATTGCATTTATTTCACTTCAGCTGATAAAGTATGCAAACACAGCGCGAGTGTCACTGCAGGAAGCAGAAAGTGTCCGACTTCACGTCTCCGTTTGCAGCTCCTCCCTGCCTACACGCGGCTACTCTCGCCGATCAGTTGCATGCAGCCGCAGCCGATGTCCAACACACCTCATGACTTTTATTTTTCTGTACCCCGCCTTTCAGAGCTTGTGTGGCCGCCACCTTCTGGCGGCCCCCGGCCTCATCCTGGAGGGTGGCACGGCCGGTGGGCTGCATATTTGTATGATATTTTTCACCCTTTGCTCTACGTCCTCTGCTCCACCTTTTTTAGGGCTCGGGTTGAGCTGAACATCGCAAACTTCTGCATGGCAGTTTGGTCGGATGCTCCCCTGAGGCCCGAGCATTGCCAATGGCTGAAGCCCTCGCATGAACGGCAGGCCGCTGTATGAAAAAGTAAGGCGGCTGCCCTGAAGCAGGTGACGTAAGTTGTACTCCCCTTGCTTTAGGGGGTTTCTAAGCATTTGATCGCTGAGTGCACTGCCTGTGAGACTGCGCTGTCGCGGAGGCCCTTTAGCCTCTGGGATGGAGCCAGCCCCAGGTGGGGGCGTATGAAGGCCAGCTGGTTGTGAGTAGCCAGCTTGGGCAGTCTGGGCAGCAGACTCCAGGACAGGTGGTAGGCATCAACAGGCCTACTTGCAAGAGAGTCTCGATGTCGCGGCCCGTGAGTGTGCCCCGGAGGATTTTCTCCATCGACGTCGACTTCAGCAGAAACCTCGTCAACTAGTAGGCCCTCTTTGGCCTCCTTGGGGATGAGTCCCCAGGTGATAACTGGATGTCCAGTTCTTTGTCAGCAAGCAGACAGCTACCGTCGGCCCGGGATGCAGCAGCCAGCCTGTCGGCAGGGTCCGTAGAACCTGCAGGCCTCCTATTTGTAGGTAGGCTCTCCCGTTTTCTGGGTTACCTTGGCTCAGTTGGCAGCCTCCATCAGGCCTCCCTAATGTGGTGTTCACACCGGACGCAATTCGCGCTAATCGCGCGAAGGTGGACGCTTGAACATTTTGAGTTTACTCGCTTCAATCCGCCTGAAATTCACTGCACAACAGACGCAAATTCGCGTCATGGGCGGGGCTTCTGCCAGCTGCTCGTCTCATTGAGAAATGGCTGACATGGGCTGTGTCTTTTTTTTTTGTTAAAATCTACTGTTAATGTGTGACAAAACGTAGTTTTAAGACTTTTTCAGTCGATAATGTAGTTGTTTAAAGCTCAAATATGTGGTCTATTTATAAAAAGAGTGCCTATTTGAACATTTTATCTGGCGTTTTCGGAGTTGTGAGCTCCAGCGGACAGCGGCGCTCAGCGCTTGTCAAAGCAGGCGAGGGCAACCTTTCCTCGGCCAGTCCTTCTGCCCTCTGCCGCTGGCTCTGATGTCTCTGTGGGGTGTCTCGAGCTATAATTCGTCTTGTAACGGCCGATCTTTGGTCTCATGGATCTATAATTTGTTCCCTGGCAAATCGTTTAGACTGAAGGCAAAGAGAAGTTTCATTACTTTATATTTTTAGGTTATAACTGTACGTTGCAGTTGTAATGTTAGCCTACTAGCACTACCTTTGAATGTTTGACTGAATTGTTTGCTTTATTTCATGTATAGCTTATTATACCTTTTACTTACCTTTGTATTATTGATCATACATAAACTTGCATTTAACAAAAATAGACTGTGTTGTGTTTCATGTCATTTAATGTTATCACAGTGATAATCATATTGTCTGAACCAGATATTAATATACAGATTTTCTCCTCATTGTTGTCACTACTAGAGCAAGCTCCTGATTGGTTAACGCGCCGCGAAATATCCGCCAAAGTTCTGATTTTTAGACTTGAGCAATTCGCGCGTTCAAAACGCTCAATTTGCGTCCTTCGCGTGGCCTCAATTGCGCAAATCTCGCCGCAGAATGCCATTTCGCGTCTCTGATTGACTTAACATGTAAATCACTCGCGCGAATCACGTCCGGTGTGAACGCACGATTAGATCCTGCTGTGAGTAGCAGGCCACGCCCAGACTCCCCTGAGGGGGCATCCTTGAGGCGTCAGTCCCTCGACGGCTGGGACAAGCTGCTTGTTGGTGGTAGGCTAGGCCTCCCTGAGGGCCTGCTGTGGGGTAGCAGGCTCATCCGGCCTCCTCTGAGGAGGCGTTGCCGAGCTTCAGTCACAGGATGGCTAGCGTGAGTTGCTAGTAAGGTAGTAGGCTTCGCCCGGCCTCCCTAGGGCGAGTTCCCGGTTCCCAGTCTCTGTGGCAGTGAGCGTGGAGTGCTAGCAGGTAGTAGGCCTCGTTAGGCCTCCCTGGAGGCTAGCACATTCTGCTATCAGGTCGTAGGCGCCGGGCCTCCCTGAGATAGTTCCCCGGTCCCCAGTTTTCATGGTAGCTTGGGTTGCTAACAGGTAGCTAGCTGCACGGGGCTTCCCTGGGGGATTCACCATTGGGTAGTAGGCCTCACCTGGCCTCCCCTGAGGGCATGTTCCTGTTCACAGTCACTGGACGGGTCCAGTCACTGTAAAGAGCTATAGTTAGCGCACCTATTGTCAGGTGGTAGGCCTAATTAAGCCTCCCTGAAGGAACACCCATGACTAGCAGGTGGTAGGCCTCACTAGGCCTCCCTGACAGAGCGAGTCCCTGTTCGTCCCAGTTACTTCGAGGGCCAGCTCGACTGCGGTCAGGTGGTAGGCACTGTTAGGCCTCCTTGAGGGTAAGCTCCGCTGTGTTTCGGACGCTCTGGCAGTCAGCACAGGTTACCAGGTGGAGGCCCCTTCCGGCCTCCCTGGGGAACGAGTTCCCTAGTCGGGAGCACATAACTGCACATAACGGCTTTGCGCTGACAGCTAGTGGTCACCTGCTATCAGGCTCCGGCTTTTACCGGCAGCACCTGAGGGCGGTAGTCATACCCTAGCACGATGAGACGACACTGCTGCTACGCAATCCCTACAGGACCAGGGACTTGCATATGTCGCTTACAGCATGGTTACCCAGTGTTTCCCCTACAGTGTATTCACAGCGGCGCAGCGCCGTCGCTGGATTTTCAGCGCCACTGCAAAATCTTCACATGATCAGTAATATCACATTCACTTACACACTGAAAAGGAGAGAGAGAGAGATTGACGATGGCCAGAGAACTAAACAAAAATGTAGTCTGCTTACTATTATACTATAACTATTATAAACTATGCTCGCGCATCGTCTAGCACAACTTCCTTCCCTTCATAGCGCGCGCTGTCATTTCTCCCCAACAAACATGCATTTAACGTCAGATTCAGCACAATCTGTGATTGTTGTCAAATGCACTCTACACTTTGGCTAAATTGCAGAACGTGTTTGATTAAATTAAAAGCACAATAATTTGCGCAATAGATGCTGTTTCCAAGTTCAAGGCGGGTGTATGTGTGTGTGTGTGTGTATGCATGCTGCGAAACGGACCGACTTGCACATATACTTCGTGTGCGCGACTAAACCATCAAATACACAACAAAATAGCCTATATCTCAAAATGACAGGCTTGGAGAGTATTCACTTAAACACAGTTTAGCTTAAATGGGCGTAAATAGTTGGGAGAAATTAATGGGAGAATGATATTAGATCTGCGTCTTAAAGGGGCAGCATCTAATAAACCTGGTAACGATTGAGCCAATGTGAATCAAACAACAAAAGGCAAAGAGAAAATTACTTGCAGCTCTTGTATGATATGTGATGCTCTTATTTATTTATTTTTTTTACCTTTTTATTAATCATATATATATATATATATATAAAATCATCATGTAATAATATTTCACAACATGTTTTTTTTCGGTATTTTTGATTAAATAAATGCAGGCTTGATAAGCATGAGACTTTTTGCAAAAATATAAAATAGTATCCAAACACATTTTTATTTTTACATATTGCCCCTTTCTTACATTTGAGCCCTTGCCCCTTAGGAACTTTCTGCACGTCCCTGCAGGTTATGGAAGTAAAATAGGCTATAAGCTAGTCACCTTTTAAACTAATAAAAAGCTTAATTTGGATTTTAATGTTCAAAATGTCTATTTCTATCCACAAAACTTGCCAGAAATCATGGTTTAATGGGTTATTTTTTAATTTTTTTATTCTGGAGGTGCATGCCCCCGGACCCCCCGACGCGCGGCTTGGTAACAACCACCGGCACGTAACAGCACCGCTGCTGGAAAAAATTCTAGGGGAAACACTGGGTTACCTACCAGGCAGGCTTATGAGCTCCCCTCAAGTGAGAGTCTTTTGTGAGCTTTTGGCCGCTTGGCACTGTTTTTAGTTTGTCATGTTCACTGTCTTGCTTCCTGGTTTGTCATGTGACTCCCATGCCCTCATGTGATCTTGTGTCATGTCATTGGTTCATTGTCTGATCATCGTTCACAGGTGTCCCTTGTCTTGTCATCAGTTCATGTGTATTTAAGCCCTCATGTTTGCCATGTGTCCTTGTCTTCCGTCTGGACCCCACCCTTCTTATTAACTGATTATTGTTTAATTGGCCCCACCTGTTTCCCGCCTGATTTGTGCCCTTTATAGTCTCCTCGTGTTTGCAGTCTTGTGTCCGATCGTTGGTCGTTTGTCTCCTGGGGCCTATACCATGAAGCCGGTTTAGCTGGCTAGCCAGATATGTTTAAGCTTAGTTTGTGCTAATCCTGGGTTTTAGGTACCATTAAAGTGATTTGGCTTTTAGCAGTGTTCATTTCCACTAACGCTAATGCTCCATGGCAGGTTATGTTCTGGATAAGAGATCAAACTGATCAGATCAAACACAATCAGCTGTGAGCAAAGTGACACACCTCTAATGCAATAAAGTCCCTGTTTCTACTCCAAATTAAAGGTCACTACATAGCAAATGTTTTTTAAAGACTAAAGCGTCTGGCTTTTAACAATGCTTATTTAATATAATAATAATTTTGAATGACTTACGATATAATTTATGTAATTATCATACCCTTAAGCAATTACACATGGATTATTTTAGTTAATCAATCATTAATAGGCACTTAGTTGAAACTAATATAAATAGCCTAATAAATAAAGCTAAAAAAATTACTACATTACTCAATTCTCTATATATCAACTAAACTAACTTCATAACTTTTACTTGCATTGACGTAGTGAATATTTTCTTTAAGTTGTCCTCTTTTATAGACAGCTCTTTTCTTGTTGCTGTGTAAATTTGTTTAAATTCTTAATATTTTTCAATCATGTAATATTCTACAGAAGAGAGAAATGAATCTCGCTGCTTCTCTCGCGAGAAGTGAATCTTAGTGTCACTGATCCACAGCGTGTGATTGGCTGTTCACTGCTGATGTCACAGCTAAACTCCTAAACTCAGGATCAAAGCCTGAGTTGACAGAGAAAGTTGATGATCAGCATCATGGGACCAACAAAGCCTGAATAGATTGGTTTGGTTTTGTCAATTTGAAACTAATCCTGTAACCCTGAGTTTGTTAAACTACCATCATGGTACCAAGGTTATTTTCGTAAACGAAAACTGAAACTAAGACTAAAACTATTGGTCAAAAAACATTTTCGTAAACTGAAATAAAATTAAAAAATCATAATAAATGAAAAACTAAAACTAAACTAAACTAACAACTCTTACTGAAAAACTAACTGAAATAAAATAATAATTAGCAAAAATAAATATCCGTTTTCGTATTTAATAAGCTCTCTTTACTGTGGCGGAGAATCTGACCTGTAGCGTTGAGTGTCTGTATATGGCGCTACAGCGCGTGAAGTGGCTGAGGAGATTAACCTGTCCTGAGACACGACGCGTGCAGTGAACACACATCGCTAGTCCCGTTCAACGGCTGTTCACAAAGAATGCGTTCGTGGCAGTGAAATGGGAAATGACACAAGGTAATGAGACGCACGTTGAACTTAAACTCACTGCTTTTAGAACGCCGTTACATACGCGACGCAAGACGCAGGTGCAACAGAAACTATAGTAGCAAGTGCTACTGTGTGTTTGAGATTTCATGTTCACATAATATTGACAGGCTCAAAGGTGTTATCATTGTTTTTACAAATCATTTACTACTAATAATGTTATCATCCGTGTGGAGACATTTCCCCACAAAGTAGGGAATACCAGGACACACACACACACACACACACACAGACACACACACACACACACACACACACACATATATGCATACAGCATATACACTTCATTATTTAATCCCACTGTCTTCACAACAGTTTGTGTTGGCTGTAGTCAGATTACTTTAGCTGTGGTCACACTGCTAGCCTACATTGTACTACTGAAGAAATAATCTTTAAATAAATAAGCTTTTAATTATTTAACAATATTTCATCTGGTGTTGGTTCTTTGTTCAATCTCAGACCATTTTTGTCGTATAGGTCATAGTTTGACTCAAGCTTTTTTGCTTAAAGGTAAAGACCCAACTTTATGCATGTTTTGAAGATTCCCCTCTCCGTTAAACATATTTTGTTGGACTCTCCTGGGTTAAAACAAGAATGCTCTTTTATCAAGTTATTTCACTTAAGAATTTATTTAGTAAGATTATGCATGAAAAGGTTTTGGATTTTTTTATCATAAATTGATATAAAAAAATATTTTATATGACGTGTTTGTTTGCTTGGTTTTATTGTATTTATATGATATTTGTATTTTTGTAATTTAATTTTTGCCATGATTATAGCCTTAGCTGCTGACATGTCATTAAAGGATTAGTTCACTTTCAAATAAACTTTTGCTTATAATTTACTCACCCCCTTGTCACCCAAGAAATCCATGTCTTTCTGTCCTCAGTCGAAAAGAAATGAAGTTTCAAATCAAATCAAAAATGATTTTTGATGAAAAGATTTCAGGATTTTTCTCCATATAACGGAAGTCAATAGACCCCATACGGTTCAAGGTCCAAATGAGAGGTTCAGTACAGCTTCAAAAGGGCTTTAAACCACATCAAACGGTACCAGACGATCAATAAGGGTCTTATCTAGCGAAACGATCGGTCATTTTTTAAAAAATAAATAAAGTTTAAGTTTTATAAGCACAAATGCTTGCCGTGCTCTGTTCAGTGATGCGCGCTCGTGACGTCACGTAAAACACAATTACACTGCACTGGCTGCCAATAGCCGCTCGCATTAAATTCAAGGCACTGGTGCTCGCCTTCAAAACATCCACTGGCTCTGCACCAATATACCTAAACTCGCTCGTTCAGACTTACACACCCTCCAGGAACTTGCGTTCTGCTAGTGAACGACGCCTTGTGGTGCCATACCAGAGAGGCATGAAATCGCTCTCACGGACCTTTTCCTGGACCGCCCCCACCTTGTGGAATGACCTGCCTATCTCAATTCGTGCGGCCGAGTCTGTAGCCATTTTCAAAAACTATCTAAAGACACATCTCTTCCAGCAGCACCTGACCGATTGAGAATAACACTTATCATTCTATTCATTGTCTGTCTGTCTAATTTATAAAAAAATAAAAAAAAAATCTGTTCTGTGCTAGACTAACTGAGACTTGTTACAGCACTTGCATATTGCTGATATTGTTGCCCTTCGACTGCTCTAGCTGCTTCTATTGCCCTCATTTGTAAGTCGCTTTGGATAAAAGCGTCTGCTAAATGACTAAATGTAAATGTAAAACTGAAACGAAATATATAAAAACTAAATAGAAATGTGTTTACAAAATAAAAACTAAACTAAAACTAGCAAAATAATTTCTAAAACGAACTAAAAACTAAACTGAAATTTGTTGCAAAATCAAATTTCAAATTTCAAAAACGATAATAAAATAAAAACTAATTTAAAAATGCAAAACTATAATAACCTTGCATGGTACAGGCCCCTGGTTTCCCCGTTGTGCTTCATGTTCTGTTCCAGTTGGTTTGGTATTTCAAGTTTGATTTTCCCCCTCTTGGGTTTTGTTTTGTTTTGTGTTTGTGTTTATTATTTTGTCAATAAATCCACCTTTCTCTGCAATTGAGTCCTCGCTCCCAGTTTTCCTTTGCGCAACGTAATGCTGCTGTGTAACACCGCAGCTTCCCTTCAGATTAATTGATTGCTTTTCAAATTAAATAACAACGTTTTGTAAGGTACGGCTTGACTATATTGTTACTATTTCTTGCTCATTTATTTAACAGCAGTTTTCTAATGGGTTATGAATTTGCATGCCTTCAGATGCGTCACCCTAGGGTCCACTTCAAATGTGGTCACTCTAGGGCACTACATTGTGTTAATCTGGGCCTGTTAATGTGCCACTTTACAGAAGATCTCAGACATCAGCATAATGAATGAGGGGAAAACAGGGAACTTTAGGAGACAAAGAGGCTTTTCAGCAGCTCAGCTAAACATGATGGTCCTGTTGTTTCTCTCAGACTTTGGACAGGAGTTCAACAAATGCAATTAATGCAATTAATATCTAACTTGTATCAAAATACTCCATATTCCTGACAGAAAACGTGTTCACTTCATTTAAATGTAATTAAATGGTAATTCCATGTCAAATCAACCATTTTACCCATTGAAAAAAAATGAAGAATAGAAGGATATCAAGATATCTTTAATATTTTTAGAGTGACAGGCACATAAACTTTGTAAAAAATAATATTTATGGCACTCAGGTATATTCTATGAAATTGTGTTGATAGAAAAAAAAAGATCCATTTCTAGTTTCAACATTATTTGTTGTTCAGATATTCCTCTGTAAAAGACAAAAGTATCAGCTGTGTGTAAAGTGACCCACGTTTGGTTTTTGGCCACTGAAAATGTGAACAATTGTGAACAAAGATGGCTAAAGTCGACAGATTTTACTAATAGTCCTACCAATCTCTGTTTAAAAGTAAAATAAAGCTGCCATCTTTTTTAAAGTCGTTTTTACCCTCCTGTAATTTGGCTCTGAATCTCAGGTGAAAATTGTCATATTGACCCCCCTCTAAAGAATTGTAGATTACTCAGTAAATATACATCCATGACATTTAATATTTTGGCTTTCATTAATATTTATGTTTGTTTTTCTTCAGAAAAAAATATTATTTTAGCCAGGTCTGGTCAACTCTGGTAATTCAGTATAAATTCAGTAACTTGTCTTTGATTTGTCCAGATCTGGTCCTGTGGGCGTCAGTATCTCAGTGATCACAGTTCACACCTGCAGCGAAGCCCCTCCCACCAGCGAAGCCCCTCCCACCAGTGAAGCCCCTCCCACATGTGAAGCCCCTCCCACAACAATTCACCAATAAATACTGGGATATTCCCATCATCCTACAAGAGAAGGACAAACTCCAGGTGTAGCAGCTGATATCTGTGTGACTGTTAAAGATGGAGTTTATTAAAGTTGGAGTTTATTAGGAGATTGAAGACATGAGTTATCCAGAACCATCCAGAATAAAACATGAAGATACTGAGGAACAAATAGGTTGGTGTCCATTCTTGATTCTTCATTATTGACTGCTTTAGTAGCTGTGAAATAATAACCAGTATATGGATGATAAATGATAGAGAAATGCATCTAAATGATCATATTCAATCAGTTTTAATCGTAGTGAATGACAGAACTGACCTTTGCACATTAAAGATACTTTAACACTTTACAATAAGGTCTCATTTGTTAACATTAGTTAATGTATTAACTAACAATCAACAATACATTTGTTACAATATTTATTAATCTTTGTTAATGCTGTTCATTGTTGGTTCACGTTACTTAACAAATGTTAACTGTTACAGTTCGGCTCGTAACTGCAACAAAAAGGGCGATCACAACATAAATAAGGTTGCAAATATATAAATTTATTACATAGTTCTAGGGGAAACTTAATGAAATTAAATAAGAAAGAAGACATTCAAACGCCGACTGGTCCAATCATGGCTACGAGGTAGACGGGACAAACGAGGATCTAATTGTGGTAGAGGTGTTCGAATCCCAAGGCACCTGCCACGAGCCCATACCTGCGAGATGCAAGACAAGATCAAAATCACAAACAACCCCCACCACCCTCTGGTTAGTGAACAGGCCTATTAAATACCCACAGCCCATCCAGCCCAGGTGTTCACAATCTCACAAATCATAGACAGACAGTGATGAACAACAATCAGAAAACAAAACAAAACACGGTAAGACCGTGACATTAACAAATACAACTTTTGTAAATGTTGAAATTAACATGAACTAAGATTAATAAATGCTGTAGAAGTGCAGTTCATTATTAGTTCATGTTAACTAATGAAACCTTATTGTGTTACCGATACTTTATACTCACACAGGCTGTGTCTTGTTTTCTGCTCAGTGTTTTTAATTTTCACATTTAATCTCATTGAACTGATTCTGACTACTTTATATGTTTATTTTAGACCATATTTAGACCAGATGGTTTGTCATGTGACTCCCATGCCCTCATGTGATCTTGTGTCATGTCATTGGTTCATTGTCTGATCATCGTTCACAGGTGTCCCTTGTCTTGTCATTAGTTCATGTGTATTTAAGCCCTCATGTTTGCCATGTGTCCTTGTCTTCCGTCTGGACCCCACCCTTCTTATTAACTGATTATTGTTTAATTGGCCCCACCTGTTTCCCGCCTGATTTGTGCCCTTTATAGTCTCCTCGTGTTTGCAGTCTTGTGTCCGATCGTTGGTCGTTTGTCTCCTGGGGCCTATACCATGAAGCCGGTTTAGCTGGCTAGCCAGATATGTTTAAGCTTAGTTTGTGCTAATCCTGGGTTTTAGGTACCATTAAAGTGATTTGGCTTTTAGCAGTGTTCATTTCCAGTAACGCTAATGCTCCATGGCAGGTTATGTTCTGGATAAGAGATCAAACTGATCAGATCAAACACAATCAGCTGTGAGCAAAGTGACACACCTCTAATGCAATAAAGTCCCTGTTTCTACTCCAAATTAAAGGTCACTACATAGCAAATGTTTTTTAAAGACTAAAGCGTCTGGCTTTTAACAATGCTTATTTAATATAATAATAATTTTGAATGACTTACGATATAATTTATGTAATTATCATACCCTTAAGCAATTACACATGTATTATTTTAGTTAATCAATCATTAATAGGCACTTAGTTGAAACTAATATAAATAGCCTAATAAATAAAGCTAAAAAAATTACTACATTACTCAATTCTCTATATATCAACTAAACTAACTTCATAACTTTTACTTGCATTGACGTAGTGAATATTTTCTTTAAGTTGTCCTCTTTTATAGACAGCTCTTTTCTTCTTGCTGTGTAAATTTGTTTAAATTCTTAATATTTTTCAATCATGTAATATTCTACAGAATATTTAACAATATTTCATCTGGTGTTGGTTCTTTGTTCAATCTCAGACCATTTTTGTCGTATAGGTCATAGTTTGACTCAAGCTTTTTTGCTTAAAGGTAAAGACCCAACTTTATGCATGTTTTGAAGATTCCCCTCTCCGTTAAACATATTTTGTTGGACTCTCCTGGGTTAAAACAAGAATGCTCTTTTATCAAGTTATTTCACTTAAGAATTTATTTAGTAAGATTATGCATGAAAAGGTTTTGGATTTTTTTATCATAAATTGATATAAAAAAATATTTTATATGACGTGTTTGTTTGCTTGGTTTTATTGTATTTATATGATATTTGTATTTTTGTAATTTAATTTTTGCCATGATTATAGCCTTAGCTGCTGACATGTCATTAAAGGATTAGTTCACTTTCAAATAAACTTTTGCTTATAATTTACTCACCCCCTTGTCACCCAAGAAATCCATGTCTTTCTGTCCTCAGTCGAAAAGAAATGAAGTTTCAAATCAAATCAAAAATGATTTTTGATGAAAAGATTTCAGGATTTTTCTCCATATAACGGAAGTCAATAGACCCCATACGGTTCAAGGTTCAAATGAGAGGTTCAGTACAGCTTCAAAAGGGCTTTAAACCACATCAAACGGTACCAGACGATCAATAAGGGTCTTATCTAGCGAAACGATCGGTCATTTTTTAAAAAATAAATAAAGTTTAAGTTTTATAAGCACAAATGCTTGCCGTGCTCTGTTCAGTGATGCGCGCTCGTGACGTCACGTAAAACACAATTACACTGCACTGGCTGCCAATAGCCGCTCGCATTAAATTCAAGGCACTGGTGCTCGCCTTCAAAACATCCACTGGCTCTGCACCAATATACCTAAACTCGCTCGTTCAGACTTACACACCCTCCAGGAACTTGCGTTCTGCTAGTGAACGACGCCTTGTGGTGCCATACCAGAGAGGCATGAAATCGCTCTCACGGACCTTTTCCTGACCGCCCCCACCTTGTGGAATGACCTGCCTATCTCAATTCGTGCGGCCGAGTCTGTAGCCATTTTCAAAAACTATCTAAAGACACATCTCTTCCAGCAGCACCTGACCGATTGAGAATAACACTTATCATTCTATTCATTGTCTGTCTGTCTAATTTATAAAAAAATAAAAAAAAAATCTGTTCTGTGCTAGACTAACTGAGACTTGTTACAGCACTTGCATATTGCTGATATTGTTGCCCTTCGACTGCTCTAGCTGCTTCTATTGCCCTCATTTGTAAGTCGCTTTGGATAAAAGCGTCTGCTAAATGACTAAATGTAAATGTAAAACTGAAACGAAATATATAAAAACTAAATAGAAATGTGTTTACAAAATAAAAACTAAACTAAAACTAGCAAAATAATTTCTAAAACGAACTAAAAACTAAACTGAAATTTGTTGCAAAATCAAATTTCAAATTTCAAAAACGATAATAAAATAAAAACTAATTTAAAAATGCAAAACTATAATAACCTTGCATGGTACAGGCCCCTGGTTTCCCCGTTGTGCTTCATGTTCTGTTCCAGTTGGTTTGGTATTTCAAGTTTGATTTTCCCCCTCTTGGGTTTTGTTTTGTTTTGTGTTTGTGTTTATTATTTTGTCAATAAATCCACCTTTCTCTGCAATTGAGTCCTCGCTCCCAGTTTTCCTTTGCGCAACGTAATGCTGCTGTGTAACACCGCAGCTTCCCTTCAGATTAATTGATTGCTTTTCAAATTAAATAACAACGTTTTGTAAGGTACGGCTTGACTATATTGTTACTATTTCTTGCTCATTTATTTAACAGCAGTTTTCTAATGGGTTATGAATTTGCATGCCTTCAGATGCGTCACCCTAGGGTCCACTTCAAATGTGGTCACTCTAGGGCACTACATTGTGTTAATCTGGGCCTGTTAATGTGCCACTTTACAGAAGATCTCAGACATCAGCATAATGAATGAGGGGAAAACAGGGAACTTTAGGAGACAAAGAGGCTTTTCAGCAGCTCAGCTAAACATGATGGTCCTGTTGTTTCTCTCAGACTTTGGACAGGAGTTCAACAAATGCAATTAATGCAATTAATATCTAACTTGTATCAAAATACTCCATATTCCTGACAGAAAACGTGTTCACTTCATTTAAATGTAATTAAATGGTAATTCCATGTCAAATCAACCATTTTACCCATTGAAAAAAAATGAAGAATAGAAGGATATCAAGATATCTTTAATATTTTTAGAGTGACAGGCACATAAACTTTGTAAAAAATAATATTTATGGCACTCAGGTATATTCTATGAAATTGTGTTGATAGAAAAAAAAAGATCCATTTCTAGTTTCAACATTATTTGTTGTTCAGATATTCCTCTGTAAAAGACAAAAGTATCAGCTGTGTGTAAAGTGACCCACGTTTGGTTTTTGGCCACTGAAAATGTGAACAATTGTGAACAAAGATGGCTAAAGTCGACAGATTTTACTAATAGTCCTACCAATCTCTGTTTAAAAGTAAAATAAAGCTGCCATCTTTTTTAAAGTCGTTTTTACCCTCCTGTAATTTGGCTCTGAATCTCAGGTGAAAATTGTCATATTGACCCCCCTCTAAAGAATTGTAGATTACTCAGTAAATATACATCCATGACATTTAATATTTTGGCTTTCATTAATATTTATGTTTGTTTTTCTTCAGAAAAAAATATTATTTTAGCCAGGTCTGGTCAACTCTGGTAATTCAGTATAAATTCAGTAACTTGTCTTTGATTTGTCCAGATCTGGTCCTGTGGGCGTCAGTATCTCAGTGATCACAGTTCACACCTGCAGCGAAGCCCCTCCCACCAGCGAAGCCCCTCCCACCAGTGAAGCCCCTCCCACATGTGAAGCCCCTCCCACAACAATTCACCAATAAATACTGGGATATTCCCATCATCCTACAAGAGAAGGACAAACTCCAGGTGTAGCAGCTGATATCTGTGTGACTGTTAAAGATGGAGTTTATTAAAGTTGGAGTTTATTAGGAGATTGAAGACATGAGTTATCCAGAACCATCCAGAATAAAACATGAAGATACTGAGGAACAAATAGGTTGGTGTCCATTCTTGATTCTTCATTATTGACTGCTTTAGTAGCTGTGAAATAATAACCAGTATATGGATGATAAATGATAGAGAAATGCATCTAAATGATCATATTCAATCAGTTTTAATCGTAGTGAATGACAGAACTGACCTTTGCACATTAAAGATACTTTAACACTTTACAATAAGGTCTCATTTGTTAACATTAGTTAATGTATTAACTAACAATCAACAATACATTTGTTACAATATTTATTAATCTTTGTTAATGCTGTTCATTGTTGGTTCACGTTACTTAACAAATGTTAACTGTTACAGTTCGGCTCGTAACTGCAACAAAAAGGGCGATCACAACATAAATAAGGTTGCAAATATATAAATTTATTACATAGTTCTAGGGGAAACTTAATGAAATTAAATAAGAAAGAAGACATTCAAACGCCGACTGGTCCAATCATGGCTACGAGGTAGACGGGACAAACGAGGATCTAATTGTGGTAGAGGTGTTCGAATCCCAAGGCACCTGCCACGAGCCCATACCTGCGAGATGCAAGACAAGATCAAAATCACAAACAACCCCCACCACCCTCTGGTTAGTGAACAGGCCTATTAAATACCCACAGCCCATCCAGCCCAGGTGTTCACAATCTCACAAATCATAGACAGACAGTGATGAACAACAATCAGAAAACAAAACAAAACACGGTAAGACCGTGACATTAACAAATACAACTTTTGTAAATGTTGAAATTAACATGAACTAAGATTAATAAATGCTGTAGAAGTGCAGTTCATTATTAGTTCATGTTAACTAATGAAACCTTATTGTGTTACCGATACTTTATACTCACACAGGCTGTGTCTTGTTTTCTGCTCAGTGTTTTTAATTTTCACATTTAATCTCATTGAACTGATTCTGACTACTTTATATGTTTATTTTAGACCAGACGGAAGTGAAGGAGCAGCAACACAAACTAAATGACATTAAGAAACTCTGTGACTTCAAAACTCAAGAAACAGAAGCCAAAAAGCGGCACACCTGCTCTCAGTGTGGAAAGAGTTTTTCTCACTCATCAGGTCTCAGTAGACATTTGCACATTCACTCTGGAGAAAAACCATTCAAGTGTGATCAGTGTGGCAAAGGATTTTTTTTATCATCAGATCTAAAACAACACCTGATAGTTCATTCAGGTGAGAGACCTCATGTGTGTTCTCTCTGTGGAAAGAGTTTTTCACGACTGAACAGTTTTAAACTGCACCAGAAAACACATGATGGAGTGAGAGATCATGTGTGTTGTGACTGTGGGAAGAGCTTTACTACATCTAGTCAGCTGAAAGAGCACCAAAGAATTCACACTGGAGAGAAGCCGTATACATGCACTCAGTGTGGAAAGAGTTTTTCTCATTCATCAAGTCTCAGTCTTCATCTGCTCCGTCACTCTGGGAAAAAAACATTCAACTGTGATCAGTGTGGGAAAGATTTTATTTCATCATCAGAACTAAAAAAACACCTGATGGTTCATTCAGGTGAGAGACCTCATGCGTGTTCTCTCTGTGGAAAGAGTTTTTCACGACTGAACTGTTTTAAACTGCACCAGAAAACACACACAGGAGTGAGAGATCATGTGTGTTCTCTCTGTGGAAAGAGTTTTTCATGGCTGAGCAGTTTTAAACAGCACCAGAAAACACATGATGGAGTGAGAGATCATGTGTGCTGTGACTGTGGGAAGAGCTTTGCTACATCTAGTCAGCTGAAACGGCACCAAAGAACTCATACTGGAGAGAAACCTTTCAAGTGCTCATATTGTGACAAGAATTTCACTCAGTCTGGAGCCCTGAAAACACATGAGCGACTTCATACTGGAGAGAAACCTTTCAAGTGCTCATACTGTGACACGAATTTCACTCAGTCTGGAGCCCTGAAAACACATGAGCGACTTCATACTGGAGAGAAACCTTTCAAGTGCTCATATTGTGACAAGAATTTCACTCATTCTGGAAACCTGAAAGCACATGAGCGAGTTCACACTGGAGAGAAGCCGTACCACTGCACTCAGTGTGAGAAGAGTTTCAGAGGTCCAAAAGGTTTAACCCCATAACTGTCACCGTCCCACAGGTGGGACGCCTGGTGCTCTTTTTTTGATCGCCTTTTTTTCATATCATATATTTAAGTAATTATCACAAATAAGGTATCATTTGAAAGCTTACAAACTCAAAATTCATCCTGTGAAAACCGTTTTGAAATCGGACATTGTGTTGCCATGGAAACGTTACTCTAAATTATTCTAGTGGGCTCCTCCCCTAGTGGGCGCTGTCATGTTTCATATTACAACAATTATTTTAACTACTTTATATTCAAAATCTTTTCCAATCTTGACAAAACGCATATTGTCGGAAAGGTCTGAGTCTCAAGGGTGCATATTTGGTGACTGTTTTGTGATGGAAGTAATATTTGGATAGAAATTTACAGGAAAATGCATCAAAACAACAATAAATGGAATTTTAATGACACCCGGTGGCTATTTTTGGTACAGCACCCTAAACAAAATCTCATGGGGACTTCAATTTTTGTGATATCAACTTCAAATTTGGAACACAAATTGGTTAGACATATGGCTTTGATTTTATAGTAATTTTAGAGTAAATTCTTTTTTGTAAAATATATATTTTATATGAAATAAAAAATATTTAGTACAGTATTTTTCATTTACAGTAAATTCAAACTTCCATAACTATTTCATACTTTCATATTTTGAATTGCTTTCACTTCAGCAATAATCTGCAGAACGTTGTCTTTAAAACGAGACCAAACTTTGGTCTATATTCCAAAGCATTCTTGAATTACAGCCCTTTAAGTTTGGATAGTGCATTTTCATATGTATTCTCAAAAAGGGGGGTGACAGTTAAGAGGTTAAAAAAGCATCTGCTCATTCACTCTAGAGAAAAAGCCATTTAACTGTGATCAGTGTGGTCAGGGGCGTAGCCATCTTTTCAGAAGTGAGGGGGACAGAAATGTCAGGTGTAATACCAGTTCCCTTTCGTTCAGTCACTACGACGTACGTTAGTGACTAACGAATGGGGGTTTCGCTTAGAAGCCAATTATCTCGAGAATTCAACAGCACCCAATGGCAGTGCCAATGCCATGGGCATGCGGAATTTGCATGCGTAACTCCGCCCCACCTCGTGGGTATATAAGGAAGTACGCTGGCAACATCGCATTATGTTTCTGCTTTGGAGCCAAGAGTATCTCTTCACTCCTTCAAGCCTGATCTGAGTCTTCGACAAGCCTTCGAGACGAGCAGCTTTCCAGAGACGTTGGTGTTACGGCGCGTTCCAGTGATCATCATACTGCCTGCCTGCTGATCTGCGCAGTGGTCCGCTAGACAGCTGGTGTGTGGTCCCTGGGCACTTCGGCGTTCTCTGCGAAGCTTCCTCTCACAAAAGAGCTTACACGTGACGCGTCCTTTTCAGGATGTCTCGTCCGTGTACTTCTGGGTGTGGCCGGTTGTTATCCTCTTCTGATGGGCACAAACACTGTCTGGTATGTTTGGGCTTTCAACATGCCCAGGCAGCGTTTGTGGATGAGTCATGTTCCCACTGCGGGAACATGACCATCGCGGTGTTGCGGTCAAGACTCCATGACCTTCGTAATGAAGTGAGAGTCCCCTCTACCACACCCCGATCTACTGAGTCCCAGAGGCCCAGTACTTCGGCTGGTGGTCAGGGTGACCTGACGGTTACGGTGTGGAACAAAGCCCCGACGCTCATGCCTCGGGCCACACCCCCGTCTTGCACACTGCAACCCGCGAGTGTCCAGACGCAGATCTTGGTGGCGAAATCGCACAGAGCCGCGGGGCAGGCTGCCGCTTCTTTGCATGCCATGGCGATCCTTCAGGTCTACCAGGCCAGGATCCTCAAGGACATGCACGAGGGTGGAGTTGATCCGGGGCTCTTAAATGAGCTGCGTGCCGCCACCGACCTCGCTCTCCGGGCGACGAAGGTGACCGCACGCTCCCTGGGTCAAGTGATGTCCACAAACGTGGTCCAGGAGCGTCACTTATGGCTGAACCTGGCCGATATGCGGGACACCGAGCGGACCCGGTTCCTCGATGCCCCCATATCCCAGGCCGGCCTCTTCGGCGGGGCGGTTGAGGACTTTGCCCAACAGTTCTCAATCGCCCAGAAGCAGACTGAGGCTATAAAACACGTACTGCCCCGGCGGCCAGCTGCTGCCTCCACCCAGCCGCCGGCACAGTCGCCTCAGTCTGCTCCACGCCGAGGACGCCCTCCTAAGGCTCCCGCCCGGCCCAAGCAGCAGCCTTCACCCGGGCCGGGTGGCAGAGGTCGCCGAAGGAAGGCGTCACAATCCGCTCAGCCCGCCCCGCGCCCCGCTAAACGCCAGGCCAAGCGGCGTTCCTGAGACGGATGGCTCAGGGATGGAGTATTCTTTCCAGGAGATGGTAGCAGGACCACTCCTTCCCCCGGTGGAGGGCCGGGGGAGAATCCTTTGTTCAGCTGCTGGCCCACGGGTCAGCAGCACCCTAATTTGGTCAAAGAAAGAATTAACACTCCCATCCCTGAGCCCACAGGGTCCGGTGATGACGGTGCGCGCCACCCACGGGTCCCGCCACTCGCATCCGACTCTGTCGCCCCCGTCATGCGAGCGGAGATTGCCACCCTACTGGCGAAGGGTGTGATCGAACCTGTCCCTCCAGCCGAGATGAATTCTGGGTTTTACAGCCCGTACTTCATTGTACCCAAAAAGACCGGTGGGCTACGGCCGATCCTGGACCTGCGCGTCTTGAACCGTTACCTTCACCGGTTTCCGTTCAAGATGTTGACAGCGAAACGCCTTTTCGAATGCGTTCGTCCAGACGATTGGTTTGCAGCGATCGACCTGAAGGACGCCTACTTCCATGTCTCCATTCTACCTCGACACAGACCGTTCCTACGGTTTGCTTTCGAGGGGCGGGCATATCAGTACGCAGTTCTACCATTCGGGCTATCTCTGTCCCCTCGCGTCTTTACGAAGATTGCCGAGGCAGCCCTGGCCTCGGCAGCACGGGGTTCGCATCCTGAACTACCTCGACGACTGGCTCATACTGGGTCACTCTCGAGAGCAGGTTTGCGGACACAGAGATTTGGTGCTCCATCACCTAGCCCGTCTGGGCCTTCGGGTCAACTGGGAGAAGAGCAAACTTTGCCCCGCGCAGAGGATCTCTTTTCTCGGTATGGATATCGACTCGATCGCCATGTGCGCGCAGCTTTCGAGCGAGCGCGCGCAGTCTCTGCTTACTTCCCTTCGTCAGATCGAGGGCAAGAGTGCGGTTCCACTGAAACTATTTCAGAGGCTCCTGGGGCATATGGCATCTGCAGCCGCGGTGACGCCGCTCGGATTGCTTCATATGAGATCGCTTCAGCACTGGCTACGCGATCGAGTCCCGAGATGGGCATGGCGGTCTGGCACGCTCCGGGTACAAGTGACTCGGGCCTGCTTACAGACTCTCACCCCGTGGTCGAACCTCAGTTTTCTACGGACCGGAGTGTCCTTAGAACGAGTTTCCAGGCATGTTGTTGTATCAACAGATGCATCATCCACGGGCTGGGGTGCCATGTGCAATGGACAAGCAGCCGCGGGCTCCTGGATAGGACCCCAGCGCCTTCTGCATGTCAATTGCCTCGAGTTACTGGCAGTACGGTTCGCCCTGCACCGTTTCCAAGCGTTGCTGAGGGGTCAACATGTACTAGTCAGGACAGACAACACGGCCGTAGTAGCGTACATCAACCACCAGGGCGGTCTACGCTCCCGCTGTATGTCTCAACTCGCCCGCCATCTCGTTTTGTGGAGTCAGAAGCGCCTGAGGTCCCTTCGTGCTGTCCACATCCCGGGAGAACTGAACCGTGCAGCCGACGAGCTCTCACGGATTCAGCCTCTCCCCGGAGAGTGGAGACTCCACCCCCAGACGGTCCAGCTGATATGGGAACGGTTCGGCGACGCACCGGTAGATCTGTTTGCCTCCCAGGACTCTTCCCATTGCTCCCTGTATTATTCCCTGACCAAGGGCACCCTTGGCACGGATGCACTGGTGCACAGCTGGCCGCCAGGGCTACGCAAGTATGCGTTTCCCCCAGTGAGCCTCCTTGCACGGGTACTGTGCAAGATCAGGGAGGACAAGGAGCAGGTCATGTTGGTCGCCCCGTATTGGCACGGCCAGACCTGGTTCTCAGAACTTCTACTCCTTGCGACAGCCCCTCCCTGGCCTATTCCTCTGAGACCGGACCTCCTCACTCAGAGACGGGGCACCTTTTGGCACCCGCGTCCAGCGTTCTGGAAGCTCCACGTGTGGCTTCTGGACGGGACGCGGCAGGTTTGAGTAGTCTTCCACCTGCGGTGGTCGCTACCATCACTTCCGCTAGAGCTGAGTCTACGCGACGTCTCTATGCGTTGAAGTGGAACCTCTTCGTCACATGGTGTTCTTCCCGCCAAGAAGACCCCTGGAAATGCCCGATCGGGTCCATGCTATCGTTTCTCCAGGAGGGGGTGGAGCGAAGGCTGTCTCCTTCCACCCTTAAAGTGTATGTGGCCGCAATATCTGCCTACCACGATCTCCTGGAAGACAAAAAGGTAAGTCAGCACAACCTGATCATCAGGTTCCTGAGGGGAGCGAGGAGACTGAATCCTCCTCGCTCTCCTCTCGTTCCCTCTTGGGACCTCTCAGTAGTCTTAAGTGCTCTGCAGAGGCCTCCCTTTGAGCCTTTGCGGTCGGCTGAGATTAAGTTCTTGTCTATGAAGACGGCTCTGCTGACCGCATTGGCCTTGCTTAAGAGGGTCGGGGACCTGCAAGCATTTTCGGTTGACGAAGCGTGCCTTGAGTTCGGGCCGGCTAACTCTCACGTGATCCTGAGACCCCGGCCCGGATATGTGCCCAAGGTTCCCACCACTCCGTTCCGAGATCAGGTGGTGAACCTGCAAGCGCTGCCTTTGGAGGAGGCAGACCCAGCCTTGGCATTGCTCTGTCCAGTACGCGCTCTCCGCGCTTATGTAGACAGTACGCGATGTTTCAGGACCTCAGACCAGCTCTTTGTCTGTTATGGTGGAGAGCGGAAGGGAAGTGCTCTCTCAAAGCAGAGGTTGTCTCACTGGATAGTGGACACCATTGTTTTGGCTTACCAGCAGCAAGGTCGACCATGTCCCCTTGGTGTGAGGGCACACTCCCCCCGGAGTGTGGCCTCCTCTTGGGCTCTAGCGCATGGCGCCTCGCTAACAGACATCTGCAGAGCTGCAGGCTGGGCGACACCCAACACATTCGCCAGATTCTACAATCTCTGAGTGGAGCCAGTGTCCAACTATGTACTCGCCCCTACGGGTGGCCGGTAATGGACCAGGCTCAGGTGTCTTCGCTTGCTCGCCATTCCACTCCAAGGACTGGATACGTGCGATATTTTTCCTCATGTGAGCTCCCCGAGAGCCCTGAGCTCCTCCAGCACTGCTTACGGCGACATCAGTTCAGTCTGCCCTTTCGAGCCCAGACCCTCATGTCCGGCCAGGTGCTCCGTGTGCATGGTTCCCCTCCGGCGACCCCCACACGAGTATTCCCACCGTAAGCCCCCTCAGTGAGCAGGTGTCTTTCCCTTGGCAAGCCCCTGCCACCCCTAGGGTTAAAAATCCACCTTCGGCTGGTACCCTAGAGTTTCCCATATGCAGCCCACGCGGGTCATATGTGTACTCTCTAAGTCCTCCCCACGGGTAGGCATCTTTGGCATTCCCTCTCTGGGATATGCTTCCCAGTGTACCTTGGTAATCCTGTGTTAAGTGGGAGTCCTTCGGCCTTAAGTGGCGGGATCTCACACTTACGCAGAGCACTGGATGACAGCTGAGTGGCGTTGTTGTATAGGATCCCCCATTCGTTAGTCACTAACGTACGTCGTAGTGACTGAACGAAAGGGAACGTCTCGGTTACGTATGTAACCCTCGTTCCCTGAGGAGGGAACGGAGACGTACGTTTCCTTTGCCACGTCAGCTGTGCTGCCTGGAACGCGGAGTTCAGACTTGGCTCCTGCAGCAGTAACATAATGCGATGTTGCCAGCGTACTTCCTTATATACCCACGAGGTGGGGCGGAGTTACGCATGCAAATTCCGCATGCCCATGGCATTGGCACTGCCATTGGGCGCTGTTGAATTCTCGGAGATGATTGGCTTCTAAGCGAAACCCCCATTCGTTAGTCACTAACGTACGTCTCCGTTCCCTCCTCAGGGAACGAGGGTTACATACGTAACCGAGACATTTTTTTCTGACCTTTGTCTAATTGACAGATTTAATTGATCTCCTCTCTTTCTTTTAATTCAGTAAGATATCAAATACACTGCTGAACAATAACCACTAATATCTATAATGTTTTCCCTATATGTTATGCCAATTTTATGATTGGTTTATGTACTACAAACACTTGTGCATTAAGTCCCCATGGATTTTATGCTTTGTAAAAGAAAATATCACTGAATAAGGCAGAAAATATACATTACCTATCAAAAGGTTGGAAACATTACAAATGTTAAATGTTTTTGAAAGAAGTCTTCTGCTCACCAAGGCTGCATTTATTTAATAAAAAATGCAGCAAAAAAGTAATACAGTGAAATATTATCCAAATGTAAAGCAGCTGTGTGAATATATAGTAGAAAAAAATATATATTTGTAATTTATTCCTGTGATCAAAGCTAAATTTATCATCATTACTCCAGTCTTCAGTGTCACATGATCTTTCAGAAATCATTCTAATATGTTCATTTAATGCTCAAGAAACATTTATGATTATTATCAATGTTGAAAACAGTTGTGCTGCTTCATTTTTGTGGAAATCATGAAACTATTCAAACATTTGTGGTAAGATAAAAGAGAGAAATTAATACTTTTATTCATCAAACATGCATTAAATTGATCAAGTGGCATTTATAATATAACAAAAGATTTATGCATGCTTTATTCAATGCAAATAAATGCTGTTCATTTAACTTTGTATTCATTTAAAAATAAAATGCATCATGATTTCCACAGCTGTTTTCAACAATGATTATAATCCTAAATGTTTCCTTTTCATCAAATGATCATATTAGAATGATTTCAGAAGGATCATGTGATACTGAAGACTGGAGTAATGATGCTGAAAATTCAACTTTGATCACAGGAATAAATTACACTTTACTATATCATTACAAATTAAAACGTATGTGAATATATTTCGCAATATTAATGTTTTAAAGGGGCTATATGCGTTTTTCTGAAATTTAAACTCGCGACTGACACCTGTGGCCAAAAAACAGACCTGCTCTTATTTTCTGCTCGCTCTCGCAGCGGTGGTGACGTCACATCCGCAGACAGCGCGGGAAAAAAACACCCGCCAGAAAATAGGAAAAATAGGATACAGGCTTATAGGTGCACCACTGTGAGCGGACAAGGTGTCAGTATGCTCATCAGGAGATGTTTGAGTCATAAATGGTAAAATAAAAAGGCTATTGTTACGTTTATTTTGGGGGAAAAGTTGCATATAGCCCCTTTAACTGTATTTTTTATTAAATAAATGCAGCCTTGGCAAGCAGAAGATACTAAACAGGCTGTCAGTTAGCACTGCCTTATTCATATTCTTTATTGTCAATAACCTTGAGATGGCTGGAAAAACACAAACCATATATTGTCGCAATCGTGTTTGTTGTCACGTTTCATCAGTCATAACGATTATTTTTATGCAGCTGCTGCTACAGCGCTGAATGCCTTTGGAACATGACAGGCTTTTACTTCTACGAATCAGTTTTGTTTTTTCTTTAAGAGCGCCCTATGGCTTCGAGTATGAATTGGAGTGTTGTACGAGAGTGTTAGCACTCCATAGTGTTCAGATCGCCTCATTTTTGGATACGAATAAAATAACAGGTCATGTATAGATTATTTTGTGTCTTTGAATTTAAATCTAGATTTATTTACGTTAGCTTCTACATAAACGAACTTGCTTGTGTAACAGATGTAGGCCAGTAAGAGCGGTGCGACTAGACGCCGGTTCCAATCCCGCATGGAGCGGGTCGACTAGGACCGGTGCGACCCGGTAAAAGTGCGGGGGACGAATGTACGGTTTATTAAAAGTGCGGGGGACATGTCCCACGCCCATGGATTTGATAATGGCTTTTAATCAAATAAAATGATGAAAATGTGCATTAGGGGGTCTCAGATTTATTTATTTATTTATTTATTTGGAGCCCCATTAGCTTCCACGAGTGGTCGCTAGTCTTCCTGGGGTCCATTTTACAATATCAAAACATATTATACACAATCACATTACACTTTTTACAATATGTTATCAAAATAATAAATACAATTCAATTTGAGTCATTACACTTAATTTTCATTACAGATTATACATTTTTACCCTCTTTTTAAAATAAGATCTGTTGCTTATTTGTCTTATACACATTGACAGTTGATTCCAAGCTACTGAGGATCTAAATAGTACAGTTCTCCTCATACAATTTGACTGTGCAAAAGGAACAACTAAATCACCAGAGCTGACCTGCCGAGTAATATATTGGTGATGTAGCGTCTGGAGTGTCTCTCTCTCTCATGGGATCAAAGTGATCAGAGATGCTTTCCTCCAAACAGCTCTGCATATAAATTAAATTCCTGCCCCACTGGCTCCAACGAGTCTGGGTCAAATTGCGCCTCCGACTGTTTAATGACCAGCTAGAGAATGACCAGAAGTACTAGCGATGGCCCTTTCTGAGCTTCAATCAGATTCTTATCAGCCAGGACACATACCTCACACTTCAGTCTGGAGCGGCCGGGGGGGTGACTCTAACACACACACACACACACACAAGCATTCCCCTCTATTTAGCCTTTAATTAAACTATCCCAGAAATTACATATATGATGATTTCTTAAGTATATGCATGCTCCCCATATTTCTTATGTTTGCGTGATGTAAGAGCTATCTTAAACGCTCAAAATTGCTCTGTATAGAAGATGCACTGCCTAGAGGTCTGTAAACCAAGGCATGTTTGATGTCTAAAAGTTCCTTTTTCTGTGTCTTAGTCAATGGTACAAAGTATATGATTATGAGATGTACCGCTAGTATGTTTAGTCCTTTTGGAGTGAAACTTTACTAGTTCTGGCTTCCAGCAACAACATTCCATTGAGTAATAAAGTCAGAACAAAGAAACTCTCTCCCGCCTGAGATTCACACCAACGATTGGTCGCCGCAGGGAAAATGGGCGTAGTTTAATGGACTTCAAAAGACAGAAACACTAACACATTTGTTGCTCAGTCAACTTGCAAGGACCCCGACGAGACAAATTTCCTTTTCCTCCCATCTCATCAGCGCGGCTCGCGGGCTTCGACCTGCGAGCCGGCGTGGTCCAGCCAAGCTGATGTTTCCTTTGAAGATCGACGCGCTCCGCGACACAGTCAGCGTTCCACCAGACGAGGAACTCAGCTGGACGAGATTAACTTTCCCTTCCAAGACGCTCCCTTCCCAAACACCTTTAAAAGTCCCGCGGACCAACGAAGCTCCGGAAGAACCAAACGGAGAGAGAGCGCTTCAGCGCACAAACACTCTGAGAAACGCCAACGCTCGCATCTTGCTTTACACAACACCAAGAAACCATGCAAGTATCAATTCTATCGAAATTTAGATGCGTTTTAAGATTGTACCCCTGTTTAAGGTGATATGGTTCTTGCTGGCTCTAGTGGTTATGTCTGGGAAGGTGTCGGATCGGACACGATCATACCCTTCTTCCTTTCCCTTCCCCTCATCCTCCTCTTTACTTTCCACTATTCTGTAAATACATGTATTCTTTATGTAGTCATCTGTAATCGTAGTATTAATCTTTATTAAAACCATGATATTCACGTTTTGATTGTCATTGTTTTGCTCACGGAACACGAGTCCCTTTAATGTCAGATCTAAGCTACGAGCTCTTATAAGCATCGTTGAATGCTTTAATTAATACCATAACTCGGAAAGTTTGTCCTTTGTGGCCAGAGGGATAAACTTCCCGAAAATTGGGTAGAAAGAATAGACCTAGTGAGTGGATAAAGAATTACAGCTCGTTCTTTAAACGGAACGGAGAGGAATTTTGAATCAGCTCCCTAGGTTATTCTGTGATTATTTAATATAGATATATCTATAGTTAATTGCAATAAATTGTTGTTAACCATATATATATTATATATTGCATAAAATACCGAGGTTAGGTATTCCCCTTTTGGGTGATTTTGGAGATTTGTGATTAGATTATAACCCATTATGATTAATCATAAATCCCTAAATATTAATACCCATAATTCCCTATTGAGCTAATTTTTAATTTAAATATATATGTAACCCTAAGACGCTACAGTGACAATACCCACTGTACACCAATTTATCCACAAAAAATCTGGGGTTGTTTTTATAGATGGCATTATGCATGTAACACAGAAGACTTATCTTTAATTTATCCTGTACCTTCAACCGTACTAATATAGTGTGCATCTCATTCACACTGGTCCTGTACGAACAGCCAAGAGCAACTCTGGCAGCTCTATTCTGTGCAAGTTGAAGTTTTCTCAAGTGCTCCTGTGTAGCACTGGACCAAATAACTGAGCAGTACTCCAGGTGTGACAAGACCAAAGACTGGACTACTGTTCTCATGACTGAGGGTGGACAAAACGCCACACACTTCCAAGCTAAAGCAATGCCTCTGCCCATCCTAGAAACAATATGATTTATCTGATCGGTCCATGAGAGCTGATTATCCAGCTTGACACCCAAGAGTTTAGTTTTAGTAACCTGCTCAACCAAAGTTGTATCAATAGTCAAATTTAGGTTACAAGGTTTCTTTAACAAATGTTTAGTACCAAAAACAATACATTTGGTTTTGGAAATATTTAGAACTAATTTGTTCAAATTAACCCAGTTGATAATAAAATTTAATTGGTTTTGAAGGTTCATACTTAGATTGGTTATTGAATGAGATGCACAAAATAAACTTGCATCATCTGCATACAGTACAACTTCTGCATTTCTAACAACATGGGGCAAATCATTCACAAAAATTGAAAATAAGAGTGGACCCAGACAGCTGCCCTGTGGAATACCGCATGATATACATTTACTATCAGGAAAACTACCATTAAAAAATACTTGCTGAGTTCTGCCATAGAGATAACTCCTTATCAGTGAAACAGACAATTGTGAGAATCCATAATACTTGAGCTTTGACAACAGAATATCATGGTCAATTACATCAAATGCAGCTGTAAAATCTAAAAGTACTGCACCAACAAGTCTTTTATCCTCCATATATGTAAGCCACTGATCAACCATATGCACTAATGCAGTGTTAATTGAATGGCCTGATCTATAGGCATGCTGTGAACTAGTTAGCAATTCATTTAATGTAAAGTACTCAAGCAAAATATTTGAAAGGTTACTTTTTAATCAAATGCTAAATACAGGAAGAATATGAATTGGTCTGCAATTAGAAGGAGTAAACCCTGCCTTATCATCTTTAAGTAAAGGCACAATTTTAGACTGTTTCCATAGCTTAGGAAACGCTCCGCTGAGAACTGAACTATTAAAGATGTGACATATTGGTTTGCACAAAATATTTGCAACAATATTAAAACATTTTGCCATCAAGATGATCAGTACCAGGCGTTTTCTCATCAGATAAGGAGAGAAGCAACTTCTTAACGTTGTCCTCACTAAAAGTATTAAATGACAGGGAGCAAGTTTTCCCTCTCATAATAAATCTAACATTGTCACAAGGAGATTCAATATCTTGCATTGTCATACAAGATCTTAATTGTTCTACTTTGCATATAAAAAAATAATTCAAATGATTGGCAATATCACATGGTTTACTAATAATGTTACCATCACTACTCTCCATGTACATATTCAAATTATTTGACTTTTTACACATCAATTCCTGTAATACTTTCCACAATTGTTTGCTATCATTCCTAGAATTGGAGATTTTTTTTGTCCATAATATGCTTTCTTTTTTATGTTATTTAATTTTGTAGCTTTGTTTCTCAACTTGCGATAATGTGCTCTGTCTACATCACATTTTGATTTGAAGGCCATATCTTTGACATTGTCCCTTTGCCTCATGAGGGACATTAGCTCTTCATCTAACCATGGAGCACTGTTGATTTTAATAGATCTTTTCCGGAGAGGTGCATGTTTATCAACTATTTTAACTCCCTCCTGACGGGAGGAAGGAATGATGGCGCCAGGATGTTTGCCGGCTTGCCACAGCCTGTCCCTGTCTCTTTTATTTGTAATGTTTCTTGTTTGTTTTATCACGCGCTCTGTTTGCTCCCCTCTGGTATATGATCACATGACGCTACTAAATATTCCATCAGCTATGCCTGATTGTTTATTTAGCGATCCCAGAGATGATTGGCATCTGCACCCGCATTTTGTGCCAGTCGCATTGAGGAAAATGTGTTACCTGCCGGGATGTCTGTGCTTGTGGAGCAAACGGCGAAGTGAGCGTGGGAAGCGTGCTGGAGTCCTTGTGAGATCGAAGAGGACCGGGAAGTTTCCAGTCACCAGACCAGCTTCTTCGATGGCGGAGGCCGTGGTTGTGAACTTGAGACGTTCATACATTGTGCCTGTCTGTCCGTCTTCGGCGCTGATGTTTCAGTCTTCGCGGAGGGCGTACGTGAGGCGACGGTCTGCAGATCGAGGAGTTAATCATCGGAATCTTTGCTATTTACGTGACGGGAGTCTGGTAACTTTTTATGATTCCTCTCTGCGATCCTCCTCTTCAAATACTACTCTCACTCCAGTGACAATGGTGTTGATAAACGCGAGATCTCTGGCAAATAAGACCTTTATCTTGAACGATCTTTTTCTGTCTCATGAAATAGATTTTTTATTTGTAACTGAGACTTGGCTAAATGCTGGTGAAATGACCTCTCTTTCGGAACTTTCTCCTCCTGGCTGCAGTTTTTTTAGTACCCCTAGGTCTGTTGGCCGTGGCGGGGGCCTTGCAGTTGTTTTTAAGGACAAGTTTAAGTGTAGACTTTCACCTTCTGCGTCTTTTAGCACTTTTGAATCTCAGTTAATTACGCTGAATTCTTTTAAATCTGTGCTATGTGTTTTGATTTATAGACCCCCAAACTCTCATGGGGATTTTATACAGGAGTTTTCTGAATTTTTATCTGGTATTGTCTCTTCCTTTGACAATATTTTAATTTTGGGGGATTTTAATATACATGTGTGCTGCCCTTCAAAGCCCCTGGTTAAAGAATTCTTTAATTTATTAGAGTCGTTTGATTTTTTGCAATGCGTTTCGGGTCCAACTCATGAACGTGTTCATACACTTGACCTTGTATTATCTTTGGGATTCTCTATTGATAGCGTGAAGACTGTTGATACTGTTTTCTCTGACCATAAGACTGTTATTTTAAATACTAACTTTCCTTGTGTTACATTGGGTAATACTGTTTCAGCCCCAACTTCGGCTCGCATACTCAATCCATGCACAGCTAGTAGTTTTTCAGCTGTTTTTAATGTTTCTCCTCTATTTTCATTGACCGAGTCATACTCTCCTTGTATGGGTTTAGAAGAGTTGGTCGATCAGTTTAACTCTTCTTGCCTAGAGATTTTAGATGCTGTGGCTCCTGTCAAAGTCAGGGGGAGAAAAGTCAAATCGCAGCCCTGGTTGAACAGTTCTACCCGTGCTCTTAGGCAGGAGTGTAGGAAGGCTGAACACAAATGGGTTAAAGATAAATTACAAGTCTCTTATGACATCTTGAAGACCCGTTAGAACGAGTATCAAAGAGCTGTTAAATTGGCTAGATCAAATTATTTCTCTAACATCATCTCCAGAAATTGTAATAATTCTAGAGTACTTTTTTCTACCGTAAATGCTGTTCTTCATCCTACTGCTACTCCTGCACTCAGTCCTTCTGCTGACGTGTGAAGAGTTTTAAAAAAAAATTATTGGTAAGGTTGATGGAATTAGATCCCAAATTTAATCTGTTGGCAATGATTTTATTGTTTCTGTTGCCCCTCAGAACCAATTGACCAGTTTCATGCCCGTTTCTTTGCAGCAGCTTAAGGACATAACTGCTCATATGAAGCCCACTAGGTCTCCTGGTGATGTGCTCCCTTCTTCCCTGTTTAAGCAGGTACTTGATTCAATTGGCTCAAGTATTCTGTCAGTTATGAATATTAGTTTGTCATCTGGTGTTGTTCCAGCTAGTTTTAAGCACGCGGTTATTCAGCCCCTTTTAAAAAAACGCGCCTTTGACCCATTTGACATGAGTAGTTTTCGTCCGATCTCAAAACTGCCATTTATTTCTAAGATACTAGAAAAAATTGTGAACGTACAGCTTAATGACTTTTTAATTAGGAATAATATTTATGATAGATTCCAATCAGGTTTTAGAGTTGGTCATAGTACAGAATCTGCTCTTTTGAGAGTGTCTAATGATATCCTTCGAGCTGTTGACTCTGGGAACCGTGTTGTCTTGCTGATGTTAGATCTTGCAGCTGCATTTGATACAGTTGATCATAGCATTCTCATTGATCGTCTTAGGGATCAGATTGGTATTCAGGGCTTAGCCCTGAAATGGTTCTCTTCCTATTTGAAAGAAAGGACTTTTTCAGTTTGCGTAGGGGATTATTTTTCTTCCGTTGCCCCCCTTGTGTGTGGGGTTCCACAGGGCTCAATACTGGGACCAATTTTATTTTCCCTTTATATGCTCCCTCTAGGTTCTATCTTTGAGAAATTTGGGATTCAATATCATCTTTATGCGGATGATTCTCAAATTTATCTACCATTGAAACATGGGCATGAATGTGCCATTCAGTCTCTTCATGCATGTTTGGCAGAAGTTAAGTCCTGGCTTGCGAAAAACTTTCTCCAATTAAATGAGGATAAGACTGAGATTATTTTATTTGGAAATAAGGGGTGTGTGGATGATTATTGCCTGGGGTTGTTTCCTGGGAAAAAACTGTCTAGCGTAAGAAACCTTGGTGTCATTTTTGACTCTGAGCTGAAATTTGAGCAGCAAATCAACGCTGTCGTTAAGAATAGCTTCTTTTATCTTAGATTAATATCTAAATTGAAATCTATCCTTACTGTTAATGATATGGAGAAGGTTGTTCATGCCTTTGTGTCATCGCGTTTGGATTATTGTAATGTGTTGTATCTGGGTGTGAGTCAGGCTTCCCTCTCCCGTTTGCAGCTTGTTCAGAATTCAGCTGCCAGACTTTTAACTGGCACTAAGAAGAGAGAACATATTACTCCAGTTTTAATGAAACTGCATTGGTTACCCATACGATATAGAATTCAGTACAAAGCGCTGTTGTATGTTTTTAAGTCTCTGCATGATCTAGCCCCTGAGTATGTTACTGATTTACTCAGCCGCTGTCAATCCAGCAGGTCTATGCGCTCAAATGATCAGTTGCTTCTTGCAGTTCCACGAACACGTTTAAAATGTAAAGGTGACCGGGCTTTCTCTGTTGCAGCTCCTAGGCTTTGGAATAACCTTCCTCTGTCTGTAAAAACCTGTCCTTCTTTGGGTGTTTTTCAGAGTGCGCTTAAAACTTATTTGTTTTCCTTAGCATTTGATAATGCTTCATAAATTGTGTGTTATATGTTTGTATTGTTTTTTGTTTTTTGTGTTTTTTACTTTTTCTTTTATACCTCCTGTACAGCACTTTGGTTCCACTTGTGGTGTTGAAAGTGCTTTATAAATAAATAAAGTTGAAGTAGAAGTTGAAGTATTTTACTAAAAGTGTCCATAAAAATGTTAATAGAAGCATTTACATCCTCCTCCTAAAAAACTGCAGACCAATTTGTGTTATTGACCTCATCAACAAACAATCTGGGATTAAAGTTTTTATACGATCTACGATACATGATCCTTCCACCAGATTTAGGAATTTTCATCATTATTGAAATTGCTATCAGGTTATGATCACTGCATCCTACTCCCACAGAAACAGCTTGTGAACATAAATCAGGAACATTAGTGAAAATATGATCTATGCATGTTGATTTAGATGTATTATCCATAGCAATTCTTGTGGGTTGTGTCACCACTTGTTTGAGATTACATACAGGTAGCCATTGTAATCAACTTTTTATGCAATGAGCACTTTTTTGAAAACCAATCAATATTAAAATCCCCAAGCAGAAAGATATCCTTATTTTGATCTGAAACCATGTCCATATTTTCACATAATCTTTGTACATACTCTACATTTGAGTTTGGAGGTCTATAACAGCAACCAACCAGAAAAGGCTTATTGAATGGAAGATTAATCTGTAACCATATTATTTCAATATCGCTGCACATTAAATCTGATTTAATTGTCGCAACAATATTCTCCTTTATATAAAACGCAACTCCCCCACCATTTTGATTTCTGTCTCTTCTATATAATTTGTACTTATCAACAGTAAGCTGTGAGTTCTCAAAACTGTCGTCTAGATGTGTTTCAGATAAAGCTAAAACATGAATATTTTCTGTTGAACAGATTCTTGTGATTTCATGAATCTTATTTCGAAGACTGCATATGTTTAAATGAGCTAAAAGTAATCTTTTCTTTGACAAGTTTACAAATAAAGATGACATATTTACAAAAGATTAAAACATCAATGAAACACAATTTTAGTTGGATAGTAAACATAGTCAGTTATTCTCTTTGTCCAATGGCAGGCCAAATAATAAGTTTGTCATACCTTAGACTGGCTCTTTCACCTTTTTCTCTGGCTGCTTTCAGTTTTGGCAGCAATTCCCTTCTCCTTTGCTGCACCACATCTGAAAAGTCTTCGTTGATGTAAATATTTGTGCCCCTTAATTTCTTCGCAGAAAATAGGATACGCTGGCGATCTTTAAATCTCAGAAACTTAACAACAATTTTCCTCTGCTTTCTTCCTTCCTGGAACTGGCCCATCCGATGTGCTCGCTCAATCTCAATTTTTGTTACCATCGAGACCCAAATTCTCAGATAGCACTTGTTGAATCTTGATTTTTAGACCACTTGCAGTTTCTCCTTTTTCCTCTGCAATCCCATCAATTAGAAGATTGGATCTCCTGGACTGATTATCAATGTAGTCCAACTTATTGAATAACTCATCCATTTCCTGCTTTGACTTTGCAATACTGCTTTCAAATGATTTGATTTTTACATCAATGTCTATATATCCTTTTTTCATATCTTCCATGATGCCTTGAGTGAATTGTAGGCTTGTTTTTAACTCCTGGACATCTCTGATAACACCATCCAACCTTTTTGTGTTTCCATCCATGATTATTTGAATAAAACACTTAAAGTTTTCTTGTTGCTGTTGTAGCATGTCCTTGTAGAATTCTTTCTGCTGGTCCAGTAACTGGGTCAGTGTACTCATGGTCACAACAGCATCATCATCAGGCATTGCTTTAGATTTAGGAGGCATGATTACTCACTCTTACCACGATGTACCAAGTTAGATGTTAATGTGAGGATAGCTATTCAGGCCTAACAAGCCTCCAAAGCGTGGTACAAACTGTTGCAAATTACAAAGTTCTTTACAACTCAATGTTCTCAAAATCCACTGTATATGATCAAAGTGCATATATTAAGCAAATCTCAAACTTGATGTAATGGTCCTTAATGCGATTAGGTAGATTTTTAATAGATTGTAAGCAGCCAAAAAATCAGAGAAAAGGCATGGCAGCCATCTTGGACTTCTTAACGTTCATCTCAGCTCTGGAAATGTTCATACTGTATGTTCATGCCCAAATATGTTTTTTTGAGACGTTAAACACCACGAGCATCGCGTAGGCTACTTAAGTATTTAGGCTAGTAGACGAAACGGCGCTGCTCATTCACACAGAGACCGAACAAGCAGATCATTTATTCATATAGCAGTGTTTTGAGCTTTAATATTCACAGACCATGTCGCGATTTGATTTATTGTACAGCTCTACTGTCGATGTATTCATTCATCCATCAGTTTGCGTGTTTTACGTGACATCTGCATTATACTGTAATTCTGGGTTTCCCTCTTCATCACAGAAATCATTCGGCCTGAAGTTATAAACGTACCTTTATCCGCACAGAGGGATGGTGTTCCCGAACATGTTCTATGTGTTTCCTCCTTTGCATCAACATTTTTTTGCTAATTTGATATACTCCAGGACAACACCCGGCTATTTTTTGTCTATATCCAAAGTTTTTCCATACTATCCAGGGGTTCACAACAGCGTTTCGCTTTCAGCTGCTGGGTCTGAAGTATGTCAGTCCGTCTGTCTCCATCTTTTTGTGATTTTTGCGTTCGTTCTTCCGCCTTCATTTCAATGCAGTCGTTTCCGGATCGCGTCCCCCCCCCCCCCCTGTATTATTTATTTTTACTCAGTAACGGATGAGGTTTAAAATGTAGCGAAGTACAATACTTCAAACAAAACGTACTTAAGTAAAAGTAAAATTACAGATTTTTAAAACTACTTAAAAAAGTAGAAGTACGCAGAAAAACTACTCAATTACAGTAACGCGAGTAAATGTAATTCATTACTTTCCACCTCTGCTGTCAGTACTGTTGGTTACTATAGTCTACAATTTACAAAACAGCTTACAAAACAAACACGATGATCAAGAAGAGGTGGATTAATTTTGTGAACAGCCATCTTGATGGAGAGCTGAGGATCACCACCGACGCCTGCCTCTGAGTCTGCAGTGACAATACACCGGATCGTTTTACAAACTTTCACAGGAGACAACTGGGATTCACTGATAATCCGCTGCAGAACCGACTATCCCCCGCCCAGTCCTCCCGTCCCGCCGACATCTGCTGCGTTGTGATCATAGACGGTCATGATCATAGACGGTCGTGATCACAGACGACAGACGGTCGTGATCACAGACGGTCGTGATCACAGACGCTCGTGATCACAGACGCTCGTGATCATAGACGCTCGTGATCACAGACGCTCGTGATCATAGACGCTCGTGATCACAGACGACAGACGGTCGTGATCATAGACGCTTGTGATCGTGAGTGTGTCTTGTGTGCAGCTGCAGCTTTCCCGCGAGTGGGCGTGGTTTCGGCGCCGACAGCGGACACACCCCCAGCGTTTGAGAGCAGAGAATGCTGCTCATTTTTTCAAGTTTTTGATAAGCTATTTTATGTACTTGGCGGATTTTTTAATGATTAAAATTTGGCTGGGTGGTTAATAACACATTTATCTGTGGTGTGAGAAACTCAGAACACATGTTTAGTTTTGACTTTACAGGGACTTTAAAGAGGAGATTGAAGACATGAGTTATCCAGAACCATCCAGAATAAAACATGAAGATACTGAGGAACAAATAGGTTGGTGTCCATTTTTGATTCTTCATTATTGTCTGCTTTAGTAGCTGTGAAATAATAACCAGTAAATAATAAGCAGCAAAAGTGCATCTTTTTTTAGTTTGGGCTTTCATGTTTCAAGTCAAGTAACTTTTTTTTTAATACTGGGGAAATATACTCTTGTTCCATGTTTTTACAGGGTAAGTGTGACATCTGCTATTCTGTATTATGCATTAAAAGAAAATACAGTACACCCAGAAATGTCCTTACCGTTTACCTAGTTTTTTACCCTCATGCCATGTGAGATGTATACGACTTTCTTTCTTCAGATGAACACAGAAAAATAAATATTCTCTGCTTATGTAAACTCATTTGTGTTCCTAAAAGTTGAGGCATCAAACCGCACATACAGCAATAACTACAGTAATCCACACGACCCCAATGGATGAATCAATGTCTTCTGAAGTGAAACGATACGTGCTTGTATGAAAAATACCAATATTTTAAACTGTAGACTATCATCTCTGACCAACGGTCATCAGCACGAGCATGAGAGGGTTGAGTTTACACTTGACATAACTTGAAGCGTGGCATTTAAATATTAAAGTTTCAATCTTAAATATATAATTTTACTATAATTGCATTAAATGATTGGTGTCATGCTGTTGTGACTTCACCCTTGCAGGCTCACTATTGGCTGATTCAGTGGTTAAGGGCGGCCATTTTGTGTTGACATCATAGTCCTGAGTTTGTAACACTTAAGTGCCACTTTAGTCAGCATTTAAGAATCTTAGACTTGCTTTTAGCTTTGTTGGGGTAACAGCTTTGGACCCAGGACCAGTAGTGAAGAGTCAGGAGTTAGATTAAAGGTGGGGTAGGTAAGTCTGATCTAAAACACTTTTGTCCAAATTTGTTTAAACTGTCTTTATATGTCAATACATAATTAAAATGTAAGTACTCTGAAAAAGAGAGTATAAAAATCGAGTGACTCTAGACTTTTTAATCTGCAATAAACACCGCTCATTATTTTCGTTCGGGCCGAATCAAGTGATTGGCTTGGGTGACTGTCACTCTCTCTCGTTACCATGGCTACCACTGCTTTTGCTCCAGGATCCGCCCACATGCACCCCACTGTTGCCAAGTCGGGCTACTTCAAACACTGGCTGTTTTTTATGTCCGCGGGTTGAAGCGACCCCAATTATGTGATGTTTTCCAACCGGGATTTGCGAATTTTAGCAGGCAGCCCTACCAAAAAGACACATATTTTACCCCCCAAACATATTTTACCCCCAAATTTTTACCGGAGAAACACGATTGGGCTTGTTTTAGGCTAGTTTTGAGTAGCAATTGGGCGGATTTTGTTGTGAAAACAAAATGTGAAAACCTGGCAACTCTGGCGCACCCGTTTGATTTGAGGAGTTCAAGAGGCTGTATTTCTGCTGGACAGGTCCTCTTTCATTTTGATTATAAATTTTTTTGGTTTATGTTTTCATGAAGCATGTCTCACTAGCACACGTAGCTGCCTAATATAGCTAACATAACATTACTTAGCATAAAGTTACAATGTTATACACTTAGCGAGCCATTAGTAGAGATGATAAATACTTAATATGCTTAGCTCAAGTTGATCGCTGTCGTGTTGAATTTCGCAAAATGTAACTTTAGATAACAAAATGCATGTGTAAAAGCTAGTACACCGCATCCAGGAACTTTCTTTAGAGCTAAGTTAGCTTTAGCTTCTACCCTCTGTCTAAACTCTTCTACCATGTTCACCGGGAACTTTACCTGCACGTTTATTTTGGCCCTTGGTTTGTTTTTATATTCTCTACCAATGTTTACATCTTGTATCTGTGTGTGTCGTAGACACTGTGTTGTGTGTGTATTTTAAACTTTACCAGTATCGTTATTCTAGCTTGAGCGTGAGTACTAAAAGACATCTTATTTGTTTATATTCATAATGATAAAGTTAGATTTTTTATTACATGTGATTCTGACATGATGTCACTACATGCACTTCTTCTCCGCTCGCCTCAGGTAAATAATGCGTCTTTCAGCTGAGCTGATCGCGGTGGGCGTGTTCATGTGTTTTGGGGGCGTGGCTTTGGAAAGAGCCCAGAAGGGAGAAGGTGGAGTGAATGGAAATAATGAGCTGTCTTTAAAACAGTCGTGAGAGGTCTACAGACACTCAATTTTCATTCTTTCTTTTTCAGAGTACTTACATTTTAAGTATGTACTGATATATAAAGAAAGTTTAAACAAATTTGGATAAAAAGTTTTTTAACCAAATCCTACCTACCCTACCTTTAATTAAAGAAAAATGTAATGAAGAATAGTTTGCAGTAGGGAGAGATATATAATAAAGATGTATGCGTTATGCGTTGCCATTGACGACGGCCTTTATAAGGAAGGAAATCCCACAGAATAGAATCTAGCTTAAAAAAGTGCTTAGAGCTGCTTAATTTATTTGTTGTTTGTTGATTTTCAAATATAAAACTTGTTGAAATGTTTAAGTGTGTGCATCTGTACTTTTTGAACACTTTCATCTTATTTGAACAAAACTGTGATAATATTGATAACCGTGATAATTCAGGTATCGGGATCGGATCGGAAGTGAAAAAATGTGGATCGGTGCATCCCTAGTTTGCAGTTTCATCAGCAGAAGCAGCGTCAAGTCTCACGAGGAGTTCGTAGGCCGCACTCCCTCTACCAGTCTCCCCACCTCCACCTATCCTACATACAATTTCTGAACAGTTCTACTGTTTTCAAGGTCTAACCACGTCATTATTGCCCTGTGGAATGATTCTGATTGGCTCAAAGAAAATGGACAGTCTTGGTAAATTTCCACACATTGTCAGTTAATCAGATTCACGTGCACAGATATCACTTGTTGACACTTTCACCCCAGAATTAGGCACGTAATGACCTTCCAGATTCTGGAGCAGGCGCCAGCTTGTCCAGAACAACAAGCCCCTCATCTTTTAGGATGCCCGTAATCCACCTCCAATACTGATCTGTAACACAGAATACTGCTCACACACACACATACACAGTCTCTCCAAGGTTGGAGTTGGTGAGATCTGGGGTCCGTTCTTCGTACCTCGCTAACTCAGTTAGCTGGACTTGATTGTTGACGATTTGGCATAATCTTGGATTGTTTGGTTCTTCGAAGCTCATCCTGGACCTGCTGTCATAGCAACAGGTCCGTAAGCTTAAACCTGCTCGAGCGGCTTATTTCATATAAACAGGATTAGATTGCATCTTGAGCTGATACTTAAAATCTGTCCCAGCCACTGCTACTTTATTACAAGAGTTCATTACTGAACCAGGGGCAATAATAATAATTTTAAATAATAATATTACAATTTTTATATACAAATATACAATTTTTTTATTTTATATGTATATAATATTATAATGTTGTGTATAATACAATAGACACTGATTGAGCGATTTATTTGTGATGGAATAATTACTTTATAATTTTATTGGAGGTTTACACACATGTTGTACAGTTAATCTGAGCCGTGCATTAATTTAAGTGATGACGGATATTATGGGAGTGGCTTGATGCAGAAAATTGTATCTTGACCCTTATGAACTTTAATACTGTCACATTACAAATCTGCTTCAAATTGAATTAAAAATGTAATTACAACATTGAAATAAAAATGTAAAGGGTGTACAAATACTGTATAAAATTGAGAATATAATTGGTAATCATGTTTAAAAAAACATTTATCATTGATCTATTATAACTTTTATGTTGGTTTGGTCGTTTAGCTGTTTCCTTATAAAGGTCCAGATATTTGTGGGTTTTTTTGTGTAATTTGTCAAGTTTTTTGCCAGGTGGCTTTTTTAATTATATGATGTCATGACGTTGCTCTCTTGACGCCAGCCAATCGCTGCATTGCTGATCATGGTTTTGAGTATCGAGGCATCTGCCCTCTTCAGGGAACACAAGAACGTGCAGTGATCTTAGGTCATTTAATCCAGATATTTAAATCCAATCCGCAAATTCGTTTGAAGAACCAAATTAGCCAGACATCAGTTATCACGATTAAAAGATCTGGGATCTGTCAAATCATCTCCGATGTATTAAGCAAGGTACGAAGACCGGACCCCTGGTCCCAACCAGAGAAAGTTTTCCAAAACATATTGATAACATGCTTTTCTCTCAGTGAGAGATACAGACAATAATACAGACCATATTCATCTTGATTCTTCAGGGTTTCAATAAAAGAAAAATAAAATCCATATTTCATCTCTGGAAGCCGGGCTAAATGAGCAATCTCTGTTACTGCATTCCTGTCGAGTTGGAGGTGTGTACTTGATGTTAAAATCAAGTGTTTTTGCCAAACATCACACACCAGGACAGACCCTCAGTCACCACTCAGAGACCAAATACACACGTTAGAAATTATAAAGGAAGAAACAATCATGGGTCCTATTGATATAAGCTAACTCATAACTGGAAAGAATCAGTAAAATCATAAAATTGATTGAGGCTTTGATTATACATTTAATTAGGATATATATAAATGTATTGAAGCGGTAGTGGATTTCAGAATACTTTATAAAAGTCTCTTAGGGTGCGATCACACTTGTAGTTCGGTTCGTTTGGTTCGTTTAGTCCTGACCAAAAAACAAGAACAAAACATATAGTCCTGGTCCGCTTAGAGTTCACACTGGCATCTTTAACAGCGAACCTAAAGTTACCGAACCAAAGGCATAGGGATACACTCACTACCTGATTGGTCGGCTTTTATGACGTATATTTATATAGAGCTGCTCACCGAACATTTAGAACAATACTGTGTGCTGGACTAAACACCATCATCTCATGCGTGTGGTTTTATCTTTACCAGCTGAGAACTCACAAAGAGCTCATCAAATGCTCAACACATTCAGAACAGCAGAAGGATTTCCTCCAGTGTGCAGAAACGCAGATCTGCATATATTGATGAGGCTCTTCACCTCTCGCTGCTCCACGTTTGCCCTCTACTCATTGTGGATACACGATCTCTCCGCGTCGGCAAAAACTTGTAGCGGCGCATCTTGTGACATCACGTCCTGTTTTTGGTTCGTTTACATGTCTTTGGTCCGTGTTGCGTTCATATATCAGTGGAACCGCACCAGGGTTGAGATGGAAGTGGACTGAGACCGTCTCTTTAGCGGCTCGCTCCGCTTGTTTGGGCTCCAGGGTTGGGATGGAAGTGGACTGAGACCCGTCTCTTTAGCGGCTCGCTCCGCTTGTTTGGGCTCCAGGGTTGGGATGGAAGCGGACTGAGACCCGTCTCTTTAGCAGCTCGCTCCGCTTGTTTGGGCTCCAGGGTTGGGATGGAAGCGGACTGAGACCCGTCTCTTTAGCGACTCGCTCCGCTTGTTTGGGCTCCAGGGTTCAGATGGAAATGGACTGAGACCCCGTCTCTTTAGTGTCTCTCTCCGCTTGTTTGGGCTCCAGGGTTCGGATGGAAGTGGACTGAGACCCGTCTCTTTAGCGGCTCGCTCCGCTTGTTTGAGTCGCTCCAGGATTCGGATGGAAGTGGACTGAGACCCGTCTCTTTAGCGGCTCGCTCCACTTGTTTGGGCTTCAGGGTTGGGATGGAAGGAGACTGAGACCCGTCTCTTTAGCGGCTCGCTCCACTTGTTTGGGCTTCAGGGTTGGGATGGAAGCAGACTGAGACCCGTCTCTTTAGCGGCTTGCTCCACTTGTTTGGGCTTCAGGTTTGGGATGGAAGCGGACTGAGACCCGTCTCTTTAGCGGTTCGCTCCGCTTGTTTGGGCTCCAGGGTTGGGATGGAAGTGGACTGAGACCCGTCTCTTTAGCGTCTCGCTCTGCTTGTTTGGGCTCCAGGGTTGGGATGGAAGCGGACTGAGACCCGTCTCTTTAGCGTCTAGCTCTGCTTGTTTGGGCTCCAGGGTTGGGATGGAAGTGGACTGAGACCCGTCTCTTTGGCGGCTCACTCCGCTTGTTTGGGCTCCAGGGTTGGGATGGAAGCGGACTGAGACCCGTCTCTTTAGCGTCTAGCTCTGCTTGTTTGGGCTCCAGGGTTGGGATGGAAGTGGACTGAGACCCGTCTCTTTAGCGGCTCGCTCCACTTGTTTGGACTCCAAGGTTGGGATGGAAGCGGACTGAGACCCGTCTCTTTAGCGGCTCGCTCCGCTTGTTTGGGTCGCTCCAGGGTTGGGATGGAAGCGGACTGAGACCCGTCTCTTTAGCATCTCGTCCGCTTGTTTGGGCTCCAGGGTTGGGATGGAAGTGGACTGAGACCCGTCTCTTTAGCGGCTCGCTCCGCTTGTTTGGGCTCCAGGGTTGGGATGGAAGCGGACTGAGACCCGTCTCTTTAGTGGCTCGCTCCGCTTGTTTGGGCTCCAGGGTTGGGATGGAAGCGGACTGAGACCTGTCTCTTTAGCGGCTCGCTCCGCTTGTTTGGGCTCCAGGGTTGGGATGGAAGCGGACTGAGACCCGTCTCTTTAGCGGCAGGCTCCGATTGTTTGGGTCGCTCCAGGGTTGGGATGGAAGAGGACTGAGACCCGTCTTTTTAGCATCTCGTCCGCTTGTTTGGGTCGCTCCAGGGTTGGGATGGAAGTGGACTGAGACCCGTCTCTTTAGCATCTCGTCCGCTTGTTTGGGCTCCAGGGTTGGGATGGAAGCGGACTGAGACCCGTCTCTTTAGAGGCTCGCTCCGCTTGTTTGGGCTCCAGGGTTGGGATGGAAGCGGACTGAGACCCGTCTCTTTAGCGGCTCGCTCCGCTTGTTTGGGTCGCTCCAGGGTTGGGATGGAAGTGGACTGAGACCCGTCTTTTTAGTGTCTCGCTCCGCTTGTTTGGGCTCCAGGGTTCAGATGGAAATGGACTGAGACCCGTCTCTTTAGCGGCTCGCTCCGCTTGTTTGGGTCACTCCAGGGTTCGGATGGAAGTGGACTGAGACCCGTCTCTTTAGTGTCTCGCTCCGCTTGTTTGGGCTCCAGGGTTCGGATGGAAGTGGACTGAGACCCGTCTCTTTAGCGGCTCGCTCCGCTTGTTTGAGTCGCTCCAGGATTCGGATGGAAGTGGACTGAGACCCGTCTCTTTAGCGTCTCGCTCTGCTTGTTTGGGCTCCAGAGTTGGGATGGAAGCGGACTGAGACCCGTCTCTTTAGCGGCTCACTCCGCTTGTTTGGGTCACTCCAGGGTTCGGATGGAAGTGGACTGAGACCCCGTCTCTTTAGTGTCTCGCTCCGCTTGTTTGGGCTCCAGGGTTCGGATGGAAGTGGACTGAGACCCGTCTCTTTAGCGGCTCGCTCCGCTTGTTTGAGTCGCTCCAGGATTCGGATGGAAGTGGACTGAGACCCGTCTCTTTAGCGGCTCGCTCCGCTTGTTTGGGTCACTCCAGGGTTCGGATGGAAGTGGACTGAGACCCGTCTCTTTAGCGGCTCGCTCCGCTTGTTTGGGCTCCAGGGTTGGGATGGAAGTGGACTGAGACCCGTCTCTTTAGCGGCTCGCTCCGCTTGTTTGGGCTCCAGGGTTGGGATGGAAGTGGACTGAGACCCGTCTCTTTAGCGGCTCCCTCCGCTTGTTTGGGCTCCAGGGTTGGGATGGAAGTGGACTGAGACCCGTCTCTTTAGCTTCTCGCTCCGCTTGTTTGGGCTCCAGGGTTCAGATGGAAATGGACTGAGACCCGTCTCTTTAGCGGCTCGCTCCGCTTGTTTAGGCTCCAGGGTTGGGATGGAAGTGGACTGAGACCCGTCTCTTTAGCGTCTCGCTCCACTTGTTTGGGCTCCAGGGTTCGGATGGAAGTGGACTGAGACCCGTCTCTTTAGCTTCTCGCTCCGCTTGTTTGGGCTCCAGGGTTGGGATGGAAGTGGACTGAGACCCGTCTCTTGAGCGGCTCGCTCTGCTTGTTTGGGCTCCAGGGTTGGAATGGAAGTGGACTGAGACCCGTCTCTTTAGCGGCTCGCTCCGCTTGTTTGGGCTCCGGGGTTCGGATGGAAGTGGGCTCTGCTTGTTTGGGCTCCAGGGTTGGGATGGAAGTGGACTGAGACCCGTCTCTTTAGCGTCTCGCTCCACTTGTTTGGACTCCAAGGTTGGGATGGAAGCGGACTGAGACCTGTCTCTTTAGCTTCTCGCTCCGCTTGTTTGGGCTCCAGGGTTGGGATGAAAGTGCACTGAGACCCGTCTCTTTAGCGTCTCGCTCCGCTTGTTTGGGCTCCAGGGTTGGGATGGAAGTGGACTGAGACCCATCTCTTTAGCGGCTCGCTCTGCTTGTTTGGGCTCCAGGGTTGGGATGGAAGTGGACTGAGACCCATCTCTTTAGCGTCTCGCTCAGCTTGTTTGGGTCGCTCCAGGGTTTGGCTGGAAGTGGACTGACACCTGTCTCTTTAGCGTCTCGCTCCGCTTGTTTGGTGCGCTCCAGGATTCGGATGGAAGCGGACTGAGACCCGTCTCTTTAGTGGTTCGCTCCACTTGTTTGGGCTTCAGGGTTGGGATGGAAGCGGACTGAGACCCGTCTCTTTAGCGGCTCGCTCCACTTGTTTGGGCTTCAGGGTTGGGATGGAAGGAGACTGAGACCCGTCTCTTTAGCGGCTCGCTCCACTTGTTTGGGCTTCAGGGTTGGGATGGAAGCAGACTGAGACCCGTCTCTTTAGCGGCTTGCTCCACTTGTTTGGGCTTCAGGTTTGGGATGGAAGCGGACTGAGACCCGTCTCTTTAGCGGTTCGCTCCGCTTGTTTGGGCTCCAGGGTTGGGATGGAAGTGGACTGAGACCCGTCTCTTTAGCGTCTCGCTCTGCTTGTTTGGGCTCCAGGGTTGGGATGGAAGCGGACTGAGACCCGTCTCTTTAGCGTCTAGCTCTGCTTGTTTGGGCTCCAGGGTTGGGATGGAAGTGGACTGAGACCCGTCTCTTTGGCGGCTCACTCCGCTTGTTTGGGTCGCTCCAGGGTTGGGATGGAAGCGGACTGAGACCCGTCTCTTTAGCGTCTAGCTCTGCTTGTTTGGGCTCCAGGGTTGGGATGGAAGTGGACTGAGACCCGTCTCTTTAGCGGCTCGCTCCACTTGTTTGGACTCCAAGGTTGGGATGGAAGCGGACTGAGACCCGTCTCTTTAGCGGCTCGCTCCGCTTGTTTGGGTCGCTCCAGGGTTGGGATGGAAGCGGACTGAGACCCGTCTCTTTAGCATCTCGTCCGCTTGTTTGGGCTCCAGGGTTGGGATGGAAGTGGACTGAGACCCGTCTCTTTAGCGGCTCGCTCCGCTTGTTTGGGCTCCAGGGTTGGGATGGAAGCGGACTGAGACCCGTCTCTTTAGTGGCTCGCTCCGCTTGTTTGGGCTCCAGGGTTGGGATGGAAGTGGACTGAGACCCGTCTCTTTAGCGGCTCGCTCCGCTTGTTTGGGTCACTCCAGGGTTCGGATGGAAGTGGACTGAGACCCGTCTCTTTAGCGGCTCGCTCCGCTTGTTTGGGCTCCAGGGTTGGGATGGAAGTGGACTGAGACCCGTCTCTTTAGCGGCTCGCTCCGCTTGTTTGGGCTCCAGGGTTGGGATGGAAGTGGACTGAGACCCGTCTCTTTAGCGGCTCGCTCCGCTTGTTTGGGCTCCAGGGTTGGGATGGAAGTGGACTGAGACCCGTCTCTTTAGCTTCTCGCTCCGCTTGTTTGGGCTCCAGGGTTCAGATGGAAATGGACTGAGACCCGTCTCTTTAGCGGCTCGCTCCGCTTGTTTAGGCTCCAGGGTTGGGATGGAAGTGGACTGAGACCCGTCTCTTTAGCGTCTCGCTCCACTTGTTTGGGCTCCAGGGTTCGGATGGAAGTGGACTGAGACCCGTCTCTTTAGCTTCTCGCTCCGCTTGTTTGGGCTCCAGGGTTGGGATGGAAGTGGACTGAGACCCGTCTCTTGAGCGGCTCGCTCTGCTTGTTTGGGCTCCAGGGTTGGAATGGAAGTGGACTGAGACCCGTCTCTTTAACGGCTCGCTCCGCTTGTTTGGGCTCCGGGGTTCGGATGGAAGTGGACTGAGACCCGTCTCTTTAGCTTCTCGCTCCGCTTGTTTGGGCTCCAGGGTTGGGATGGAAGTGCACTGAGACCTGTCACTTTAGCGTCTCGCTCCGCTTGTTTGGGCTCCAGGGTTGGGATGGAAGTGGACTGAGACCCATCTCTTTAGCGGCTCGCTCTGCTTGTTTGGGCTCCAGGGTTGGGATGGAAGTGGACTGAGACCCATCTCTTTAGCGTCTCGCTCAGCTTGTTTGGGTCGCTCCAGGGTTTGGCTGGAAGTGGACTGACACCTGTCTCTTTAGCGTCTCGCTCCGCTTGTTTGGTGCGCTCCAGGATTCGGATGGAAGCGGACTGAGACCCGTCTCTTTAGTGGTTCGCTCCACTTGTTTGGGCTTCAGGGTTGGGATGGAAGCGGACTGAGACCCGTCTCTTTAGCGGCTCGCTCCACTTGTTTGGGCTTCAGGGTTGGGATGGAAGGAGACTGAGACCCGTCTCTTTAGCGGCTCGCTCCACTTGTTTGGGCTTCAGGGTTGGGATGGAAGCAGACTGAGACCCGTCTCTTTAGCGGCTTGCTCCACTTGTTTGGGCTTCAGGTTTGGGATGGAAGCGGACTGAGACCCGTCTCTTTAGCGGTTCGCTCCGCTTGTTTGGGCTCCAGGGTTGGGATGGAAGTGGACTGAGACCCGTCTCTTTAGCGTCTCGCTCTGCTTGTTTGGGCTCCAGGGTTGGGATGGAAGCGGACTGAGACCCGTCTCTTTAGCGTCTAGCTCTGCTTGTTTGGGCTCCAGGGTTGGGATGGAAGTGGACTGAGACCCGTCTCTTTGGCGGCTCACTCCGCTTGTTTGGGCTCCAGGGTTGGGATGGAAGCGGACTGAGACCCGTCTCTTTAGCGTCTAGCTCTGCTTGTTTGGGCTCCAGGGTTGGGATGGAAGTGGACTGAGACCCGTCTCTTTAGCGGCTCGCTCCACTTGTTTGGACTCCAAGGTTGGGATGGAAGCGGACTGAGACCCGTCTCTTTAGCCGCTCGCTCCGCTTGTTTGGGTCGCTCCAGGGTTGGGATGGAAGCGGACTGAGACCCGTCTCTTTAGCATCTCGTCCGCTTGTTTGGGCTCCAGGGTTGGGATGGAAGTGGACTGAGACCCGTCTCTTTAGCGGCTCGCTCCGCTTGTTTGGGCTCCAGGGTTGGATGGAAGCGGACTGAGACACGTCTCTTTAGTGGCTCGCTCCGCTTGTTTGGGCTCCAGGGTTGGGATGGAAGCGGACTGAGACCTGTCTCTTTAGCGGCTCGCTCCGCTTGTTTGGGCTCCAGGGTTGGGATGGAAGCGGACTGAGACCTGTCTCTTTAGCGGCAGGCTCCGATTGTTTGGGTCGCTCCAGGGTTGGGATGGAAGAGGACTGAGACCCGTCTTTTTAGCATCTCGTCCGCTTGTTTGGGTCGCTCCAGGGTTGGGATGGAAGTGGACTGAGACCCGTCTCTTTAGCATCTCGTCCGCTTGTTTGGGCTCCAGGGTTGGGATGGAAGCGGACTGAGACCCGTCTCTTTAGCGGCTCGCTCCGCTTGTTTGGGCTCCAGGGTTGGGATGGAAGCGGACTGAGACCCGTCTCTTTAGCGGCTCGCTCCGCTTGTTTGGGTCGCTCCAGGGTTGGGATGGAAGCGGACTGAGACCCGTCTCTTTAGCATCTCGTCCGTTTGTTTGGGCTCCAGGGTTAGGATGGAAGTGAACTGAGACCCGTCTCTTCAGCGTCTCGCTCCGCTTGTTTGGTGCACTCCAGGGTTCGGATGGAAGCGGACTGAGACCCGTCTCTTTAGCGGTTCACTCCACTTGTTTGGGCTTCAGGGTTGGGATGAAGTGGACTGAGACCCGTCTCTTTGGCGGCTCGCTCCACTTGTTTGGGCTTCAGGGTTGGGATGGAAGCAGACTGAGACCCGTCTCTTTAGCGGCTCGCTCCACTTGTTTGGGCTTCAGGGTTGGGATGGAAGCAGACTGAGACCCGCCTTGTTAGCGGCTCGCTCCACTTGTTTGGGCTTCAGGTTTGGGATGGAAGCGGACTGAGACCCGTCTCTTTAGCGGCTCGCTCCGCTTGTTTGGGCTCCAGGGTTGGGATGGAAGCGGAATGAGACTCGTCTCTTTAGCGGCTCGCTCCGCTTGTTTGGGCTCCAGGGTTGGGATGGAAGCGGACTGAGACCCGTCTCTTTAGCGGCTCGCTCCGCTTGTTTGGGCTCTAGGGTTGGGATGGAAGCGGACTGAGACCCGTCTCTTTAGCGGCTCGCTCCGCTTGTTTGGGCTCCAGGGTTGGGATGGAAGTGGACTGAGACCCGTCTCTTTAGCGTCTCGCTCCGCTTGTTTGGGCTCCAGGGTTGGGATGGAAGTGGACTGAGACCCGTCTCTTTAGCGTCTCGCTCCGCTTGTTTGGTTTCCAGGGTTTGGATGGAAGCGGATTGAGACCTGTCTCTTTAGCGGCTCGCTCCGCTTGTTTGGGCTCCAGGGTTGGGATGGAAGTGGACTGAGACCCGTCTCTTTAGCGTCTCGCTCCGCTTTTTTGGGCTCAACGGTTGGGATGGAAGTGGACTGAGACCCGTCTCTTTAGCGTCTCGCTCCGCTTGTTTGGGCTCCAGGGTTTGGATGGAAGCGGATTGAGACCTGTCTCTTTAGCGGCTCGCTCCGCTTGTTTGGGCTCCAGGGTTCGGATGGAAGTGGACTGAGACCCGTCTCTTTAGCGGCTCGCTCCGCTTGTTTGAGTCGCTCCAGGATTCGGATGGAAGTGGACTGAGACCCGTCTCTTTAGCGGCTCGCTCCACTTGTTTGGGCTTCAGGGTTGGGATGGAAGGAGACTGAGACCCGTCTCTTTAGCGGCTCGCTCCACTTGTTTGGGCTTCAGGGTTGGGATGGAAGCAGACTGAGACCCGTCTCTTTAGCGGCTTGCTCCACTTGTTTGGGCTTCAGGTTTGGGATGGAAGCGGACTGAGACCCGTCTCTTTAGCGGTTCGCTCCGCTTGTTTGGGCTCCAGGGTTGGGATGGAAGTGGACTGAGACCCGTCTCTTTAGCGTCTCGCTCTGCTTGTTTGGGCTCCAGGGTTGGGATGGAAGCGGACTGAGACCCGTCTCTTTAGCGTCTAGCTCTGCTTGTTTGGGCTCCAGGGTTGGGATGGAAGTGGACTGAGACCCGTCTCTTTGGCGGCTCACTCCGCTTGTTTGGGCTCCAGGGTTGGGATGGAAGCGGACTGAGACCCGTCTCTTTAGCGTCTAGCTCTGCTTGTTTGGGCTCCAGGGTTGGGATGGAAGTGGACTGAGACCCGTCTCTTTAGCGGCTCGCTCCACTTGTTTGGACTCCAAGGTTGGGATGGAAGCGGACTGAGACCCGTCTCTTTAGCGGCTCGCTCCGCTTGTTTGGGTCGCTCCAGGGTTGGGATGGAAGCGGACTGAGACCCGTCTCTTTAGCATCTCGTCCGCTTGTTTGGGCTCCAGGGTTGGGATGGAAGTGGACTGAGACCCGTCTCTTTAGCGGCTCGCTCCGCTTGTTTGGGCTCCAGGGTTGGGATGGAAGCGGACTGAGACCCGTCTCTTTAGTGGCTCGCTCCGCTTGTTTGGGCTCCAGGGTTGGGATGGAAGCGGACTGAGACCTGTCTCTTTAGCGGCTCGCTCCGCTTGTTTGGGCTCCAGGGTTGGGATGGAAGCGGACTGAGACCCGTCTCTTTAGCGGCAGGCTCCGATTGTTTGGGTCGCTCCAGGGTTGGGATGGAAGAGGACTGAGACCCGTCTTTTTAGCATCTCGTCCGCTTGTTTGGGTCGCTCCAGGGTTGGGATGGAAGTGGACTGAGACCCGTCTCTTTAGCATCTCGTCCGCTTGTTTGGGCTCCAGGGTTGGGATGGAAGCGGACTGAGACCCGTCTCTTTAGCGGCTCGCTCCGCTTGTTTGGGCTCCAGGGTTGGGATGGAAGCGGACTGAGACCCGTCTCTTTAGCGGCTCGCTCTGCTTGTTTGGGTCGCTCCAGGGTTGGGATGGAAGTGGACTGAGACCCGTCTTTTTAGTGTCTCGCTCCGCTTGTTTGGGCTCCAGGGTTCAGATGGAAATGGACTGAGACCCGTCTCTTTAGCGGCTCGCTCCGCTTGTTTGGGTCACTCCAGGGTTCGGATGGAAGTGGACTGAGACCCGTCTCTTTAGTGTCTCGCTCCGCTTGTTTGGGCTCCAGGGTTCGGATGGAAGTGGACTGAGACCCGTCTCTTTAGCGGCTCGCTCCGCTTGTTTGAGTCGCTCCAGGATTCGGATGGAAGTGGACTGAGACCCGTCTCTTTAGCGTCTCGCTCTGCTTCTTTGGGCTCCAGAGTTGGGATGGAAGCGGACTGAGACCCGTCTCTTTAGCGGCTCGCTCCGCTTGTTTGGGTCACTCCAGGGTTCGGATGGAAGTGGACTGAGACCCCGTCTCTTTAGTGTCTCGCTCCGCTTGTTTGGGCTCCAGGGTTCGGATGGAAGTGGACTGAGACCCGTCTCTTTAGCGGCTCGCTCCGCTTGTTTGAGTCGCTCCAGGATTCGGATGGAAGTGGACTGAGACCCGTCTCTTTAGCGGCTCGCTCCGCTTGTTTGGGTCACTCCAGGGTTCGGATGGAAGTGGACTGAGACCCGTCTCTTTAGCGGCTCGCTCCGCTTGTTTGGGCTCCAGGGTTGGGATGGAAGTGGACTGAGACCCGTCTCTTTAGCGGCTCGCTCCGCTTGTTTGGGCTCCAGGGTTGGGATGGAAGTGGACTGAGACCCGTCTCTTTAGCGGCTCGCTCCGCTTGTTTGGGCTCCAGGGTTGGGATGGAAGTGGACTGAGACCCGTCTCTTTAGCTTCTCGCTCCGCTTGTTTGGGCTCCAGGGTTCAGATGGAAATGGACTGAGACCCGTCTCTTTAGCGGCTCGCTCCGCTTGTTTAGGCTCCAGGGTTGGGATGGAAGTGGACTGAGACCCGTCTCTTTAGCGTCTCGCTCCACTTGTTTGGGCTCCAGGGTTCGGATGGAAGTGGACTGAGACCCGTCTCTTTAGCTTCTCGCTCCGCTTGTTTGGGCTCCAGGGTTGGGATGGAAGTGGACTGAGACCCGTCTCTTGAGCGGCTCGCTCTGCTTGTTTGGGCTCCAGGGTTGGAATGGAAGTGGACTGAGACCCGTCTCTTTAGCGGCTCGCTCCGCTTGTTTGGGCTCCGGGGTTCGGATGGAAGTGGGCTCTGCTTGTTTGGGCTCCAGGGTTGGGATGGAAGTGGACTGAGACCCGTCTCTTTAGCGTCTCGCTCCACTTGTTTGGACTCCAAGGTTGGGATGGAAGCGGACTGAGACCCGTCTCTTTAGCTTCTCGCTCCGCTTGTTTGGGCTCCAGGGTTGGGATGGAAGTGCACTGAGCCCCGTCTCTTTAGCGTCTCGCTCCGCTTGTTTGGGCTCCAGGGTTGGGATGGAAGTGGACTGAGACCCATCTCTTTAGCGGCTCGCTCTGCTTGTTTGGGCTCCAGGGTTGGGATGGAAGTGGACTGAGACCCATCTCTTTAGCGTCTCGCTCAGCTTGTTTGGGTCGCTCCAGGGTTTGGCTGGAAGTGGACTGACACCTGTCTCTTTAGCGTCTCGCTCCGCTTGTTTGGTGCGCTCCAGGATTCGGATGGAAGCGGACTGAGACCCGTCTCTTTAGTGGTTCGCTCCACTTGTTTGGGCTTCAGGGTTGGGATGGAAGCGGACTGAGACCCGTCTCTTTAGCGGCTCGCTCCACTTGTTTGGGCTTCAGGGTTGGGATGGAAGGAGACTGAGACCCGTCTCTTTAGCGGCTCGCTCCACTTGTTTGGGCTTCAGGGTTGGGATGGAAGCAGACTGAGACCCGTCTCTTTAGCGGCTTGCTCCACTTGTTTGGGCTTCAGGTTTGGGATGGAAGCGGACTGAGACCCGTCTCTTTAGCGGTTCGCTCCGCTTGTTTGGGCTCCAGGGTTGGGATGGAAGTGGACTGAGACCCGTCTCTTTAGCGTCTCGCTCTGCTTGTTTGGGCTCCAGGGTTGGGATGGAAGCGGACTGAGACCCGTCTCTTTAGCGTCTAGCTCTGCTTGTTTGGGCTCCAGGGTTGGGATGGAAGTGGACTGAGACCCGTCTCTTTGGCGGCTCACTCCGCTTGTTTGGGTCGCTCCAGGGTTGGGATGGAAGCGGACTGAGACCCGTCTCTTTAGCGTCTAGCTCTGCTTGTTTGGGCTCCAGGGTTGGGATGGAAGTGGACTGAGACCCGTCTCTTTAGCGGCTCGCTCCACTTGTTTGGACTCCAAGGTTGGGATGGAAGCGGACTGAGACCCGTCTCTTTAGCGGCTCGCTCCCCTTGTTTGGGTCGCTCCAGGGTTGGGATGGAAGCGGACTGAGACCCGTCTCTTTAGCATCTCGTCCGCTTGTTTGGGCTCCAGGGTTGGGATGGAAGTGGACTGAGACCCGTCTCTTTAGCGGCTCGCTCCGCTTGTTTGGGCTCCAGGGTTGGGATGGAAGCGGACTGAGACCCGTCTCTTTAGTGGCTCGCTCCGCTTGTTTGGGCTCCAGGGTTGGGATGGAAGTGGACTGAGACCCGTCTCTTTAGCGGCTCGCTCCGCTTGTTTGGGTCACTCCAGGGTTCGGATGGAAGTGGACTGAGACCCGTCTCTTTAGCGGCTCGCTCCGCTTGTTTGGGCTCCAGGGTTGGGATGGAAGTGGACTGAGACCCGTCTCTTTAGCGGCTCGCTCCGCTTGTTTGGGCTCCAGGGTTGGGATGGAAGTGGACTGAGACCCGTCTCTTTAGCGGCTCGCTCCGCTTGTTTGGGCTCCAGGGTTGGGATGGAAGTGGACTGAGACCCGTCTCTTTAGCTTCTCGCTCCGCTTGTTTGGGCTCCAGGGTTCAGATGGAAATGGACTGAGACCCGTCTCTTTAGCGGCTCGCTCCGCTTGTTTAGGCTCCAGGGTTGGGATGGAAGTGGACTGAGACCCGTCTCTTTAGCGTCTCGCTCCACTTGTTTGGGCTCCAGGGTTCGGATGGAAGTGGACTGAGACCCGTCTCTTTAGCTTCTCGCTCCGCTTGTTTGGGCTCCAGGGTTGGGATGGAAGTGGACTGAGACCCGTCTCTTGAGCGGCTCGCTCTGCTTGTTTGGGCTCCAGGGTTGGAATGGAAGTGGACTGAGACCCGTCTCTTTAGCGGCTCGCTCCGCTTGTTTGGGCTCCGGGGTTCGGATGGAAGTGGACTGAGACCCGTCTCTTTAGCTTCTCGCTCCGCTTGTTTGGGCTCCAGGGTTGGGATGGAAGTGCACTGAGACCCGTCTCTTTAGCGGTTCACTCCACTTGTTTGGGCTTCAGGGTTGGGATGGAAGTGGACTGAGACCCGTCTCTTTGGCGGCTCGCTCCACTTGTTTGGGCTTCAGGGTTGGGATGGAAGCAGACTGAGACCCGTCTCTTTAGCGGCTCGCTCCACTTGTTTGGGCTTCAGGGTTGGGATGGAAGCAGACTGAGACCCGCCTCGTTAGCGGCTCGCTCCACTTGTTTGGGCTTCAGGTTTGGGATGGAAGCGGACTGAGACCCGTCTCTTTAGCGGCTCGCTCCACTTGTTTGGGCTCCAGGGTTGGGATGGAAGCGGAATGAGACTCGTCTCTTTAGCGGCTCGCTCCGCTTGTTTGGGCTCCAGGGTTGGGATGGAAGCGGACTGAGACCCGTCTCTTTAGCGGCTCGCTCCGCTTGTTTGGGCTCTAGGGTTGGGATGGAAGCGGACTGAGACCCGTCTCTTTAGCGGCTCGCTCCGCTTGTTTGGGCTCCAGGGTTGGGATGGAAGTGGACTGAGACCCGTCTCTTTAGCGTCTCGCTCCGCTTGTTTGGGCTCCAGGGTTGGGATGGAAGTGGACTGAGACCCGTCTCTTTAGCGTCTCGCTCCGCTTGTTTGGTTTCCAGGGTTTGGATGGAAGCGGATTGAGACCTGTCTCTTTAGCGGCTCGCTCCGCTTGTTTGGGCTCCAGGGTTGGGATGGAAGTGGACTGAGACCCGTCTCTTTAGCGTCTCGCTCCGCTTTTTTGGGCTCAACGGTTGGGATGGAAGTGGACTGAGACCCGTCTCTTTAGCGTCTCGCTCCGCTTGTTTGGGCTCCAGGGTTTGGATGGAAGCGGATTGCGACCTGTCTTTTTAGCGGCTCGCTCCGCTTGTTTGGGCTCCAGGGTTGGGATGGAAGTGGACTGAGACCCGTCTCTTTAGCGTCTCGCTCCGCTTGTTTGGTTTCCAGGGTTTGGATGGAAGCGGATTGAGACCTGTCTCTTTAGCGGCTCGCTCCGCTTGTTTGGGCTCCAGGGTTGGGATGGAAGTGGACTGAGACCCGTCTCTTTAGCGTCTCGCTCCGCTTTTTTGGGCTCAACGGTTGGGATGGAAGTGGACTGAGACCCGTCTCTTTAGCGTCTCGCTCCGCTTGTTTGGGCTCCAGGGTTTGGATGGAAGCGGATTGCGACCTGTCTTTTTAGCGGCTCGCTCCGCTTGTTTGGGCTCCAGGGTTGGGATGGAAGCGGACTGAGACCAGTCTCTTTAGCGTCTAGCTCCGCTTGTTTGGGCTCCAGGGTTTGGATGGAAACGGATTGAGACCCGTCTCTTTAGCGGCTCGCTCCGCTTGTTTGGGCTCCAGGGTTGGGATGGAAGTGGACTGAGACCCGTCTCTTTAGTGGCTCGCTCCGCTTGTTTGGGCTCCAGGGTTGGGATGGAAGCGGACTGAGACCCGTCTCTTTAGCATCTCGTCCGCTTGTTTGGGCTCCAGGGTTGGGATGGAAGTGCAATGAGACCCGTCTCTTTAGCATCTCGTCCGCTTGTTTTGGCTCCAGGGTTCGGATGGCAGCTTCACATGTGTTCAAATGAACCACACTAACCCAGCTTTCGCGGTTGGTTAGTTCCATAAAGGTTTTGCAGCGGTGAGCAATGTAGCCAATCACAGACATAGTTGTTGATCTCTTGAACGCAATGGCCAATCAGAATCCACCCAATGCTCAAAACACCAGAGTTTTTATGCAGCAGGCTCACGAAACCTCTCATTGACAAACAGTGTTGACCGGATGTAAGTAAGAGATGTATTGAGCATTGTAGGCAGCTTCATTGATTATAACAGAACTTTGTGAAATGAACTGACAAAGCAACAGCGTTTTAGTGATAGTAAAGGGAGACATCTTTTATCACAGATGAACTAGGACTGTCAATCGATTAGTTAAATTAAGCTATACCACGAAACAATATTAAAGGTCATAACTGGTTCCACAAGTGACCTATACACCATTGTCATAATATCCTGTCTAACATTAAATCCTTTCAGCTGTCTCAGAGGAAATAATCGTTGCTGAGCCTTCTTATAGATACAGTTCACATGATGTGCAAAGGACAGTTTGCTGTCAATCACAGTCCCCAAATATGTAAAGGACTCGAACTGTTCCACTTCCTGCCCACCCCCCAACATAAGTGGATTTAGAAAGGGCAGAAGTAGTAGTTTTGGATGGACGAACTCCCCCGCTGCACAGCGCTTTGGCCTTTCTTATATTCAGCATTACGGAACTGTCAAGCAACCATAGATTCAACAAACTGCCTGTATACAGCCAGGGATTGCTCATCTATCATGCAGGTCACCAAAGCCATGTCATCCGCATATTTCAAAAGTGACATCCCCTTAATTTCACATCTAATTTAATTTGTGTATATGGAAAATAAGATGGGAGATAAGTGGAACCTCAGTATTTATGATAATACTACTGGATGTATGCTCATACATTCTAACACATTGTGGTCTGTTCATTAAAAAGTCCTTAATCCATTGCACCAGAGTTAAGTTAACTTGTAGACTTTGAAGACGGTCCAATAATACAACCCAAAATCAGAAAAAGTTGGGACAGTATGGAAAACGCAAATATAAAAAAAGAAGTGATTTCTAAATTTACTTTGACTTGTATTTCATTGCAGACAATATGAACACAAAATATTTCATGTTTTGTCTGGTCAACTTCATGTCATTTGTAAATATGCATCCTTTCCTGTCATTCAGACCTGCAACACATTTCAAAAAAAGTTGGGACAGGAGCAATTTAGGGCTAGTAATGAGGTAAAATGGTTAAATAATGATGTGATTTGAAACAGATGATCAACAGGTGATTGTAATTATGATTTGGTACAAAAGCAGCATCCAAGAAAGGTCTAATCCTTTAGGAGCAAAGATGGGCCGAGGATCACCAGTTTGCCAACAAATACGTGAGAAAATTATTGAAATGTTTAAAAACAATGTTCCTCAAAGAAAAATAGGAAGAGATTTGGATATTTCACATTCAACAGTGCATAACATAATTAAAAGATTCAAGGAATCTGGAGGAATTTCAGTGCGTAAAGGACAAGGGCGCAAGCCTAAGCTGAACAACCGTGATCTCCGATCCCTCAGGCGGCACTGCATCAAGAATCGTCATTCATCTATAAGCGATATCACCACATGGGCTCAGGACTACTTTGGCAAACCTTTGTCAAGTACCACAATACGTAGTTACATCCACAAATGCCAGTTAAAACTGTACTGTGCCAAAAGGAAGCCCTATGTTAACAGTGTCCAGAAGCGCCGTCGACTTCTCTTGGCTCGGAGACATCTGGGATTGACCATCACACAGTGGAAACGTGTACTGTGGTCAGATGAATCAGTATTTGAGGTATTTTTTGGGAGGAATGGATGCCGTGTGCGCTCTGCTTGTTTGGGTCGCTCCAGGGTTGGGATGGAAGCGGACTGAGACCCGTCTCTTTAGCATCTCGTCCGCTTGTTTGGGCTCCAGGGTTGGGATGGAAGTGCAATGAGACCCGTCTCTTTAGCATCTCGTCCGCTTGTTTTGGCTCCAGGGTTCGGATGGCAGCTTCACATGTGTTCAAATGAACCACACTAACCCAGCTTTCGCGGTTGGTTAGTTCCATAAAGGTTTTGCAGCGGTGAGCAATGTAGCCAATCACAGACATAGTTGTTGATCTCTTGAACGCAATGGCCAATCAGAATCCACCCAATGCTCAAAACACCAGAGTTTTTATGCAGCAGGCTCACGAAACCTCTCATTGACAAACAGTGTTGACCGGATGTAAGTAAGAGATGTATTGAGCATTGTAGGCAGCTTCATTGATTATAACAGAACTTTGTGAAATGAACTGACAAAGCAACAGCGTTTTAGTGATAGTAAAGGGAGACATCTTTTATCACAGATGAACTAGGACTGTCAATCGATTAGTTAAATTAAGCTATACCACGAAACAATATTAAAGGTCATAACTGGTTCCACAAGTGACCTATACACCATTGTCATAATATCCTGTCTAACATTAAATCCTTTCAGCTGTCTCAGAGGAAATAATCGTTGCTGAGCCTTCTTATAGATACAGTTCACATGATGTGCAAAGGACAGTTTGCTGTCAATCACAGTCCCCAAATATGTAAAGGACTCGAACTGTTCCACTTCCTGCCCACCCCCCAACATAAGTGGATTTAGAAAGGGCAGAAGTAGTAGTTTTGGATGGACGAACTCCCCCGCTGCACAGCGCTTTGGCCTTTCTTATATTCAGCATTACGGAACTGTCAAGCAACCATAGATTCAACAAACTGCCTGTATACAGCCAGGGATTGCTCATCTATCATGCAGGTCACCAAAGCCATGTCATCCGCATATTTCAAAAGTGACATCCCCTTAATTTCACATCTAATTTAATTTGTGTATATGGAAAATAAGATGGGAGATAAGTGGAACCTCAGTATTTATGATAATACTACTGGATGTATGCTCATACATTCTAACACATTGTGGTCTGTTCATTAAAAAGTCCTTAATCCATTGCACCAGAGTTAAGTTAACTTGTAGACTTTGAAGACGGTCCAATAATACAACCCAAAATCAGAAAAAGTTGGGACAGTATGGAAAACGCAAATATAAAAAAAGAAGTGATTTCTAAATTTACTTTGACTTGTATTTCATTGCAGACAATATGAACACAAAATATTTCATGTTTTGTCTGGTCAACTTCATGTCATTTGTAAATATGCATCCTTTCCTGTCATTCAGACCTGCAACACATTTCAAAAAAAGTTGGGACAGGAGCAATTTAGGGCTAGTAATGAGGTAAAATGGTTAAATAATGATGTGATTTGAAACAGATGATCAACAGGTGATTGTAATTATGATTTGGTACAAAAGCAGCATCCAAGAAAGGTCTAATCCTTTAGGAGCAAAGATGGGCCGAGGATCACCAGTTTGCCAACAAATACGTGAGAAAATTATTGAAATGTTTAAAAACAATGTTCCTCAAAGAAAAATAGGAAGAGATTTGGATATTTCACATTCAACAGTGCATAACATAATTAAAAGATTCAAGGAATCTGGAGGAATTTCAGTGCGTAAAGGACAAGGGCGCAAGCCTAAGCTGAACAACCGTGATCTCCGATCCCTCAGGCGGCACTGCATCAAGAATCGTCATTCATCTATAAGCGATATCACCACATGGGCTCAGGACTACTTTGGCAAACCTTTGTCAAGTACCACAATACGTAGTTACATCCACAAATGCCAGTTAAAACTGTACTGTGCCAAAAGGAAGCCCTATGTTAACAGTGTCCAGAAGCGCCGTCGACTTCTCTTGGCTCGGAGACATCTGGGATTGACCATCACACAGTGGAAACGTGTACTGTGGTCAGATGAATCAGTATTTGAGGTATTTTTTGGGAGGAATGGATGCCGTGTGCTCCGGACCAAAGAAGAAAAGGATCATCCAGACTGTTACCAGCAACAAGTCCAAAAGCCAGGGTCTGTCATGGTATGGGGTTGTGTCAGTGCCCTTGGCAAAGGTAACTTGCACTTCTGTAAAGGCACCATTAATGCTGAAAAGTACATCGAGATTTTGGAGCATAATATGCTGCCTTCAAGAAGACATCTTTTCCAGGGACGTCCATGCATATTTCAACAAGACAATGCAAAACCACATTCTGCACACATTCTGCAGTCCTGGCTGCGGAGGAAGAGGTTTCGGGTACTTGACTGGCCTGCCTCAGTCCCGACTTGTCTCCAATAGAGAATGTGGACAACGAAGACCCCGAACTGTTGCCCACCTTAAGACTTGTTTGCAGGAAGAATGGGACAAAATTACACCTGAAACACTTCATCACTTGGTGTCTTCAGTCCCTAAACGTCTTTTAAGTGTTGTGAAAAGGAATGGCAACATTACAAAGTGGTAAATGCTTTACTGTCCCAACTTTTTTTGAAATGTGTTGCAGGTCTGAATGACAGGAAAGGATGCATATTTACAAATGACATGAAGTTGACCAGACAAAACATGAAATATTTTGTGTTCATATTGTCTGCAATGAAATAGAAGTCAAAGTAAATTTAGAAATCACCTCTTTTTTATTTTATTTGCGTTTTCCATACTGTCCCAACTTTTTCTGATTTGGGGTTGTACAATTATTTAGAGGGGGGTCAATATGACAATTTTCACCTGAAATTCGGAGCCAAATTACAGGAGGGTAAAAACGACTTTAAAAAAGATGGCAGCTTTATTTTACTTTTAAACAGAGATTGGTAGGACTATTAGTAAAATCTGTCGACTTTAGCCATCTTTGTTGCATTATATGCCAACAGTGACTGTTCAAATAAATTAGTTTTTTGCCCCAAGTTTGCATGCCTGTAACTCAAGAAGTATTAATGATATCCTAAAATCCTCTTATATTCTGGTTCTTTTCAAGCATTTCATTTGGTTTCTTCATTTTAAAGGCCCCATATGGTAAAATGCCAGAGATATGAAGATCTTAATGTGGTTTCATGAGTAAATTGGTCAATTGTTCACATTTTCAGTGGCCAAAAACCAAACGTGGGTCACTTTACACACAGCTGATTCTTTTGTCTTTTACAGAGGAATATCTGAACAACAAATAATGTTGAAACTAGAAATGCATCTCGTTTTTTCTATAAACACAATTGCATAGAATATACCTGAGTGCCATAAAGTTTGTTAAAGTTTGTGTGCCTGTTATTCTAAAATTATTAAAGATATCTTGATATCCTTCTATTCTTAATTATTTTCAATGGGTAAAATGGTTGATTTGACATTGAATGACCCATTAATTACATTTAAATGTTTTCTGTCAGGAATATGGAGTATTTTGGTACAAGTTAGATATTAATTGCATTTAAAACAAGGTTTGTTGAACTCCTGTCCAAAGTCTGAGAGAAACAACAGGACCATCATGTTTATCTGAGCTGCTGAAAAGCCTCTTTGTCTCCTAAAGTTCCCTGTTTTCCCCTCATTCATTATGCTGATGTCTGAGATCTTCTGTAAAGTGGCACATTAAGCACATTTTATTGGTGTAATAACAGAGTCTGTGAAAAACTCTCTGCCAACATATTATTACACTAATAATAAACCACATTTCAATACATTGGTCCTTAAACATGTAAACTCTGGAGCTGATTAATGATAAACTCTGTAATCTGAGAAACATCTCTCACCTGCAGACTGGAAATATAAGGCATCTGGAGGAAATATTACACTTTTGTCCTTCATTCACGATCGCTAACAGCGTCGCTTTCAGCTTCAACTGATCTCAGTTCGTCTCTCGCGCTTCTCTCTTCTGCGCATGCTCAGTGCACGTCATTTTTCTTAAAGGGGCCGCATATTCTCAAACAGGCCCGGTTCCAGAATCAAATCACGCGTCCGAAAACCCCAATAGGTTGTTTTCACGTGACGTCACTGCTGTAGTGGGGAGCGATTTTCTATATAGGAATCACTAACACAAACTCAAAATGCCTATGTTTTGTGTGGTTTATTGTTGCTCAAATGGATCAAACCGAAAAACCACAAAGAGCTTTTACTGTTTACGTAACTTTTATCACTTTTTTTTTACTTTAAAATGTGCCGCCTTTAATGGCGTTTTGCATCTGCTGATACTGGACTTAATACGGATATCGGCTTACCTTTGTTTTTGACTTTGTTAAATATTCACTTTCTTTTTGGTATTGTAAGGTGGGGCCGTTCAGTCTGAACAGAGAAATCGTGGTTTCCCGGAAACAAAGGACTTTTCCAAAGATTACCATTTGAACACTTCCCCGCATACACAACAGCCCCACCCGAGACACATCACACTGATACACACACACCTCACATTCACACCCTGAATAACTCACTCTCACCCACACTGAAAACCCATTCAAAATCTATGCAACGCTAAATGTGTACAATGTGTAACTATGCATGTTTAGTATCATTTGAAACATATCGGTGCGTCTGGTAAAATGGTCTCATTCTCCTAATCATAATGCAAACCTCCAAGAAGTTATATAAGTTGATAAAAATGCTGTATATCACCTAAAGGTGACCTCCCACAGATCGTCCACTCAAGTGCCTCCTGTATGTAAATAAGTGCCCTCCTTTGCAGATGTCTAGAACCCACTCAAACACAAATTCTGATTGCCCATTTGTGACCCCCCTGAATGAGGGACTAAAATCTAATTATAATCTCAAACAACACCATTTGTGGACTTATTGAATTATCTGGGTATTTAAGGGAAGGTGATACAAGAATCGGGGAGTCTGTATTGAGATTTCCCACACTGCTTGTGTGTAGTTTTTCACGACCAGTGTAGCGTCTGTAGGAATTGTGGACGCAGACACATAGTTTAATGAATCTTCCAAATAATTCGATCAAATGAACACCCCCTTTACAAAGCTCAATTCAGCTCCAGACCCCAGGAAATCGACCATCTATCACGGAGGCTCCATTCTTGTCCAAACTTAGTTAAAGAGGACAGAGGACTCGTTGTGATCATAAGACAAAGAAACAAACCAGATCTGGATACACGATCTCTCCGCGTCGGCAAAAACTTGTAGCGGCGCATCTTGTGACATCACGTCCTGTTTTTGGTTCGTTTACATGTCTTTGGTCCGTGTTTACATTTACATTTACATTTATGCATTTAGCAGACGCTTTTATCCAAAGCGACTTACAACATGGGGGTACAATAAGCGATTGGTCGTGAAGAGTCGAGTGAGCGCAACAAGTGCCTGAAATACTTGGTCCGTGTACATTTCTCAGTGTAGCAAAGGTTAGAGTAGGGCGGGAAAGAGGAGGAAAAGAGGAAAGGAAAAGTTTTTTTTTTTTTTTTTTTTTTTTTTTTTTAGGAGGTTAAGTGCTCACGGAAGAGATGAGTTTTTAGTTGACTTTTGAATGTTGTCAATGAATCCGCATTTCGGATGGCGGTGGGCAGGTCGTTCCACCAGCTGGGAACGTTGAATGAAAATGTTCTGGAGAGGGATTTTTTGCCTCTCTGTGATGGTACCACAAGCCTTCGCTCCTTAGCTGAACGAAGGCTTCTGGTGGGGGTGTGGCGACGTAGAATCGAGTCAAAGTATGCAGGAGCTGAGTGCGTGGTTGCTCTGTAGGCAAGCGTCAGTGCCTTAAACTTGATGCGAGCAGCGAGTGGTAGCCAGTGCAGAGAGATGAAGAGTGGTGTGACGTGGGTCCTTTTGGGCTCGTTGAAGACCAGACGTGCCGCTGCATTCTGGATCATTCGAAGTGTTTGGATCGCACAAGAGGGGAGTCCAGCCAGAAGCGCATTGCAGTAGTCAAGTCTAGAAATAACCAGGGCCTGGACAAGAAGCTGTGTTGCGTGTTCTGTTAGGAACGGTCTGATCTTCCTGATGTTGTAGAGCGCAAACCTGCAAGAGCGAGCTGTCTTAGCAATGTGATCTCTGAAGGTAAACTGGTCATCAAATGTAACTCCAAGATTTCTGACTGATTTTGAAGGGGAGATCAGGGATGCACCTAGCTGGATGGTGAAGTCATGTTGCATAGTGGGACTGGCGGGAAAGATGAGGAACTCAGTCTTTGCCAGGTTGAGCTGTAGGTGGTTTTTACTCATCCATGCAGAGATGTCGGCCAGACAGCTGGAGATTCGTGCAGCTACTGTGGGGTCGTCTGGTTGGAATGAAAGGTAGAGCTGAGTGTCATCCGCATAGCAGTGATATGAGAAGCCATGTGCCTGTATGATGGGACCTAATGAAGTAGTGTAAATGGAGAAAAGGAGAGGTCCAAGCACTGAGCCCTGAGGAACCCCCGTGGTCAGTTGATGCGCTTGGGATTCCTCTCCTCTCCAGGCAACCTTGAAGGACCTACCTGTGAGATAAGATTCAAACCAATGGAGCGGAGTCCCTGTGATGCCCAGTGATGAGAGGGTGGACAGAAGGATTTGATGATTTACCGTGTCAAAGGCAGCAGATAGATCAAGGAGGACAAGGACTGATGATTTGGACTCAGCTTTAGCTATCCGTAGGGCTTCAGTGACCGACAGTAATGCAGTCTCTGTGGAGTGGCCCCTTTTGAAACCGGATTGGTTCGAGTCCAGCTGGTTATTCTGTGAGAGGAAGGATGAAACCTGGTTGAAAACAACTCGTTCAAGAGTTTTTGCTATGAATGGCAGGAGAGAGACAGGTCTGTAGTTATCTATGAGTGAAGCGTTTAAAGTGGGTTTCTTAAGCAGTGGAGTTACCCGAGCCTGCTTGAAAATGGTAGGGAAAGTGCCAGTGCAGAGCGATGTGTTGATGATGTGTGTGAGTGCAGGAAGGAGAGTAAGAGAGATGGCTTGAAGGAGGTGTGAGGGAATGGGATCGAGAGGACAGGTGGTAGGATGGCTGGAGAGGAGAAGTTTAGATACTTCGGCCTCAGTGAGTGTGGAAAATGAGGAGAGAGTATGTTCGGTCGTGGAAGTGGCTGATCTAAAATCCACAGTGTGTGGGGGTGAGAACTGATTGCTGATAGTTGTTGTTTTGTTTGTGAAGAATTGTGCAAAGTCGTCTGGAGATAGGGAGGTGGTGGGGGGTGGAGGAGGAGGACAGAGCAGAGAGTTGAATGTTCTGAATAGTGTGCGTGAGTTTGTGGTGCTGGTGATTTTGTTTTGGAAATAAGAATATTTAGCTGCATGTACTTCATTCGAGAAGGATGAGAGCAAAGACTGATACTTAGCTAGATCTGATGGGTGATTTGATTTATGCCATTTCCTTTCTGCTGCCCTGAGTGTTGTCCGATGTTCACGAATAACATCAGATAACCAAGGGTTAGAGGGAGTAGCTCGTGCTGGCCTAAAAGAAAGAGGGCAGATATTGTCTAGACATGAAGTTAAAGTGGAGCATAGAGTGTCAGTTGCAGTGTTAACATCCATAGAAGAGAATTGTGTGGATGAGGGAAGGGAGGAAGAGACAGCAGAGGAAAGATGAGAAGGAGAGAGTGAGCGCAGGTTTCGTCTGAAAGTAACTGGTGGAGGAGCTGGTGGTGTGTGAGTAGTGAGTTGGAGATTAAATGTGATGAAAAAGTGATCTGAGATGTGTAGAGGTTTGACCAAGATATTGTCTGTAGAGCAGTTGCGTGTGTAAATGAGGTCCAGCTGGTTACCAGATTTGTGGGTATGTGACGTGATGAGGCGTTTGAGGTCGAATGAAGCTAGGAGGGAGTGGAAATCTGAAGCATAAGATTTGTCCAGGTGAATGTTGAAGTCGCCGAGTACTATGAGTGGGCAGCCATCCTCTGGAAATGAGGACAGCAGAACATCCAGCTCATCAACAAAGGTGGTCAGTGGACCTGGGGGGCGGTAAATGACTACAATATGTATTTTAGTGGGAGTTGAAAGCGTTATAGCATGATATTCGAATGTGTTGTTTTTGCAAAGAGCTGTGTGAGATGAGTATTTCCAATTGTTAGAAATGAGAAGACCCGTGCCCCCACCCCTCCCAGTCTTGCGAGGGGTGTGGGAGAAAGAGAAGTTATTAGAGAGAGCAGCAGGTGTTGCTGAGTCTTCTGGACGGATCCAGGTCTCAGTCAAGGCCAGGATTTTGAGGGTGGATTGAGTGGCAAAGGCAGGAATGAAGTCAGCTTTATTGACAGCTGACTGACAATTCCATAGCCCCACAGAAAAAGAAAGAGACGGAGAGGCATTAGAGGAGAAGGGAACAGGAAGTAGATTAGCAGTGTTACGGTGCCGTCTAAGTCTACGTGTAATAGTGGGTCGTGGTTGCGAGATAACGGGGATGGAGTTGACGCACATGGTTAGAGAGAGGAAGGAAAGAAAGATGAAGGGAGAAGAAGGAGATAACTCGGTGCCTTATCGGAGTCCCTGCCTCGGAGGAGTCGCGCAGAGGAAGAGTCGAATACAGATGTCTTTACCCGCGTCGGTCTTCACACGCGGAGGCTGAAACGCGAGCTGAACGCTTCCGCTGACGCTTCCGCGCCAGCTATGGAACGTTCGTTAAATAGAACCTATTCGTTGCTGAGTGAGATCAGCTGCCTCTGATAATTGCAGTTCAACGCGCAGATGATAGGCCGTGAATGTCTTTAAATCAAAACCAATTTATGCCTGGATCTAGGCAACTTAAGTGCAAAGCTGTCTCGGTAATAACAACGTCAGATTATCTTATTCAAATGCAATATTGCAATTGGCTATGGCAGTAACACAAGGCTAAAAATCCCACACAACGAAATAAAATATTAGTAGGACAATCAAACTACTAGAGTCGTGCAACAGGACTAAAGAATATGTTCAAAACTTACATGCGCGCTCCGCCGACCTGCTTCAAAAGCCGTTCGCTTTCCCGAATGGCAACACACCTGACTACTGTATATATACACTATTTCGTTCGCTCAGCTGCCTCTGATAATTGCAGTTCAACGCGCAGATGATAGGCCGTGAATGTCTTTAAATCAAAACCAATTTATGCCTGGATCTAGGCAACTTAAGTGCAAAGCTGTCTCGGTAATAACAACGTCAGATTATCTTATTCAAATGCAATATTGCAATTGGCTATGGCAGTAACACAAGGCTAAAAATCCCACACAACGAAATAAAATATTAGTAGGAAAATCAAACTACTAGAGTCGTGCAACAGGACTAAAGAATATGTTCAAAACTTACATGCGCGCTCCGCCGACCTGTTGCGTTCATATATCAGTGGAACCGCACCAGGGTTGAGATGGAAATGGACTGAGACCGTCTCTTTAGCGGCTCGCTCCGCTTGTTTGGGCTCCAGGGTTGGGATGGAAGCGGACTGAGACCCGTCTCTTTAGCGGCTCGCTCCGCTTGTTTGGGCTCCAGGGTTGGGATGGAAGCGGACTGAGACCCGTCTCTTTAGCAGCTCGCTCCGCTTGTTTGGGCACCAGGGCTCGGATGGAAGTGGACTGAGACCCGTCTCTTTAGCGTCTCGCTCCCCTTGTTTGGGCACCAGGGTTGGGATGGAAGTGGACTGAGACCCGTCTTTTTAGTGTCTCGCTCCGCTTGTTTGGGCTCCAGGGTTCAGATGGAAATGGACTGAGACCCGTCTCTTTAGCGTCTCGCTCCGCTTGTTTGGGCTCCAGGGTTGGGATGGAAGCGGACTGAGACCCGTCTCTTTAGCGTCTCGCTCCGCTTGTTTGGGCTCCAGGGTTCAGATGGAAGTGGACTGAGACCCGTCTCTTTAGCGTCTCGCTCCGCTTGTTTGGGCTCCAGGGTTGGGATGGAAGCGGACTGAGACCCGTCTCTTTAGCGACTCGCTCCGCTTGTTTGGGCTCCAGGGTTCAGATGGAAATGGACTGAGACCCCGTCTCTTTAGTGTCTCTCTCCGCTTGTTTGGGCTCCAGGGTTCGGATGGAAGTGGACTGAGACCCGTCTCTTTAGCGGCTCGCTCCGCTTGTTTGAGTCGCTCCAGGATTCGGATGGAAGTGGACTGAGACCCGTCTCTTTAGCGGCTCGCTCCGCTTGTTTGGGTCACTCCAGGGTTCGGATGGAAGTGGACTGAGACCCGTCTCTTTAGCGGCTCGCTCCGCTTGTTTGGGTCACTCCAGGGTTCGGATGGAAGTGGACTGAGACCCCGTCTCTTTAGTGTCTCGCTCCGCTTGTTTGGGCTCCAGGGTTCGGATGGAAGTGGACTGAGACCCGTCTCTTTAGCGGCTCGCTCCGCTTGTTTGGGCACCAGGGCTCGGATGGAAGTGGACTGAGACCCGTCTCTTTAGCGTCTCGCTCCGCTTGTTTGGGCTCCAGGGTTCAGATGGAAATGGACTGAGACCCGTCTCTTTAGCGTCTCGCTCCGCTTGTTTGGGCTCCAGGGTTGGGATGGAAGCGGACTGAGACCCGTCTCTTTAGCGTCTCGCTCCGCTTGTTTGGGCTCCAGGGTTCAGATGGAAGTGGACTGAGACCCGTCTCTTTAGCGTCTCGCTCCGCTTGTTTGGGCTCCAGAGTTGGGATGGAAGCGGACTGAGACCCGTCTCTTTAGCGACTCGCTCCGCTTGTTTGAGCTCCAGGGTTCAGATGGAAATGGACTGAGACCCCGTCTCTTTAGTGTCTCGCTCCGCTTGTTTGGGCTCCAGGGTTCGGATGGAAGTGGACTGAGACCCGTCTCTTTAGCGGCTCGCTCCGCTTGTTTGGGCTCCAGGGTTGGGATGGAAGCGGACTGAGACCCGTCTCTTTAGCGACTCGCTCCGCTTGTTTGGGCTCCAGGGTTCAGATGGAAATGGACTGAGACCCCGTCTCTTTAGTGTCTCTCTCCGCTTGTTTGGGCTCCAGGGTTCGGATGGAAGTGGACTGAGACCCGTCTCTTTAGCGGCTCGCTCCGCTTGTTTGAGTCGCTCCAGGATTCGGATGGAAGTGGACTGAGACCCGTCTCTTTAGCGGCTCGCTCCGCTTGTTTGGGTCACTCCAGGGTTCGGATGGAAGTGGACTGAGACCCGTCTCTTTAGCGGCTCGCTCCGCTTGTTTGGGTCACTCCAGGGTTCGGATGGAAGTGGACTGAGACCCCGTCTCTTTAGTGTCTCGCTCCGCTTGTTTGGGCTCCAGGGTTCGGATGGAAGTGGACTGAGACCCGTCTCTTTAGCGGCTCGCTCCGCTTGTTTGGGCACCAGGGCTCGGATGGAAGTGGACTGAGACCCGTCTCTTTAGCGTCTCGCTCCGCTTGTTTGGGCTCCAGGGTTCAGATGGAAATGGACTGAGACCCGTCTCTTTAGCGTCTCGCTCCGCTTGTTTGGGCTCCAGGGTTGGGATGGAAGCGGACTGAGACCCGTCTCTTTAGCGTCTCGCTCCGCTTGTTTGGGCTCCAGGGTTCAGATGGAAGTGGACTGAGACCCGTCTCTTTAGCGTCTCGCTCCGCTTGTTTGGGCTCCAGAGTTGGGATGGAAGCGGACTGAGACCCGTCTCTTTAGCGACTCGCTCCGCTTGTTTGAGCTCCAGGGTTCAGATGGAAATGGACTGAGACCCCGTCTCTTTAGTGTCTCGCTCCGCTTGTTTGGGCTCCAGGGTTCGGATGGAAGTGGACTGAGACCCGTCTCTTTAGCGGCTCGCTCCGCTTGTTTGAGTCGCTCCAGGATTCGGATGGAAGTGGACTGAGACACGTCTCTTTAGCGGCTCGCTCCGCTTGTTTGAGTCGCTCCAGGATTCGGATGGAAGTGGACTGAGACACGTCTCTTTAGCGGCTCGCTCCGCTCCGCACTCAAACACAAATTCTGATTGCCCATTTGTGACCCCCCTGAATGAGGGACTAAAATCTAATTATAATCTCAAACAACACCATTTGTGGACTTATTGAATTATCTGGGTATTTAAGGGAAGGTGATACAAGAATCGGGGAGTCTGTATTGAGATTTCCCACACTGCTTGTGTGTAGTTTTTCACGACCAGTGTAGCGTCTGTAGGAATTGTGGACGCAGACACATAGTTTAATGAATCTTCCAAATAATTCGATCAAATGAACACCCCCTTTACAAAGCTCAATTCAGCTCCAGACCCCAGGAAATCGACCATCTATCACGGAGGCTCCATTCTTGTCCAAACTTAGTTAAAGAGGACAGAGGACTCGTTGTGATCATAAGACAAAGAAACAAACCAGATCTCTGTCTTTTCAATGACCAGTAAATGAACTCCACGTGACACAGCTTAAACTCCAAGCAAACTCACAGAAACTGTTACATATGGAGTGCATCAAATCACTGATTATTGGACTTTCATTCAAATAGCCTTCGACATAGCTTGTTAGTGTGTTTACAACTGAATACACGTGACTATTGTGCGTGTATATCACTCCCAATTCATGCAATTATGTAACTATTGAATGAGTGGATGAAAAGCCATCGTGTTTGATATTGTTGTGTTGGTATGGGTATAATCCAACAGATGAGCTGAATGAAATCTTTATAGAATTGATCATGTCCTTATAGTAAGAAATTAGGTCTACATTTTATTCCCTGCTTAAGAGCAGGAAACTAAATTACTATACTGCCCTACAAAGGCAAAAGACCTTAACTCACCAGAGTGTGAAACTGAGAAAAATGACTTTAAAGTTTTTTTGTTGTCCAGCCAATTGAATGACAGGTAGGACGTTGAAAATTTGCCAAGTAGTTGTCATAATTAATATATTTATCTACATTTTAAAAAATGTTGCTCAAACTTGACCTTTGACCCTTTTTCGGAAGTTAGTGTATTCTGCCTTTGCATTATCTGCAAAACAATAATGGGTCATACAAAGGCAAAATACCTTAACTTCTAATCTATTGATAATTTTGACTTTATCACTCTATACAAACATTTATATGATAACAATGATAGCCTTAAAATAACATTTAGTGAGTTCTGTCTAGTAAGGCTTAATATTACATCAATAGAATATTACAAAATAAAAAATAATGAGAAGGCTACAACTGTACTGGATCATTTTAAAACTTTATCATTGTACTTAATTTAAGTAAAATAACACTTTAAGAGGTTAATAAAGTAACCTTCCACAGATATTTCTTACATTTGAAAGGTTTGATTTGGCTATGCCAGTAATACGTAGACATCCTTTCTCAAATACCATTCACCGTTTCTAACTAAACGTATAGGAATATGCTTATATCTGATGACATTGTGTGTATGTTTTCCAGAATTAATGAAAAAACTCTGTATTAATACATTTTCCTGGACAGAATGGAAAATGTATTTAGTACCACATGCATGTACAGATTGCAGTTCTCACTCACAAATTTGATGGGATTAGGATTGATTGTCTTGATATGGTAAGTTTATGACAGTTTACAAAGAAGGGAGTCGAACAACAAACTGATTTTAAGAAATGTATTAAATTAACAAGAAAATGAAACAAAAGAATGTTAAGATAAAAAATGTTGATGTATTAGGCTGTGTGCGTGTGTGTGTGTGTGTGTGTGTGTGTGTGTGTGTGTGTCTGCCTGCACAGATGTGTGTGTGTGTGTGTGTGTGTGTGTGTGTGTGTGTGTGTGTGTGTGTGTGTGTGTGTGTGTGTGTGTGTGTGTGTGTGTGTGTGTGTGTGAGAGAGATAGAGAATCACAAGAGTCCGGAAATCAGTCCACAGAGGGGCTTAATTTATCCCTATATTCTTCAACCTCATTGAGGTTTCAGACCACCAAGGAGCTCCAGAAAAACCTATTATATTTATTTTCACTTTATTTAAGTTAACGGGTGTGGCAAAAGTGCTTCAATTACATTCTGTGACGAAGAGGCTGAAGCGTTCGGATCCATTTGCAGTAATTTATTAACACAGGTAAGCCAGCAGAGATAGGCAGTCATAAAGATCAAACAGCACACATGAGGTGTAATCCAAGAAACGTAAGTCAAACAGGCATAGATCAGAGGCAGGCGGTTTAGGTACAAAAATGAGATCAGAGTCCAAGTCAAAAACACAAGAGCAAACACGAGAAATAAGCTAGAGGCAGAGTCTAGGTAAAACAAGACTTCACAAATGAACAAAGAACAGAGCAGTCCAGATAAAGGGGAGCTGAGGGTCCACAGGTGATAATGATGCAAAGATAATGAGCAGATGAGGAAAAATGGGAAATGCAGTCCTAATACGCAAGAGAGAGGGATCTGGTGAAACCAGGAGGAGGCGTTGTTGAGCGTTCCGTGACAGAGCCCCTCCCCTGCGAGCGGCTCCGGAAGCGAGGACCTGGCCGACGGCGGGGTCTACCAGGGGGTCTTGGAGCTGGTCGATCTGGGTGGTCTTGGTGAAAAGCAGCAGTTAATGTGGGATCCAGGATATCCTGAGACCTGACCCAGGAGCGTTCTTCGGGAACGTACCCCTCCCAGTCGATAAGGTATTGCAACACACCGCCGTGACGCCGGGAGTTCATGATCTCTCGCACCCGGAAAGCCTCCGGACCGTTCACCTCAATGGGAGGAGTCTGCACCGGAGCGACCTCCTCCCGGCTCCTCTCTCTCCTGGGAGCGACAGCGGGTCTGAAAAGGGACACATGAAATGTGGGTGAGATCTTGTAATGAGCAGGGAGTTCCAAATGAAAAGAAACAGGAGTTTTCTGACGAAGGATCTTAAATGGTCCGATGAAACGAGGAGAAAGCTTCTTGCTCGGGAGCTTGAGCCGGAGATCTCGTGCAGAGAGCCACACCCACTGACCGGGTCGATACCGAGGACCCTCACGCCTCCTCCGATCTGCCTGATGCTGAAAACGGCGTATGGCGCACTGCAAGTGAACGTGAGCAGCATCCCGGGTTGCCTCGCTGCGCCGAAGCCATGCATCTACTGCTGGGAGGTCGGATGGCTCCCCAGCCCACGGGAAGAGGGGAGGCTGGAACCCTAAAACACATTGAAAAGGGGTTAGACCAGTGGCAGGTTTTAACAGTGGCAGGTTTAAGAGTCCATACACAATAATTCAGGAGGCGTGGCTTTGAGGAGGCGTGGCTTTGAGTAAGATGGCTGCAACTGTTTCTCTCTGCTCAAAGGCCTGATGAAATCCATTAAAATCATCAAATTGCACTGACATCCAACAAAAGTCAAGACTGTTTGGAGTACAATGGCCAATACTGCAAAAATAGCAGCTGAAATGGCGGAAATTAAAAATTCCGTGAATTTTATGTCAAAGGAAATAAGTGAAGTGGTGGAACAACAAAGAAAACTGACAGGCCTCATGGAGGAGATCAGGCAACTAAAAACTATTATCCAACAGAAGGATGAACGTATTGAGCTCCTGGAACAAAGGGTGGATGACTTGGAACAGTATTCCAGAGCTGATGACCTTGTAATCACCAGCCTAGAGACTAGGCATCAAAGTTATGCCCGGGCTACAGGCCCATCTGGTGACCAACAAGGTGAGGATGCACCATCTGAGGAGCTTGAAACCCTGGAGCAACAAGTTGTGCGCTTCATGAAGAGCAAAACCATTCCTCTGGGCAGTCAGCAAATTTCAGCATGTTATATTCTACCAAATAAGGACAAAAAAACTAAACCTAAAATCATCGTCAAGTTTGCAAGTAGAAAGTATAAGGTGGAAATCCTGAAGGAAGCTAAGAAACTTAAAGGCACCGGAGTGTATTTAAATGAGCACTTGACAAAGAAAAATGCCGAAATTGCTTGGACCAGTCGTACCCTGAAAAAGGAAAATAAAATTCAATAAACTTGGACCAGGAATGGAAAAGTTCTTATCCGGACGAATGGACCTCCGGAACAAGCCAAGGTGATTATGGTGAAAAAAATGAAGGACCTGGATCAGTACAAATGACAATAGTGAGTGTATCATTCCTTTTTTCTGCTTGATTATTGGATCTCTTATAAGAACTCATGACTCTCTCATTTAAGACTGAAGCCTTTGCAAGTGTTGATTATATAGAACGTGATACATATGATTTTGAAAATAATGTGGATCCAGAGATTAATTTATTTAATCATATTAGGGACTCATGTCAGTATTACACTGAGGAACAACTTGATGAGGTACAAATTGAACAGGCATTTTCTTTTATTCATTTCAATTGTAGAAGTCTATCAAAACATTTTCTGAAATCAAACATTTTTTGGAGACATTTAAAGGAAGATTTAAGTTAATTGCTTTATCTGAAACATGGATAAAGAAAGGCAAGGAGGTTGATCTGAAATTAAAGGGCTATGATTTATATGTCACCAACAGAGTCAATAGGACTGGAGGGGGAGTGGCCCTCTATTTCTATAATGAATTGAAATGTAGACCTGTTGAATTAGATTAGATTAGATTAGATTAAACTTTATTGTCATTACACAAGTACAAGTACAAGGCAACGAAATGCAGTTTAGGTCTAACCAGAAGTGCAATAGCAGCAAGTGCAGGATATACAATGGATGCGTAAGTGCAGGACATGGATATGTACTGAATATATATAAATATGTATAAATAGAGAGTTGTCTTACTATAAACAGAACTGAATTTACAGGTGAATATGTACAGTGAATAAATATACAGATGGCTATTACTATAAACAGAATTTACAGGTGAATATGTACTATGAATATAATATACAGATGGCTATTACTATAAACAGAATTGTACAGATAGAGGTATACAATAATATGTTAGGCTAATATGAGGAATATAGCAGTGGATTAGAGTAGTGCAATAAATTATGGACAGAGCTATCCGGAAAAAAAAAAAAGTGTAAAGTGCAGTGGAAAGTGGTTGCATATTACAGTTAGAAGTACGGTGCAAAATGCAAATGTAAACATTGGTACTATAAATACAGTCGGCAGTGCAAATGAGCATAATCCAGTTAAGATATGGCAGTGCAAGATGCATATGTAAACAGTTGTTACTGTGATAAACAGTCGGTAGTGCAAATAACAAAGTGAAGGCGGATATGAGGTAGGAGAGTTAGCAGTTTATGAGGGAAGTGGATCAACGGGGGTTTGAGTTCAATAAAGAGACAGCTCTGGGGAAAAAACTGTTCTTAAGTCTGCTGGTCCTGGTCCGGAGGATCCTGAAACGCCTGCCGGAGGGCAGGAGAGAAAACAGTCTGTGGGCTGGGTGAGAGGAGTCCTTGAGGATGCTGCGAGCTCGATGCAGACAGCGTTTCCTCTGGATGTGCTCGATGGCAGGCAGTGGAGTTCCTGTGATGCGCTGGGCAGTTTTCACCACCCGCTGCAGTGCCTTGCGCTCCGCAACAGAGCAGCTCCCATACCACACTGCGACACAGTTGGTCAGGATGCTTTCTATTGCGCAGCGATAGAAGTTCACCAGGATAGCCGAGGAGAGCTGATTCTTCCTCAGTGTCCTCAGGAAGAAGAGGCGCTGGTGAGCCTTCTTGACCAGGCTGGAGGTGTTGGTCGTCCACGACATGTCCGCCGAGATGTGGGTCCCCAGGAACTTGAAACTGGAGACACGTTCAACAGCCATTCCATTGATGTGGATGGTGTCGTGTGTGCCTCTTGACTCTTTCCTGAAGTCCACGATGAGCTCCTTCGTTTTGGTGGTGTTGAGGAGCAGGTTATTATCAGCGCACCATGTGGCCAGGTGCTGGATCTCTTCCCTGTAGGCAGTCTCATCGTTGTTGCTGATGAGCCCAATCACCGTAGTGTCGTCCGCAAACTTGACGATGGAATTAGATCCATACACAGGCTTGCAGTCGGAGGTGAAGAGGGAGTAGAGAAACGGACTTAGCACACAGCCCTGTGGTACGCCAGTGTTGAGTGTGATGGACGTGGAACAGGTGGATCCTGATCGAACATTCTGGGGTCTGTCAGTTAGGAAGTCCAAAATCCAGTTACACATTGAAGTGTTGATGCCCAGGTCTCCAAGTTTGGCAATTAACTTGGATGGGATGACAGTGTTGAATGCTGAGCTGAAGTCAACAAACAGCATACGTGCGTAAGTGTTTTTATTGTCCAGGTGAGTGAGCACAGAGTGCAGTGCCATGGAAACGGCATCCTCTGTGCTCCTATTGCTACGATAGGCAAACTGGTGTGAGTCCAATGTGGATGGTAGAGAGTCTTTTAGGTGCTCCAGGACCAGCCGCTCAAAGCACTTCATAACGATGGGTGTGAGTGCTACGGGGCGGTAGTCATTAGGGCACCTCGGGCTAGAGCTTTTCGGCACTGGCACAATGGAAGTGCGTTTAAAGCATGTCGGTACAGCTGCTTGGGCAAGAGACAGGTTAAAAATGTCTGTAAAAACCCCAGCGAGCTGCTCCGCACATGCCCTGAGCACACGTCCAGGGATGTTGTCTGGTCCAGCAGCCTTGTGTGCGCTGATCCGGCTCAGTGCCTTGCAGACATCTGTGGTGGAGTGTGTGATTGGTGGGTGGTCAGCTGAGGGTTTGAGCTTGGTGGCAGTTTCTCTGTTGTCTCTTTCAAAACGAGCATAAAAGTAATTTAGCTCGTTCAGGAAGTTGACATCAGTGGCTGCGGGGGTGGAGTGGGGGGGTTTGTAGTCACTGATGGCCTGAATGCCCTGCCACATGCGTCGAGGTTCAGAGTTGGAAAAGTGACCCTCTATCTTTAGCTTGTAGCAGTGCTTGGCCTTTTTGATGCCCCTCTTCAGGTTTGCTCTGGATGTGCTGTAGGCTTGTGCATCTCCTGATCTGAAGGCAGTATTGCGTGACTTCAGCAGGAGTCGAACTTCCCTGTTCATCCAAGGCTTCTGATTAGGGTATGTGGTGATCTGTTTCTGGGTTGTAACACTGTCGATGGTGGTATTGATATGATCCAATACAGAGGAAGTGAATGAGTCAATGTCCGTGTGAGCGCCACTGGTGGCTTGAGAAGCAAACATACTCCAGTCTGTGTTTAGAAACCTTTCCTGGAGTGTGGAGTCTGCCCCCGCAGGCCACACCTTGATGGTCTTTATTGATGGCTTCACACGGTTGATGAGGGGTGAATATTTGGGGGTGAGAAACAAAGAGAGGTGATCTGACTGTCCCAGGTGGGGGAGGGGTGTCGCAACGTAAGCGCCAGCCATGTTTGTGTAAACATGGTCTAAGGTTTTGTTTCCTCTGGTGTGGCAGGAAACATGCTGGTGAAACTTGGGTAGCACTGACTTTAGGTTTGAATGATTAAAGTCACCTGCAACAATAAACGCAGCTTCCGGGTGATCAGTCTGTTGTTTACTGATGGCTGTGTGAAGTTCTTTCATAGCAAGCTTGGCATCAGCATCCGGAGGAATATAGGCTGCAGTGATAATAGTGGAGGTGAACTCCCGCGGTAGATAAAACGGTCTACATTTAACCATGAGAAACTCCAGGTTAGCTGAACAATGACTCCCAACAATAGCAGAGTTTGTGCACCAAGCTTTGTTAATATAAATGCACAATCCACCCCCTCTGCTCTTCCCGGAGCCATCTAGTGTTCTATCCGCCCGGAGTGTGTGGCGTCCCGCTAGCTCAATAGCGGTGTCCGGTATTCCGCTGTTTAACCAGGTTTCAGTGAAGATTAGGACGTTACAGTTCAAAAGTTTCTTACTGTGTGTAATGCTGAGTCGAATCTCCTCCATTTTGTTCACTAGCGATCGTACATTGGCAAGGAAAATGCTGGGTAAAGAGAGCCGGTAAGGAGTTAGCCTTAGCTTAGCTCTTAGACCTCCACGCTTACCCCGCCTTTGTTTACGATCACAGCGCCGCCTTCTAGCACTTCCGCCCGGCCGGGCAGAGCGCATCGCCTCGGGCGTCCTAGCGATCTCAGGAAGGAGTTGAAGATTGTCCATAAAACTGTCGGAAATTCGCAAACCAATATCCAAAAGCTCACAACGGGTGTACGATGTAAAAGCACAACTGTTCTGTACGAACAGACCCGAGATGAGCAAGAAAAATACCGCAAAATTGCAGAATCTGGAGAGACGCTGAGCTTCGCGATCTACTCGCGCCGCCATCTTGGTCATATCATGCATGACATGAATGCATGACAACAGCCATTAATGATTTAATGGAAAGTGTAGCTGTAGAAATAGAATTAGAACAAAATAGGACTATTGTTGTTGCATGTGTATATAGAAAACCCGGATCAAAAGTGGAAACCTTCATGGATAAATTAGAAGAAATGATTCATGGTCTAAATAACAAACGAAATCTCGTAATTTGTGGAGATTATAATATTGATCTTCTAAAGGTAGATTCACATATACAAAACTCAGATTTTTTAGAGATATTATATAAAAATGGGCTGTATCCATTAATAACGAAGCCTAGCAGAATAACCGCAACTAGTGCAACTTTGATAGACAATATTTTTACAAACGTTTTGGAGAATCACATTACTAGTGGGTTGGTAATAAATGATATAAGTGACCATCTGCCTATATTTGCAATATTTGACTATAAATTGTCTAAAAAAACAGTATACAATCAAATATACAAAAGAAAAAGGAGTGCTGATCATATTAATAAGTTTAGGAATGATTTACTCAAACATGAGTGGAAAGAGGTGTACATAGATGATGTAAACAATGCTTATAATTCTTTTCTTAAATGTTATCTTACTCTGTATAATAAGCACTGTCCTGAGATTCTATGCAGATCCAAACAAAGGCAAAATAGTAAACCTTGGATAACAAACGGATTAAAAAATGCCTCTAAAAAGAAAAACAGACTTTATAAGGAGTTTATTAAATCAAGAACAGAGAATGCCGAAAAACGCTATAAGAAATACAAAAATAAGTTGACTAATATATTGAGACAAGCAAAAAAGGACTATTATAATAGAATGTTGCATGAAAATAAAAATAACATAAAGGCTACATGGAATATTCTGAACAATGTAATTGGAAATAAGACTGGACGAACGGAATTACCGAAATATTTTGAAAAGGACAATAGGGTGATTGAAAATAAATATGAAATGGTTCATGAACTAAATCAATTCTTTGTAAATGTAGGACCTAGCTTAGCAAATGAAATACCAATACCTAGTGATCAGCTAGGGGGAGTCTGGAAAAGGGAAAATAGGATTATGCAGTCAATGTATCTAGGTGAGGTGACTGAAAATGAAATATTATCTGTGGTTTATAAGCTAAAAAACAAGACCTCAACGGATAGTGATGGTATTGACATGAAAATAATAAAAAACACAATTGATTGCATTATTAAACCATTATATTATATAATTAATTATTCTTTTACAGAAGGAGTTTTCCCAGATAGTATGAAAACAGCTAAGGTAATACCGTTTTTTAAAACTGGAGATAAACATATTTTCAATAACTATAGACCAGTATCTCTCCTATCTCAATTTTCCAAAGTGTTTGAAAAACTCTATGTTAATAAATTAGACAACTTTATTGAAAAACATGAATTATTAAATGAAAATCAGTACGGATTTAGGTCAAATAGGTCTACAAGCTTGGCTATCATGAAAATTATTGAAGATATTACAACCGCAATAGATAGAAATAAATACACAATAGGAGTGTTCATTGATTTAAAGAAGGCATTTGACACTATAGATCATCAAATTCTCATTTCTAAATTATATACTTATGGAATTAGAGGAGTTGCACTGGACTGGTTAACCAGCTATTTACAACAACGACAACAATATCTTGAGTTTGACGGTTATAGGTCAGAATGTATGAATATAGAATGTGGACTACCACAAGGTTAAATTTTAGGACCCAAACTTTTTATTTTATATATAAATGAGATTTGTGAGGTTTCAAACATGTTACACTATGTATTAATTGCAGACGATACAAATTTATACAGTTCAGGAAATGACTTGAAAACCTTAGCTAATAATATTGAAGATGAAATGATTAAATTAAAATTGTGGTTTGATATAAATAAATTATCTTTAAATTTGAATAAGACAAAGTTTATGATATTCAGCAATAAAAAAAAGGAGGAAGTCAGCTTATCTATAAACAATGTAAACATTGAGAAGGTGTCTGAAATCAGATTTCTAGGAGTCACCTTAGATGAGAAATTGACGTGGAAAAGTCATATATTGCATGTAAAAAATAAGATGGGAAAAAGCTTATTTATCTTGAATAAGGTTAAATACAGTTTACCATATAATACAATGAAAATGTTATATTGTTCGATGATTTTGCCTTATTTAAACTATTGTGCAGAAATATGGGGAAATACATATCATAGCAACATTATGCCTTTATTTATTTTACAGAAAAGAGCCATTCGCATTATTTTTAAAGCAGGATATAGAGACCATACAAATCAATTCTTTATTAGGTCAGGATTATTAAAACTTAAAGACATTATAGACTTACAAACTCTATTAGTGATGTTTAAAGCTAGAAGCAAAGCTCTTCCACATGACTTACAAAAGTTATTTATTTTTACTTCTGAAGATGAAAATCACAGACGGCCGTACGACTTTAAACATCAAATAGCAAGAACAAATTTGAAACAAATGTGTTTGTCTGTTGCTGGAGTAAAAGCATGGAATTCTTTAAGGAAAGATTTAAAAAGCTGCAAAAATATTTTGGAATTTAAAAGGAGTTATAAAAAGAAACAACTTGAATTATATCAAACTGAATTTTGACTTGTTTGTATGTGATCATTGTAAAACGTTTAAATAAATATCAGATATGTTGGAGTGTGGGTGATGGTGGAGGGAATAATGCTAATGTTATCTACTATTTATGTTAATAAATTTTGTGTGATGCTAATGTCATCTATTATTTAGGTTAATAAATTTTGGGTGGTGGTGGAGGGAACAATGCTAATGCCATCTACTAGTTATGTTTATAAAGGGGGCAGATAAATATAAGAATATTATTCTTCCATCTGCTCCTTTATGATCATGGAAATGTAAAGGAAAACTTCAAATGAATTTTATGTGCCTTGTACAAATAATCCATTTTCATGAAAGGAATAAAAGAGAAATGAATGAATGAAAATGAAAACAGAGAATTCTGGGCATACTCCGCCCAGACCAGGAAGCGACTCCAGTCCTGCTGATTCTGGTGGCAGTAAGTTCTCAGAGATCAAATCAAATCCTGGTTGAGACGTTCAACCTGCCCGTTAGCCTGAGGATGGTAACCAGAAGTTAAACTGACATTGATATTGAGTTTGCAGCACAACTCTCTCCAGACACGGGAGGTAAACTGAGGACCGCGGTCAGAAACAATGTCCTCGGGCAGACCAAAGAGACGAAACACCTGGTTGAGAAGAGCCTCGGCTGTCTGTAAGGCCGTGGGCAGACCGGTCAGAGGTATAAAACGACAGGACTTAGAGAAGCGATCCACCACGGAGAGAATAGTAGTAAACCCCTGGGAAGGAGGTAGATCAGTAACAAAATCCACTGCGATGTGCGACCAGGGACGCTGTGGTACTGGCAGAGGTTGTAACAATCCAGCTGGTTTGAGATGAGAGGATTTCACAGTGTTACAAACAGAGCATTGACGAATAAACTTTATGACATCAGACTGGAGTGAAGCCCACCAAAAGCGATTGGAAACTTAACTGTATGGTAGCCGCGATACCAGGATGACCGGCGCTGGGGGTGCAGTGAACCCACTGAAGCACACGGTAGCGGAACCCGGGCGGAACAAAGAGACGGTCAACGGGACATTCTGGCGGAGCGGGATGATTACTTAGGGATGCGGTGATTTCAGTGATAATGTCCCATTGAACAGGGGCCACGATGAGAGTAGTGGGAATAATGGGTTCAGGCTTAGATTCCTCACAAGGACCGTCAAACTGTCGGGACAGGGCGTCAGCTTTGCCATTCTGAGAGCCCAGCCTGTAGGTGATCTTAAAGTCGAATCTTGAGAAAAACAGAGACCAACGAGCCTGGCGAGCATTTAGGCGCTTAGCTGACCTGATATACTCTAAATTCCTGTGATCAGTGAGTACCGTAAAAGGCTGATGAGCTCCCTCCAGCCAGTGCCTCCACTCCTCAAAGGCGGTCTTCATGGCCAGAAGTTTTGCGATCACCCACGTCATAGTTGCGTTCTGCAGAGTTAAGCTTGCGAGAATAAAAGGCACACGGGAACATTTTCGCAGGTTTACCCCACCGCTGCGACAGGACACCCCCACTCCTGTGTCAGACGCATCCACCTCAATGATAAACTCCCTCTCAGGATCCGGGTGACGGATGATAGGAGCAGAAGTAAATCTCTCCTTGAGCTGAGCAAAGGCCGCGGTACAATCCGCTGTCCACTTAAAATGTCTCCCCCCTCCTCGAAGCAAAGATGTGAGCGGAGCTGCAATTACACTGAAATTGCGGATAAATCTGCGGTAAAAATTGGCAAAGCCCAAAAAGCGCTGCAGCTCTTTAACAGAGGAAGGTTGGGGCCAATTCACCACGGCTTTGACCTTGATGTCATCCATCAGGACTCCGTCCGCACTGATGATATAGCCCAGAAAGGAGATACGTGTCTGGTGAAACTCACACTTGGAAAGCTTGGCATAGAGCTGGTTATCAATCAGGCGCGTGAGGACTGCACGAACATCTTGTACATGCTCTTCAAGGGAATCAGAAAAAATCTAAATGTCATCAATATAGACAATAACTCTCTGCTGTAACATGTCTCGGAAAACCTCATTTACAAATGCTTGAAAAACTGAAGGACTGTTAGACAGGCCGAACGGCATCACCCGATATTCGTAGTGCCCGGATGTAGTAGAGAATGCAGTTTTCCACTCATCAACACTCCGTATGCGAATCAGGTTGTATGCGTTCCTTAAGTCCAGCTTGGTAAAGTAGCGGGCAGTACGGAGCATCTCCAGGGCTGCAGGAACTAACGGGAGAGGAAAGCGATATTTTTTACTGTCACTTCATTAAGACCACGATAGTCAATACACGGCCGAAGACCCCCATCCTTCTTCTTGACAAAAAAGAATCCGGCGGAAGCCGGAGATGTAGAGGTAGTGATGAAACCTTTAGCCAGCTGTTCATCAATGTACGCTCTCATGGTCTCTGTTTCAGGTTGTGACAATGGGTAAACTCTTCTGCGTGGAGGTACAGCTACAGGCAAAAGCTCAATAGCACAGTCGCCAGCACGGTGAGCGGGAAGATGAGAAGCCTCAGTTTCGCTGAAAGCCAGAGCTAAGTCGTGGTATTCGGGGGGAATTCTCTGAAAATCCACTCCCTTGAGGGAAGCGCTGTGGTGTTCAGTACCTTGGACAACGACCATGCAGTTGATCTGACAGAATGCGGACCACCGGGATATCCTCCCGTCAGACCAGGAAATTTGGGGGTTATGTTTCTCCAGCGAGTGAATAGTGAATAGCTGGATGGTCTCAGAATACTGTGTCCCGACGTTGAGCGTGAGGGGTTGCGTGGTGTATTGCACCTCTCCTGACCCCAGGGGGCGTCCATCTAGCGCTTCCATGGTTACACCAGGCTCAATTGCGAGGAGAGAAACACAATGAGTTTTGGCGAATGCAAGATCGATGAAGTTTCCAACAGCACCAGAATCAATCAAGGCTTTTACGTTTAGAGTTTGTCCGTTAAACTTCAAAGAACTATCCACATAAAATAATTTAGAAGAGGGATTAGAACTCACCGCCGTAGAATTCTTGAGCGCTGGATTAAACGGACATGTGGCCCTCAGATGTCCTGCCTCTCCGCAATACATGCAGAGATGATTTCGGCGTCTCCTCTCCCGCTCCGCCGTAGAGAGGCGTGTGTAACCAATCTGCATGGGCTCCAACTCCACGTTGGGGAGAGCACACTCGAAGAAGCTGGCCCTGAGAGGTGTGCGTCGGGAGCGGATCAAGTTGTCGAGGCGGATAGCGAGCTCCATGATTTGATTCAAGGATTTACCGTCGTCGCGGCATGCCAGCTCTCCCTGGAGATCCGGGTTCAATCCCTTGCGATACAGGAGCTTTAGAGGTTCCCCCTCCTCCTTCTCTTGGATCCTTTCCTCCCGCTGAATGTTCAAACACCTCTCTAAATTGGGTTAAAAACTCATCATAAGAGGGAAAAGAGAGCTGACCTCCATACCAGAGTGCAGTAGCCCATTCCAGAGCCCAGCCGGTGAGTAGGGAACATATGAAGGAAACACGGCTCGCATCAGTGGAATAGGACTGTGTCTTCTGATCAAAATAACAAGCTGCACTGCAACAAAAATCCCTTACAGGCAGAAGGTGAGCCATCAAATTTCTCGGGAAGGGATAATTTTGGGTGGTTTGAATTGTTACTCACGGCAGGTGGAACGAAGCAGGTGCGGTTGGATTCGGAGCTTGATTTTCAGCCGCGCTCTGCGGGGTTAGGGCTCGGACAGATATCACAAGCTCCTCGGTGAGAGCTGGTAATTTTACCAGCTGTTGCTGATGGGTGATCAGCACCTCAGCTTGAGAGGATACCTCGGAGGCCAGTCGAAGGAAATCTGCTGGATCCTGTTTTGGTGAAGTCTTCTGTGACGAAGAGGCTGAAGCGTTCTGATCCATTTGCAGTAATTTATTAACACAGGTAAGCCAGCAGAGATAGGCAGTCATAAAGATCAAACAGCACACATGAGGTGTAATCCAAGAAACGTAAGTCAAACAGGCATAGGTCAGAGGCAGGCGGCTTAGGTACAAAAATGAGATCAGAGTCCAAGTCAAAAACACAAGAGCAAACACGAGAAATAAGCTAGAGGCAGAGTCTAGGTAAAACAAGACTTCACAAATGAACAAAGAACAGAGCAGTCCAGATAAAGGGGAGCTGAGGGTCCACAGGTGATAATGATGCAAAGATAATGAGCAGATGAGGAAGAATGGGAAATGCAGTCCTAATACGCAGGAGAGAGGGATCTGGTGAAACCAGGAGGAGGCGTTGTCGAGCGTTCCGTGACACATATAGGCATAACACCGTAACTTCAGCGCGCCAAAAATCTTAACGTTGGTAAAACAAAGGCAGAGTGCCTTAACTCAAGCGTAACTGAATTCCAGCGTTCTAGAGTGCAGCGGAACAAAGCTAAAAGACTGTAACTGATGTTAAGGGTTTCTGCCTTTGCTTTCCCTCTGCTTTTGGAAGTTATGGCAAAAACAACATCCTATTTTTAGCAGAAAAGAACAAAATTGACTCAAGATATTTTTCCACATGATAAAACTGATGTCCATTGTTCCAAAAATGGCAATAACTAATTTTGACCAAAATTGAAGTTAAGGTCTTTTGCCTTTGCAGGGCAGTATAGATAACCCAATTTTATGGGAGGGGTGGAGACACAGTCACCCCTGAACCCTAATTGGCCAGAACCCATCCAGGGGATGGGCAAATATTTGAGTTTAACCCTCTCGAGTCTGCAATCACGCCGGCGTGATTGGCTTGCTTTTTTTCTTATCAGTGCCAAAGAGATTCAAATAACTGTGTTGTTTTTTATCATTCAGGCAAGTGTTATACATCATTGTAATCTGTTAAGTTTCTATTTCTTTGTGTACATTCACAATAAAAACAAAATGTTTTGCTTTTTGCAAAATAAAGAAAACTAATGTGATGTGCGATCTGCAGCCTCTCTCTCAAAGGCGTTCATTCAGATAGTCTTCAGAAAATGACCTCTAACTTAGTGAATACTTGTCTCACAAACAAGAGAAATGTGTCTGAGAAAACGCTGAAATGTCAGGTTTTAAACACTGTAAACCAAATCAAAAACAAATATTCTGTGTTTATGTAATCCGTTTGAAAGCAGAGCGTTGTCAGTGGTTCCTGAACGGATCATTATACGTTAATGCGACCAAGCCCACTAAGCGTGCGCTCTATTGAGATTCAAACACTGAGGCAACGCCCACACACACATCAGCTCAAACAAACACAGCGTGCAACGAGGTTGCTTTCTTTGTTTAAATTAGCTCAAAATGACTGTCAGATGTAAGTAATTACCTAGATAAACTATACATCAATTAAAAGATCTAAGACTCAAGCTTCCATTTTTGACCTGTTTTATTCTCAAAGTCATATAGTGACCGTAATTTGTTAATATGTGTCAGGAGTTATGAATATGAAAACCGTCGGTACCTTCTAAAGATAGTAATACGAGCATCAGCTGCTCTCATTCATAAAAAACTCTTCATACTTAATACTGGCAGCCGGAGGGCGCTCCGTGCACATGTAGTCCACATATAGCACTCATGAAGAAGATATCTTCATATATGGACTGTAGCTGTGTCCCAAAGTGAAGGCCGCGCACTTCGAAGGCCGCATTTGAAAGCGACTCAAAATGCGCCCTCCGTTTCTCAGGCAAAGGAAGGGTACAGCAGATGGAACCTTTGCACAACTTCGCAGCCTACCCTATCCCAGAATTCATAGCACACTGGTGACTACAGGATTTGACTGGTCCGCATTCCCGCAGCACTCGATCAGATTTCTTGCGGCGCGGGTTTAAATTTCCCAGTGAAAGACGGTAGCGGTCGATAACTCAAGTGTAGCCTGGCGCAGCCGCTTCAACTTGAAGTAAACAAAACGTTTAGTGCATTCGTGGTAGAGCAACCTGGCAAGATGAACTTTAATTTCCCAATTTTAACTTGCATAAGTGTTATTTATTTCTCAACCATTCTCTCAAGAAGAGGAATCAGTCCATTCTCTCCTTTTCACTCTTTCACTCTTTCTTTTTTCTTTTATCTTTCTTATTTCTGCACTTTCTTTAAACGTAAATTAGATGTGCGCGGGGCTGTTTTTTCGTCCCGCTCCCGCTATATGATCTAATCCGCACCGCACCCTCCCGCTCGCGCTTCAAATTCACTCCGTGCTCACGCGCTATAAATTATTTTATTCCCGACCCGACCGATCCAGCTAAATTTTTATTTGTTTCCAGAATCTCTCTTTTAAATGTCCCCTACAGAAAGAGAGAGAGAGAGACTGGGGATAACAGAAGTAAAAGGCTATGTTGGCCAATCATTTATTTATTTCTTATCATAGGCATACTGTCAACACCGTAGCTAAAATATGTCACAGACAAAAATAGGCTAAAAAATATATCTGTCACTCAAAACTATAAGTCAAAATGCAAATAAACGAAAACTGCTGACTTTACTGCAAAATAAAGTATTTTAGGGGATTTCTGCATATTTGAAGAAGCCATGCATTTACATGAGGACCAAGATTCAGCAGATCTTCTTGATTTATCATCTATTACTGAAGGCACTAATGACCGAGCAGGCCACAACCAAGGCAGCCCAGAAAAGATGGTCTGAAATTTTCGATTTGACATTGAATGAAAATGTTTCATTCTCAAGTACTACGATGCTATACGATTTGTAGTTACTGATCCAATGCATAATCTGCTTCAGGAACAGCCAGGCACATATTCAGGCTGTGGATTGAGCACCCAAACACTTGATGAAATACAAAGAAGAATAGACTCTTTTGAAGGAGCCTCAGGATGTAGGGAGGATTCCTCTGAAAATTGCCTCTGGATTTAGTGGATTTACTGCTCATCAGTGGAACAATTGGACTACTATATATGCTCTGTTTTGTTTGAAGGGGTTGAATGAAGACAAGCCTGCATAATCATATTAAGCTTGTTGAACACATTTTTATTTCTACCATATAATTGAAGCAGCAGCGAGAGCACAGCATGAGACACTGTTTTCACGCTAACATTAACCAGATCAACATTGTGAACCAAATTCCTCAAAACGTCAGTGAAAACATCAAATGAACATGCATTAAAATAAAATATTCTCTTCCCTGCAAACGATACCAAGAAGAAAGTGAATATTTAACCAAGTCAAAAACAAAGGTAAGCCGATATCCGTATTAAGTCCAGTATCAGCAGATGCAAAACGCCATTAAAGGCGGCACATTTTAAAGTAAAAAAAAGTTATAAAAGTTACGTAAACAGTAAAAGCTCTTTGTGGTTTCTCGGTTTGATCCATTTGAGCAACAATAAACCACACAAAACATAGGCATTTTGAGTTTGTGTTAGTGATTCCTATATAGAAAATCACTCCCCGCTACAGCAGTGACGTCACGTGCAAACAACCTATTGGGGTTTTCGTGATTTGATTCTGGAACCAGGCCTGTTTAAGAATATGCGGCCCCTTTAAGAAAAATGACGCGCACTGAGCATGCGCAGAAGAGAGAAGCACGAGAGACGAGCTGAGATCAGTTGAAGCTGAAAGCGACGCTGTTAACGATCGTGAATGAAGGACAAAAGTGTAATATTTCCTCCAGATGCCTTATATTTCCAGTCTGCAGGTGAGAGATGTTTCTCAGATTACAGAGTTTAACATTAATCAGCTCCAGGGTTTACATGTTTAAGGACCAATGTCATGAAATGTGGTTTATTATGAGTGTAATAATATGTTGGCAGAGAGTTTTTCACAGACTCTGTTATTACACCAATAAAATGTGCTTAATGTGCCACTTTACAGAAGATCTCAGACATCAGCATAATGAATGAGGGGAAAACAGGGAACTTTAGGAGACAAAGAGGCTTTTCAGCAGCTCAGCTAAACATGATGGTCCTGTTGTTTCTCTCAGACTTTGGACAGGAGTTCAACAAACCTTGTTTTAAATTAAATTAATATCTAACTTGTACCAAAATACTCCATATCCCTGACAGAAAACATTTAAATGTAATTAAAGGGTCATTCAATGTCAAATCAACCATTTTACCCATTGAAAATAATTAAGAATAGAAGGATATCAAGATATCTTTAATAATTTTAGAATAACAGGCACACAAACTTTAACAAATGTTATGGCACTCCAGTATATTCTATGCAATTGTGTTTATAGAAAAAACGAGATGCATTTCTAGTTTCAACATTATTTGTTGTTCAGATATTCCTCTGTAAAAGACAAAAGAATCAGCTGTGTGTAAAGTGACCCACGTTTGGTTTTTGGCCACTGAAAATGTGAACGATTGACCAATTTACTCATGAAACCACATTAAGATCTCCATATCTCTGACTTTAAAATGAAGAAACCAAAAGAAATGCTTGATAAGAACTAGAATATAAGAGGATTTTAGGATATCATTAATACTTCTTGAGTTACAGGCATGCAAACTTTGGGCAAAAAACACATTTTTTTGAACAGTCACTGTTGGCATATAATGCAACAAAGATGGCTAAAGTCGACAGATTTTACTAGTCCTACCAATCTCTGTTTAAAAGTAAAATAAAGCTGCCATCTTTTTAAAGTCGTTTTTACCCTCCTGTAATTTGGCTCCGAATCTCAGGTGAAAATTGTCATATTGAACCCATTAAAGATACTTTAACACTTTACAATAAGGTCTCATTTGTTAACATTAGTTAATGTATTAACTAACAATCAACAATACATTTGTTATAATATTTATTAATCTTTGTTAATGTTAGTTAATATAAATCCAGCTGTTCATTGTTGGTTCACGTTACTTAACAAATGTTAACAAATACAACTTTTGTAAATGTTGAAATGAACAATAAGTAAGATTTAGAGATGCACCGATGTATGATTTTTGATCGATTTCCAACCATCTGCATATCGGCTATAGGATGAATGGTTTATTAATGAACTGTGTGAAGGCACTGAGCTGTATAATGTCTGCTGCATAATCCAAGATCATAATGTAATATTCCTGCTGCGCTGCTGTCTGTGTTTTAATGTTAATCAAACAACAAAAGACCAACAAAAAAAATCACTCACTACTCTTGACTAAATAACTTTCATAAGAGTAATTTCCTCGATGCAGAAAACTAGGGTTGCCAACTTCTGGAAAAGAAAATAAGGGACAATCGTGGTTCTTTATAGGAAAATAAGGGACAGAATAAGGGACACTCAAAATATTTGTCCTGTACCACACAGTGCATGTCATTTCAGTATCTGCAGTTAAGTGTGTGAATAAAAGGTTCTCAGACAAACACATTTGGGTCATTCTGGGTCAAAATCAACCAAATTTCAGAAACTTTCCTGGCTCAAATTTTTGATTTTGTTAATTTTGTTTCCGAAGAAAGGCATAGATGACTAAAAAAGACTAAATATTTTGATGGATGTATATTTACTGAGTAATTCAATATTTTGTAGTGTGGGTCAGAATGATAATTTTCACAGGGGTGTAAAAGTGGCTTTAGAAAGATGGCAGCATCATTGTATTTTTACAGAGATTGGCAGGTCTGTTGGGTAAATCTGTTGACTTCAGCAATCTTTGTTGCATTATATGCCAAAGGTGACAGTTCAAAAATGGGAAAAAGCACTTCTTGTGTGTTTTTTTATTTTATCAAAGTTTACATGCCTGTAACTCATTTTGAAGATACCTTCAATAATATCCTTTTAGATTAAAATTCTTAAACTTTTTACTTTTTATTTCTAAGGCCAAACATGTCCAGAGCTGCAGGATCTCAGTGTGGCTCCATGAGGACATTGGTACACATTTTCAATGGTTGCACATTTTCTGAACAACAGATAATGTTGAAACTGAAATGTATCTTTTTCTATCAACACAACTGAGCATTCCTGTCTGAGTGCCATCAATATTTTTTTCCCATTATGTGGCTGTAACTCTAAAAGTATTAAATATATCACAATATCCTTCTATATTCTCATTCTTAATAAACTTTTCTTTTCAACCTTAATTATAAAGGCCCTATATGGTCCAGTCCCATAGTTCTCTCTCAAATCGTTTGGACGACTGGTTTCTCTCCGCTCATGACCGCCCAGCTCCCAGGAGTCTTCCATTTCTTCCGGATCTCCAGCAGCAGATCCGCATCTATTGACATTAGCGAGTAGGGGTGGGAATCTTTTACCATCTCACGATTCAATTCGATTCCGATTCTTGAGGCCACGATTCGATTCATAATCGATTTTCGATTCAAAAAGATTTTCGATTCAAAACTATTCGATTTTATCCATAATGATTTCTAATCGGGTTTCTGATCATGATCTACTCTCATCTGCTTTGCTATACAGAATGACAAACAAAGACATTAAAATGTCTTTTTCACATTTATTAAGTTCAATTCTCAGGAAAGTGCCTTTTATCAAAAACATTGTCTGGTTCTCAATTGCTACTCATTAGTAGCTAGCTATAAATAAGTTGGAACAAAAATAAAGTGCTTCTTCAAAATACAAAATGGTTGAAAATAGATGCATTTCCCAGGAAAGTTGCAGTTTACCACAAATATCATGTAGAACAAACGGTGAAGACAAAAAAAAAGTAACTTAAAGAATAACAAGTTATGAAAATAAAGTGCTGGGATTTTCGTGAAACACTGCAGTGTGCGTTGGTCTGCAGCTGGCGGCTGAGCTCCGGGTGATGCCTAGTAATATGAGCCCGTGCATTTGTTGTGCTGCCGAAGTACTTGGTCTTCATTTTGCAAAGCTTGCACTAGGGCTGGACCAGAATATTCGAATATTCGTTCGATGGGTTGGTATTCGATTTTCAAATTTGTGATTCGAATATTCGTTGTAGTTGTTTTTTTCGTGAACACCTGGCATCCCGCTCAAAACGGCTCTCATTCGCGCTTGCATAGGTTTACACTATAAAATCACTATAAAATACAATACTTTTTTAAATGATCTTATAGCCAAGCCATTTTTAATAGCCTCCTTATACTTAATAAATATATTTGCTTCTTCTTAGTGTTCCCTGCAGCAGAGCGCACAACTGCACGCGCTTATGTGGCAGAAGCCATGTCTGAGCTTGCATTTTGGGTTAAACTGCGTTCGTTTGACATTGTGGAAAATAGAATAATATAATCAAAATGTATTATCCTTTTTATATGTTAGGGATGTGACGGTGAAAAAATGTTCCCTCAGCGTTTCCCTCATTGCTGTGCTTGTGCTCTGAGCGGCCCTGCGCCGCGTTTTATTTTTAACATAGCAACAAAACAGTACAATGACAAACTCTCTTAAGTAGGCGCTTTTACATCGCTTTAAAACCAAATATTCCGCGATCATCTTGTAATTTAGCTCCTCGCTCTCGTGTAGAATATGATCTGACTGCTGCTGCTGATGTGCTGAGACGCCCGTTAGTTTGGCTCGAGTGGCACGTTCAGTTGTTTAATTGTAGTTAGTCTTAGAGCTCTGCACGGGCCTCAAATCTAGGCCCTATAGCCCGGCCCTGGCCCTGGCCCTAGACGCTGAGGCCCGTCCGTGTCCGACAGCTTACCAAAACTATCGGCCCAAGTCTCGTGATTTTTAATTTTTAATTTAATTTTTTTTATCCTCCTATTAGGCCTACACATCGTTGCAGCCATTAAAATAGTTCAGTTTTGTTTTTAATGTCAAAGTAGTTATATTTTGTTTCGTTTCTTTATTAAGTTAATTTAGAAAAATGTTTAAAGCATTTTTTTGTTTGTTAAATTAAAGTTTTAGTTGTTTTAAAGTAATGACCAAGCGGACAGCGGCTGACAGTGAGTTAACCGCATGTTTGATCAATTTAGCCTCTCAAATCAACACTGGACTTGTCTTATAATAAAATCCATAGATATAAAACACTTCAAGTATCACAATGTTGGTTTAAACATTTAGCCTACTATCACCACCACCACCACAGTAAAAAGGCATTTTTGACAAGCTGAAACAAATAAAATGAAGTGACGTAACGTGTTTTTTAAATTTATTTATTTATTTTTTATTTAATTTGTTTTTTATTTTAGTGCCATATAGAACCTTTTTTTTTGAGTAAACATTCCTCCCTATTACACATTGTTGCAGCCATTAAAATAGTTCAGTTTTGTTTTTGTCAAAGTAGTTATATTTCGTTTCGTTTCTTTATTAAGTTGATTTAGAAAAATGTTTAAAGCATTTTTTTGATTGTTAAATTAAAGTTTTCTTTTTTTTAAGTAACGACCAAGCGGACTGAGTGAGTTAACAACACATGTTTGATCCATTTATCCTCTTAAATCAACACTTAAATTGTCTTGCTTATAATACGTTTTTTTTTTGAGGAAACGTGTTCAAAAATAAATAAATAAAAATTAGGCAGGTTGTCTTAACTTACAACTCTCCGCAAAATTAATATAAATCCGATCTTCAATTCTTGCGCTATATGCACATTTAACGGAGTTCATGTCAATGAAAGCAACAGATATGAGCTGCATTATAGGCTATTCATCAGCTCATTTCAAGATCAAAGACCGCCATATCAGAACGAGTGATCTAAGCACTGTAAGAGCATTTAGTCTCATTCATTTTAATGAAGATGATTGTGTGTTTGAGCATCTAAGAGGTTCGGCAGTTTGCGTGGTGGCTTGCTTTACTCATTTGCGGCGATACTCTAAACACTGCGAGCCATCTTGACAGTCGTGTTGTCATAGTCTCATGTTGTTTCCACCAGCGCTGCACACCTCATTGTTTCTTTTAATTAATGAATGTCTAAAATATAAAATGAAGGAAAAAGCCCACATTTGAGGTATGACGTGAAAATTGTCCCGAAGCCTGGCCCCAGCGGCAGAAATAGGGGCTCTTAGTCTGTTCTATAACTGAACAGAATTATTTTTACTAGCTACTATAATATATCAAAACTGGGACGTAACAGATCTGTGTGTTTTGTATCACTATTCATTGCCCGTTCGCGGAGCGTATAAGCCCTGCCCGCGTGAGGCGCGCCGCTTCTCCAGATTCCAGCCTTTATTTGAGAGAAGGATATGTTCAGCTCCTTCCCTCCGAAGCTTCGAATATTCGATGTTGATTACTACAGAAGCTTCGAAGCTCAAAAAATGGTATTCGGACCAGCCCTAATGGGGCCTTTAAAATGAAGAAACCAAAAGAAATGCTTGATAAGAACCAGAATATAAGAGGATTTTAGGATATCATTAATACTTCTTGAGTTACAGGCATGCAAACTTGGGGCAAAAAACACATTTTTTTGAACAGTCACTGTTGGCATATAATGCAACAAAGATGGCTAAAGTCGACAGATTTTACTAATAGTCCTACCAATCTCTGTTTAAAAGTAAAATAAAGCTGCCATCTTTTTTAAAGTCGTTTTTACCCTCCTGTAATTTGGCTCCGAATCTCAGGTGAAAATTGTCATATTGACCCCCCTCTAAAGAATTGTAGATTACTCAGTAAATATTAGAAATGCTCCGATCAGCATTTTTGGGGCCGATTACCGATCACCAATATCATGATCTGCCGATTGCCGATCACTGCCGATCACAGAATGGCAGGGGAATGGCAATCTTTTATCTATAATCTTGCAGAGTTTGCACCATTTGTAGAAATGAAACTAACTCTAAATTAACTGAGTCAAGATCTTGAAGAACCACCAAGTGTTTATTTTAGAAAATGAGATAACTTAAGGCTACTGTAGGCCATCTTTCCCAAATAAATGTATATAATACATGTATATAATTATCTCATTTAAATATTTGATCATGCAGTGCATTTTTGTTTTTAAAAACAAATTTTCAGGTAGGTCTAACATTAGTATTGAGGTAATAAATACTAAAGACATTTAATAAGAAATCAAATGTAAATTAATATTAGTCTTCCCTGAATACATTAAATTAGATTAATCCTTACACTTAAGGTTGCAAAAGTTAGTCATTTCAGAACAGTGAGTGTCATAAAGGTTCATCAAACAACACAAGACAAAGAGAAACTCAGAGACAGCAGCAGTTTATTCGACAGCTGTCCCTTTAAGAGCGAACACGGATACGGTTACAGTTGCACAAACATTCACTCGCGAGTCACGACGGGGTTTACGTGCATACTGGTCAAGACGGTCATTTAGTACATACATTTGTGTGTATCTGACCATTTCAGCGCAATTTGTACTCTCAAGCTTTTAGTGAGATGGCCTGTGTGTGTGTGTGCGCGCGCTCACGGTCTGGAGAGCGCGCGAGTGCTGAGCGGTTTGAACACTGGCAAGACTTAAAAAATAAATGCAAATTATAAACTTTAGTGACAGTGCGACACTGCCTCGATTGTGCAAAGTGGCAAATCCTGTGTCAACTGTGCAGCTGGATTTTAGTGCACATGCGATGCGCTGATGTGAAGCCATTTGAGCGTTTTGAAAGGGAGAGAGAGAGAGCGCGCGCACGCGGTGATTCACGCGCGCTGTTTGTGAACTTACATTCCACAGAAATTTTTCAAATGACTGCGTAAGTTATTTAATATAGAAATATGAATTGTACCTCACCTTCAGCATTATAATTATTTTACCCGCGCTGGAAAGAGAATGAGACGGTGTCTGCATATCATGCCCTCGCTCTCATGGCAGGTGCGGGTTTATGTGTCGTCAGCTGCGATTGGTTCATGAGATCGGCCTTTTTGGAGACCGCCGATCAATCATCCCAAAGCGATTATCGGCCGATCGAGATCGGTTGCCGATCAATCGGAGCACCCCTAGTAAATATACATCCATGACATTTAATATTTTGGCTTTCATTAATATTTATGTTTTTCTTTCTTCATAAAAAATATTAACAAAATAAAAATTAAGCCAGGTCTGGTCAACTCAGAATAAATTCAGTAACTTGTCTTTGATTTCTCCAGATCTGGTCCTGTGGGCGTCAGTATCTTCATTCTTCATTATTGACTGCTTTAGTAGCTGTGAAATAATAACCAGTATATGGATGATAAATGATAGAGAAATGCATCTAAATGATCATATTCAATCAGTTTTAATCGTAGTGAATGACAGAACTGACCTTTGCACATTAAAGATACTTTAACACTTTACAATAAGGTCTCATTTTGTTAACATTAGTTAATGTATTAACTAACAATCAACAATACATTTGTTATAATATTGATCAATCTTTGTTAATGTTAGTTAATATAAATCCAGCTGTTCATTGTTGGTTCACGTTACTTAACAAATGTTAACAAATACAACTTTTGTAAATGTTGAAATGAACAATAAGTAAGATTTAGAGATGCACCGATGTATGATTTTTGATCGATTTCCAACCATCTGCATATCGGCTATAGGATGAATGGTTTATTAATGAACTGTGTGAAGGCACTGAGCTGTATAATGTCTGCTGCATAATCCAAGATCATAATGTAATATTCCTGCTGCGCTGCTGTCTGCGTTTTAATGTTAATCAAACAACAAAAGACCAACAAAAAAAATCACTCACTACTCTTGACTAAATAACTTTCATAAGAAAAAACTAGGGTTGCCAACTTCTGGAAAAGAAAATAAGGGACAATCGTGGTTCTTTATAGGAAAATAAGGGACAGAATAAGGGACACTCAAAATATTTGTCCTGTACCACACAGTGCATGTCATTTCAGTATCTGCAGTTAAGTGTGTGAATAAAAGGTTCTCAGACAAACACATTTGGGTCATTCTGGGTCAAAATCAACCAAATTTCAGAAACTTTCCTGGCTCAAATTTTTGATTTTGTTAATTTTGTTTCCGAAGAAAGGCAAACATAGATGACTAAAAAAGACAAAATATTTTGATGGATGTATATTTACTGAGTAATTCAATATTTTGTAGTGTGGGTCAGAATGATAATTTTCACAGGGGTGTAAAAGTGGCTTTAGAAAGATGGCAGCATCATTGTATTTTTACAGAGATTGGCAGGTCTGTTGGGTAAATCTGTTGACTTCAGCAATCTTTGTTGCATTATATGCCAAAGGTGACAGTTCAAAAATGGGAAAAAGCACTTCTTGTGTTTTTTTTAAATCAAAGTTTACATGCCTGTAACTCATTTTGAAGATACCTTCAATAATATCCTTTTAGATTCAAATTCTTAAACTTTTTACTTTAGTTTTTTTCTATTTCTAAGGCCAAACATGTCCAGAGCTGCAGGATCTCAGTGTGGCTCCATGAGGACATTGGTACACATTTTCAATGGTCGCACATTTTCTGAACAACAGATAATGTTGAAACTGAAATGTATCTTTTTCTATCAACACAACTGAGCATTCCTGTCTGAGTGCCATCAATATTTTTTTCCCATTATGTGGCTGTAACTCTAAAAGTATTAAATATATCACAATATCCTTCTATATTCTCATTCTTAATAAACTTTTCTTTTCAACCTTAATTATAAAGGCCCTATATGGTTCAGTCCCATAGTTCTCTCTCAAATCGTTTGGACGACTGGTTTCTCTCCGCTCATGACCGCCCAGTTCCCAGGAGTCTTCCATTTCTTCCGGATCTCCATCAGCAGATCCGCATCTATTGACATTAGCGAGTAGGGGTGGGAATCTTTTACCATCTCACGATTCAATTCGATTCCGATTCTTGAGGCCACGATTCGACTTGCACGTATGCTTCGTGTGCGCGACTAAACCATCAAATACACAACAAAATAGCCTATATCTCAAAATGACAGGCTTGGAGAGTATTCACTTAAACACAGTTTAGCTTAAATGGGCGTAAATAGTTGGGAGAAATTAATGGGAGAATGATATTAGATCTGCGTCTTAAAGGGGCAGCATCTAATAAACCTGGTAACGATTGAGCCAATGTGAATCAAACAACAAAAGGCAAAGAGAAAATTACTTGCAGCTCTTGTATGATATGTGATATATATATATATATATATATATATATATATATATATATATATATATATATATATATATATATATATATATATATATATATATATATAAAACCATCATGTAATAATATTTCACAATATGTTTTTTTTTCGGTATTTTTGATTAAATAAATGCAGGCTTGATAAGCATGAGACTTTTTGCAAAAATATAAAATAGTATCCAAACACATTTTTATTTTTACATATTGCCCCTTTCTTACATTTGAGCCCTTGCCCCTTAGGAACTTTCTGCACGTCCCTGCAGGTTATGGAAGTAAAATAGGCTATAAGCTAGTCACCTTTTAAACTAATAAAAAGCTTAATTTGGATTTTAATGTTCAAAATGTCTATTTCTATCCACAAAACTTGCCAGAAATCATGGTTTAATGGGTTATTTTTTAATTTTTTTATTCTGGAGGTGCATGCCCCCGGACCCCCCGACGCGCGGCTTGGTAACAACCACCGGCACGTAACAGCACCGCTGCTGGAAAAAAATTCTAGGGGAAACACTGGGTTACCTACCAGGCAGGCTTATGAGCTCCCCTCAAGTGAGAGTCTTTTGTGAGCTTATGGCCGCTTGGCACTGTTTTTAGTTTGTCATGTTCACTGTCTTGCTTCCTGGTTTGTCATGTGACTCCCATGCCCTCATGTGATCTTGTGTCATGTCATTGGTTCATTGTCTGATCATCGTTCACAGGTGTCCCTTGTCTTGTCATCAGTTCATGTGTATTTAAGCCCTCATGTTTGCCATGTGTCCTTGTCTTCCGTCTGGACCCCACCCTTCTTATTAACTGATTATTGTTTAATTGGCCCCACCTGTTTCCCGCCTGATTTGTGCCCTTTATAGTCTCCTCGTGTTTGCAGTCTTGTGTCCGATCGTTGGTCGTTTGTCTCCTGGGGCCTATACCATGAAGCCGGTTTAGCTGGCTAGCCAGATATGTTTAAGCTTAGTTTGTGCTAATCCTGGGTTTTAGGTACCATTAAAGTGATTTGGCTTTTAGCAGTGTTCATTTCCAGTAACGCTAATGCTCCATGGCAGGTTATGTTCTGGATAAGAGATCAAACTGATCAGATCAAACACAATCAGCTGTGAGCAAAGTGACACACCTCTGATGCAATAAAGTCCCTGTTTCTACTCCAAATTAAAGGTCACTACATAGCAAATGTTTTTTAAAGACTAAAGCGTCTGGCTTTTAACAATGCTTATTTAATATAATAATAATTTTGAATGACTTACGATATAATTTATGTAATTATCATACCCGTATTCAATTACACATGTATTATTTTAGTTAATCAATCATTAATAGGCACTTAGTTGAAACTAATATAAATAGCCTAATAAATAAAGCTATAAAAATTACTACATTACTCAATTCTCTATATATCAACTAAACTAACTTCATAACTTTTACTTGCATTGACGTAGTGAATATTTTCTTTAAGTTGTCCTCTTTTATAGACAGCTCTTTTCTTCTTGCTGTGTAAATTTGTTTAAATTCTTAATATTTTTCAATCATGTAATATTCTGCAGAAGAGAGAAATGAATCTCGCTGCTTCTCTCGCGAGAAGTGAATCTTAGTGTCACTGATCCACAGCGTGTGATTGGCTGTTCACTGCTGATGTCACAGCTAAACTCCTAAACTCAGGATCAAAGCCTGAGTTGACAGAGAAAGCTGATGATCAGCATCATGGGACCAACAAAGCCTGAATAGATTGGTTTGGTTTTGTCAATTTGAAACTAATCCTGTAACCCTGAGTTTGTTAAACTACCATCATGGTACCAAGGTTATTTTCGTAAACGAAAACTGAAACTAAGACTAAAACTATTGGTCAAAAAACATTTTCGTAAACTGAAATAAAATTAAAAAAATCATAATAAATGAAAAACTAAAACTAAACTAAACTAACAACTCTTACTGAAAAACTAACTGAAATAAAATAATAATTAGCAAAAATAAATATCCGTTTTCGTATTTAATAAGCTCTCTTTACTGTGGCGGAGAATCTGACCTGTAGCGTTGAGTGTCTGTATATGGCGCTACAGCGCGTGAAGTGGCTGAGGAGATTAACCTGTCCTGAGACACGACGCGTGCAGTGAACACACATCGCTCGTCCCGTTCAACGGCTGTTCACAAAGAATGCGTTCGTGGCAGTGAAATGGGAAATTACACAAGGTAATGAGACGCACGTTGAACTTAAACTCACTGCTTTTAGAACGCCGTTACATACGCGACGCAAGACGCAGGTGCAACAGAAACTATAGTAGCAAGTGCTACTGTGTGTTTGAGATTTCATGTTCACATAATATTGACAGGCTCAAAGGTGTTATCATTGTTTTTACAAATCATTTACTACTAATAATGTTATCATCCGTGTGGAGACATTTCCCCACAAAGTAGGGAATACCAGGACACACACACACACACATACACAGACACACACACACACACACACACACACACACACAAATATGCATACAGCATATACACTAAAACGTAAACTTTATTTAATTGTTTTTTAAATGACCGATCGTTTCGCTAGATAAGACCCTTATTGATCGTCTGGTACCGTTTGATGTGGTTTAAAGCCCTTTTGAAGCTGTACAAAAACCTCTCATTTGGACCTTGAACCATATGGAGTCTATTGACTTCCATTATATGGAGAAATATCCTGAAATCTTTTCATCAAAAATCTTCATTTCTTTTCGACTGAAGACAGAAAGACATGGATATTTTGGATGACAAGGGGGTGAGTAAATTATAGCAAAAGTTTATTTGAAAGTGAACTAATCCTTTAAATAAAACAATCTTTATTACATTATATTATTTATATTATTAAGATGTCTGCATAAGAGTAAACTCTAATCGGAGCAAACATTAAACTTTGCTGAAGTTAAAAATCTTGATTTGGTCTCTACACTGCGTTCTGGTAACTCTGCTAAACTATAATTACTAAAACTAAAAGCCGTGTGTAAGTGTTTTTTCGAATTACTCAGTTTGCTGGATTTGCTCAGAGTATTACACTCTATCAAGTGGATACATTTCGATTCTGTAGTTATTTTTGGATTTATAATTTTACTGGCTAAGATAATTGTATTTGAATTAAAACCAGTGCTGTTTTAGCCGTCGGCACTCAAATATTATTGCTGGATATTCGCAAGTGTAAGAGTAAGTGATAGTTTCGTTTTTGAGCTGAGCCATTGACAGGCTGTTACCTTGATTGTCTGAGCGAATTACAAAAGCGTCCTCACCTGTTCTGAATGAAGTGATTAGCATCTATTTAATACGCTCGTTAACACTGGTTTGGAAGCGTCAGCGGGAGCGTTCAGCCTCCTCGTGTGAAGACCGAAGAGTGTAAAGACCATCGACTCTACTCTGCGCGACTCCACTCGAGCAAGGACACGACAAGGCACTTGAGTATAGCTTTCCTTCTACTTTGTCCACTTTGTGTTTTCATCTGTTTATTTCTCTAACCCGTATTCACTATGTGCTTCCAAATTGCTACTATTATCACGTACACCTGTAAGTCACGCTCAGTACATTCTAGGCGACGTAATCCGAATAATCTGCAAAGTGTACCTATTTCCTCTGATACATCACAGGGAGTGCAGAATTATTAGGCAAATGAGTATTTTGACCACATCATCCTCGTTATGCATGTTGTCTTACTCCAAGCTGAATAGGCTGGAAAGCCTACTACCAATTAAGCATATTAGGTGATGTGCATCTCTGTAATGAGAAGGGGTGTGGTCTAATGACATCAACACCCTATATCAGGTGTGCATAATTATTAGGCAACTTCCTTTCCTTTGGCAAAATGGGTCAAAAGAAGGACTTGACAGGCTCAGAAAAGTCAAAAATAGTGAGATATATTGCAGAGGGATGCAGCAGTCTTAAAATAGCCAAGCTTCTGAAGCGTGATCATCGAACAATCAAGCGTTTCATTCAAAATAGTCAACAGGGTCGCAAGAAGCGTGTGGAAAAACCAAGGCGCAAAATAACTGCCCGTGAACTGAGAAAAGTCAAGCGTGCAGCTGCCAAGATGCCACCAGTTTGGCCATATTTCAGAGCTGCAACATCACTGGAGTGCCCAAAAGCACAAGGTATGCAATACTCAGAGACATGGCCAAGGTAAGAAAGGCAGAAAGTCGACCACCACTGAACAAGACACACAAGCTGAAACGTCAAGACTGGGCCAAGAAATATCAAGACTGATTTTTCTAAGGTTTTATGGACTGATGAAATGAGAGTGAGTCTTGATGGGCCAGATGGATGGGCCCGTGGCTGGATTGGTAAAGGGCAGAGAGCTCCAGTCCGACTCAGACGCCAGCAAGGTAGAGGTGGAGTACTGGTTTGAGCTGGTATCATCAAAGATGAGCTTGTGGGGCCTTTTCGGGTTGAGGATGGAGTCAAGCTCAACTCCCAGTCCTACTGCCAGTTTCTGGAAGACACCTTCTTCAAGCAGTGGTACAGGAAGAAGTCTGCATCCTTCAAGAAAAACATGATTTTCATGCAGGACAATGCTCCATCACACGCGTCCAAGTACTCCACAGCGTGGCTGGCAAGAAAGGGTATAAAAGAAGAAAATCTAATGATATGGCCTCCTTGTTCACCTGATCTGAACCCCATTGAGAACCTGTGGTCCATCATCAAATGTGCGATTTACAAGGAGGGAAAACAGTACACCTCTCTGAACAGTGTCTGGGAGGCTGTGGTTGCTGCTGCACGCAATGTTGATGGTGAACAGATCAAAACACTGACAGAATCCATGGATGGCAGGCTTTTGAGTGTCCTTGCAAAGAAAGGTGGCTATATTGGTCACTGATTTGTTTTTGTTTGGTTTTTGAATGTCAGAAATGTATATTTGTGAATGTTGAGATGTTATATTGGTTTCACTGGTAAAAATAAATAATTGAAATGGGTATAAATTTGTTTTTTGTTAAGTTGCCTAATAATTATGCCCAGTAATAGTCACCTGCACACACAGATATCCCCCTAAAATAGCTAAAACTAAAAACTACTTCCAAAAATATTCAGCTTTGATATTAATGAGTTTGTTGTGTTCATTGAGAACATGGTTGTTGTTTAATTATTAATGTTGTAAAATTAATCCTCAAAAATACAATTTGCCTAATAATTCTGCACTCCCTGTAATGTCCATTCCAATTGGTCTGTGGAATTGCCAGTCTGCTGTAAACAAAGCAGACTTTATTCCATCTATTTCCGCTCATTCATGTCTCAGTCTCATGGCTCTAACCGAAACCTGGATCAAACCAGAAGACACTGCCACTCCTGCAGCTCTCTCAAATAATTTCACTTTTTCACACACCCCTCGCCCGATTGGGAGGGGTGGAGGTACTGGTTTGCTCATCTCAAATGATTGGAAATTTGAGCCCATTCCTTCCCTATCTGGCAACTGCTCATTTGAATCACACTCAATCACTATCACTCACCCGGCTAAAATCCATGTTGTAGTTATTTATCGCCCTCCAGGTCAACTGGGGAACTTGCACTCCTCTGGTACTGCTTGGTGACTTCAACATCCACCTTGATAAACCCCAGGCTGCAGACTTCATCACTCTTCTGACTTAATTTGACCTTAAGCGAGTATCTACTACAGCTACTCACAAGTCAGGTAACCATCTGGACCTGATCTACACACGCTGCTGCTCCACAGACAAAACTTTAGTTACTCCATTGCACACCTCAGATCACTTTCTCATCACTCTTAACCTCATACTGACTCCTGACACAACACACACTCCTCCACAGATCACCTTTCGGCGTAATCTACGCTCGCTCTCTCCCTCCCGTCTATCCACTATGGTTTCATCCTCACTCCCTCCACCTGCTCAGTTCTCAGCACTAGACACTAACAGTGCTACTGACACTCTTTGCTCCACTCTAACATCCTGCTTATACAACCTCTGTCCCCTTACATCCAGGCCAGCCCGCACCACCCCCTATGCCCCCTGGCTGTCTGATGTTCTCCACGAACATCGCTCTGGACTCCGGGCGGCAGAGAGGAAGTGGCGCAAAACTAAAAACGCTACTGACCTAACCCTGTATCAGTCTCTTCTCGATTCTTTCTCTACTAATGTCTCCACTGCTAAAACTACATACTACCACAACAAAATCAACAACTGCTCTGACTCTCGTGCACTTTACAAAACATTCTCTTCGCTCCTTTGTCCCCCCCCCCTCCTTCGTCAAACCTTACAGCTGATGACTTTGCATCATTCTTTACAAACAAAACCTCTTCCATCAGCAGCCAATTCTCCACACCACAAACCAACACACACATCTCAACGACCATCACACCCACGCTCCCCTCCTTCTCTCTGCTCTCTGAAGCAGATGTCTCCAAACTCATCCTTTCCAATCATCCCACTACATGTCCGCTTGATCCTATCCCCACTCACCTCCTTCAGGCCATTTCTTCTTCTGTTACTCCTGCACTCACTCACATTGTCAACACCTCTCTTCACACCGGGACTTTCCCCACAGCATTTAAGCAGGCTCGGGTAACCCCACTGCTTAAAAAACCCTCTCTAAACCCAGCACTTTTAGAAAACTACAGACCGGTATCCCTTCTACCTTTCATTGCAAAGACACTTGAGCGGGCTGTGTTTAATCAGCTCTCTACGTTTCTTGAACAGAACAATCTCCTGGACAACAACCAATCCGGCTTCAAAAGTGGCCACTCAACTGAGACTGCCCTGCTCTCGGTTACGGAGGCACTGAGACAAGCAAGAGCGGCCTCCAAATCCACAGTACTTATCTTACTGGATTTGTCTGCTGCTTTTGACACAGTTAATCACCAGATCCTCCTGGCAACTCTCATGAAGATGGGCATCTCAGGAACCGCTCTCAAGTCTTACCTCTCAGGTAGGTCCTTCAGGGTGTCATGGAGAGGTGAAGTGTCTAAGTCACATCATCTAGCTACTGGAGTTCCCCAGGGCTCAGTGCTTGGACCACTTCTCTTCTCCATCTACATGTCATCATTGGGATCTGTCATTCAGAAACATGGCTTTTTCTATCACTGCTATGCAGACGACACTCAACTCTACTTCTCATTTCAACCTGATGATCCATCGGTTGGTGTTCGTATCGCTGCCTGCCTAACAGACATTTCAGCCTGGATGAAGGAACATCACCTTCAACTCAACCTTGCACAGACAGAACTGCTTGTGGTCTCAGCCAAACCAGCACTTCACCACAATCTCTCCATTCAGCTAGGATCATCAATCATAACTCCGTCCAGGACAGCCAGGAACCTTGGGGTTGTGATTGATGATCAGCTAAAATTCACTGACCACATTACTGCAACAACCCGGTCCTGCAGATTTGCACTATTCAACATTAGGAAGGTTAGACCCTTCCTATCAGAGCAGGCCACACAACTACTGGTCCAAGCTCTTGTTCTCTCCAGACTGGACTACTGTAATGCTCTTCTAGCGGGCCTTCCGGCATGCACTACCAAACCCTTGCAACTGATCCAGAATGCAGCGGCGAGGTTGGTCTTTGGTGAGCCGAAGAGAGCACACGTCATGCCTCTCTTCATCAGTCTGCACTGGCTACCAATAGCCGCTCGCATTAAATTCAAGGCACTGGTGCTCGCCTTCAAAACATCCACTGGCTCTGCACCAATATACCTAAACTCGCTCGTTCAGACTTACACACCCTCCAGGAACTTGCGTTCTGCTAGTGAACGACGCCTTGTGGTGCCATACCAGAGAGGCATGAAATAGCTGTCACGGACCTTTTCCTGGACCGCCCCCACCTTGTGGAATGACCTGCCTATCTCAATTCGTGCGGCCGAGTCTGTAGCCATTTTCAAAAACAGTTGGTTTGGTATTTCAAGTTTGATTTTCCCCCTCTTGGGTTTTGTTTTGTTTTGTGTTTGTGTTTATTATTTTGTCAATAAATCCACCTTTCTCTGCAATTGAGTCCTCGCTCCCAGTTTTCCTTTGCGCAACGTAATGCTGCTGTGTAACACCGCAGCTTCCCTTCAGATTAATTGATTGCTTTTCAAATTAAATAACAACGTTTTGTAAGGTACGGCTTGACTATATTGTTACTATTTCTTGCTCATTTATTTAACAGCAGTTATCTAATGGGTTATGAATTTGCATGCCTTCAGATGCGTCACCCTAGGGTCCACTTCAAATGTGGTCACTCTAGGGCACTACATTGTGTTAATCTGGGCCTGTTAATGTGCCACTTTACAGAAGATCTCAGACATCAGCATAATGAATGAGGGGAAAACAGGGAACTTTAGGAGACAAAGAGGCTTTTCAGCAGCTCAGCTAAACATGATGGTCCTGTTGTTTCTCTCAGACTTTGGACAGGAGTTCAACAAATGCAATTAATGCAATTAATATCTAACTTGTATCAAAATACTCCATATTCCTGACAGAAAACGTGTTCACTTCATTTAAATGAAATTAAATGGTAATTCCATGTCAAATCAACCATTTTACCCATTGAAAAAAAATGAAGAATAGAAGGATATCAATATATCTTTAATATTTTTAGAGTGATAGGCACATAAACTTTTTAAAAATAATATTTATGGTACTCAGGTATATTCTATGAAATTGTGTTGATAGAAAAAAAAAAGATCCATTTCTAGTTTCAACATTATTTGTTGTTCAGATATTCCTCTGTAAAAGACAAAAGTATCAGCTGTGTGTAAAGTGACCCACGTTTGGTTTTTGACCACTGAAAATGTGAACAATTGTGAACAAAGATGGCTGAAGTCGACAGATTTTACTAATAGTCCTACCAATCTCTGTTTAAAAGTAAAATAAAGCTGCCATCTTTTTTAAAGTCGTTTTTACCCTCCTGTAATTTGGCTCCGAATCTCAGGTGAAAATTTTCATATTGACCCCCCTCTAAAGAATTGTAGATTACTCAGTAAATATACATCCATGACATTTAATATTTTGGCTTTCATTAATATTTATGTTTGTTTTTCTTCAGAAAAATATTATTTTAGCCAGGTCTGGTCAACTCTGGTAATTCAGAATAAATTCAGTAACTTGTCTTTGATTTGTCCAGATCTGGTCCTGTGGGCGTCAGTATCTCAGTGATCACAGTTCACACCTGCAGCGAAGCCCCTCCCACCAGCGAAGCCCCTCCCACCAGTGAAGCCCCTCCCACAACAATTCACCAATAAATATTGGGAATATTCACATCATCCTGCAAGAGAAGGACAAACTCCAGGTGTAGCAGCTGAAATTTGTGTGACTGTTAAAGATGGAGTTTATTAAAGAGGAGATTGAAGACATGAGTTATCCAGAACCATCCAGAATAAAACATGAAGATACTGAGGAACAAATAGGTTGGTGTCCATTCTTGATTCTTCATTATTGACTGCTTTAGTAGCTGTGAAATAATAACCAGTATATGGATGATAAATGATAGAGAAATGCATCTAAATGATCATATTCAATCAGTTTTAATCGTAGTGAATGACAGAACTGACCTTTGCACATTAAAGATACTTTAACACTTTACAATAAGGTCTCATTTGTTAACATTGGTTAATGTATTAACCTACAATCAACAATACATTTGTTACAATATTTATTAATCTTTGTTAATGTTAGTTAATAAAAATCCAGCTGTTCATTGTTGGTTCACGTTACTTAACAAATGTTAACAAATACAACTTTTGTAAATGTTGAAATTAACATGAACTAATATTAATAAATGCTGTACATTTACATTTACATTTACGCATTTGGCAGACGCTTTTATCCAAAGCGACTTACATTGCATTCAAGGTACACATTTTACATTTGGTCAATTCTACAATTCTGTAGAAGTGCAGTTCATTATTAGTTCATGTTAACTAATGAAATCTTATTGTGTTACCGATATTTTATACTCACACAGGCTGTGTCTTGTTTTCTGCTCAGTGTTTTTAATTTTCACATTTAATCTCATTGAACTGATTCTGACTACTTTATATGTTTATTTTAGACCAGACGGAAGTGAAGGAGCAGCAACACAAACTAAATGACATTAAGAAACTCTGTGACTTCAAAACTCAAGAAACAGAAGCCAAAAAGCGGCATACCTGCTCTCAGTGTGGAAAGAGTTTTTCTCACTCATCAGGTCTCAGTAGACATTTGCACATTCACTCTGGAGAAAAACCATTCAAGTGTGATCAGTGTGGCAAAGGATTTTTTTTATCAACAGATCTAAAAAAACACCTGATAGTTCATTCAGATGAGAGACCTCATGTGTGTTCTCTCTGTGGAAAGAGTTTTTCATGGCTGGACAGTTTTAAACAGCACCAGAAAACACATGATGAAGTGAGAGATCATGTGTGTTGTGACTGTGGGAAGAGCTTTACTACATCTAATCTTCTGAAACAGCACCAAAGAATTCACACTGGAGAGAAGCCGTATACATGCACTCAGTGTGGAAAGAGTTTTTCTCATTCATCAAGTCTCAGTCTTCATCTGCTCCGTCACTCTGGGAAAAAAGCATTCAACTGTGATCAGTGTGGGAAAGATTTTATTTCATCATCAGAACTAAAAAAACACCTGATGGTTCATTCAGGTGAGAGACCTCATGCGTGTTCTCTCTGTGGAAAGAGTTTTTCACGACTGAACTGTTTTAAACTGCACCAGAAAACACACACAGGAGTGAGAGATCATGTGTGTTCTCTCTGTGGAAAGAGTTTTTCATGGCTGAGCAGTTTTAAACAGCACCAGAAAACACACACAGGAGTAAGAGATCATGTGTGTTCTATCTGTGGAAAGAGTTTTTCATGGCTGACCAGTTTTAAACTGCACCAGAAAACACATGATGAAGTGAGAGATCATGTGTGTTCTCTCTGTGGAAAGAGTTTTTCATGGCTGAATAATTTTAAACAGCACCAGAAAATACATGATGGAGTGAGAGATCATGTGTGTTGTGACTGTGGGAAGAGCTTTACTACATCTAGTCAGCTGAAACAGCACCAAAGAACTCATACTGGAGAGAAACCTTTCAAGTGCTCATACTGTGACAAGAATTTCACTCATTCTGGAAACCTGAAAGCACATGAGCGAGTTCACACTGGAGAGAAGCCGTACCACTGCACTCAGTGTGAGAAGAGTTTCAGAGGTCTAAAAGTTTTAAAAAAGCATCTGCTCATTCACTCTAGAGAAAAAGCCATTTAACTGTGATCAGTGTGGTCAGGGGCGTAGCCATCTTTTCAGAAGTGAGGGGGACAGAAATGTCGGGTGTAATACCAGTTTTTTTTCTGACCTTTGTCTAATTGACAGATTTAATTGATCTCATCTTTCTTTTAATTCAGTAAGATATCAAATACACTGCTGAACAATAACCACTAATATCTATAATGTTTTCCCTATATGTTATGCCAATTTTATGATTGGTTTATGTACTACAAACACTTGTGCATTAAGTCCCCATGGATTTTATGCTTTGTAAAAAAAAAAATATCACTGAATAAGGCAGAAAATATACATTACCTATCAAAAGTTTGGAAACATTACAAATGTTAAATGTTTTTGAAAGAAGTCTTCTGCTCACCAAGGCTGCATTTATTTAATAAAAAATGCAGTAAAAAAGGAATACAGTGAAATATTATCCAAATGTAAAGCAGCTGTGTGAATATATATATATATATATATATAGTAAAAAAAGAAAAAAAATATTTGTAATTTATTCCTGTGATCAAAGCTGAATTTATCATCATTACTCCAGTCTTCAGTGTCACATGATCTTTCAGAAATCATTCTAATATGTTCATTTGATGCTCAAGAAACATTTATGATTATTATCAATGTTGAAAACAGTTGTGCTGCTTCATTTTTGTGGAAATCATGAAACTATTCAAACATTTGTGGTAAGATAAAAGAGAGAAATTAATACTTTTAAACATGCATTAAATTGATCAAGTGGCATTTATAATATAACAAAAGATTTATGCATGCTTTATTCAATGCAAATAAATGCTGTTCATTTAACTTTCTATTCATTTAAAAATAAAATGCATCATGATTTCCACAGCTGTTTTCAACAATGATTATAATCCTAAATGTTTCCTTTTCATCAAATGATCATATTAGAATGATTTCAGAAGGATCATGTGATACTGAAGACTGGAGTAATGATGCTGAAAATTCAACTTTGATCACAGGAATAAATTACACTTTACTATATCATTACAAATTAAAACGTATGTGAATATATTTCGCAATATTAATGTTTTAAAGGGGCTATATGCGTTTTTCTGAAATTTAAACTCACGACTGACACCTGTGGCCAAAAAACAGACCTGCTCTTATTTTCTGCTCGCTCTCGCAGCGGTGGTGACGTCACATCCGCAGACAGCGCGGGAAAAAAACACCCGCCAGAAAATAGGAAAAATAGGATACAGGCTTATAGGTGCACCACTGTGAGCGGACAAGGTGTCAGTATGCTCATCAGGAGATGTTTGAGTCATAAATGGTAAAATAAAAAGGCTATTGTTACGTTTATTTTGGGGGAAAAGTTGCATATAGCCCCTTTAACTGTATTTTTTATTAAATAAATGCAGCCTTGGCAAGCAGAAGATACTAAACAGGCTGTCAGTTAGCACTGCCTTATTCATATTCTTTATTGTCAATAACCTTGAGATGGCTGGAAAAACACAAACCATATATTGTCGCAATCGTGTTTGTTGTCACGTTTCATCAGTCATAACGATTATTTTTATGCAGCTGCTGCTACAGCGCTGAATGCCTTTGGAACATGACAGGCTTTTACTTCTACGAATCAGTTTTGTTTTTTCTTTAAGAGCGCCCTATGGCTTCGAGTATGAATTGGAGTGTTGCACGAGAGTGTTAGCACTCCATAGTGTTCAGATCGCCTCATTTTTGGATACGCATAAAATAACAGGTCATGTATAGATTATTTTGTGTCTTTGAATTTAAATCTAGATTTATTTACGTTAGCTTCTACGTAAACGAACTTGCTTGTGTAACAGACGTAGGCCAGTAAGAGCGGTGCGACTAGACGCCGGTTCCAATCCCGCATGGAGCGGGTCGACTAGGACCGGTGCGACCCGGTAAAAGTGCGGGGGACGAATGTACGGTTTATTAAAAGTGCGGGGGACATGTCCCACGCCCATGGATTTGATAATGGCTTTTAATAAAATAAAATGATGAAAATGTGCATTAGGGGGTCTCAGATCAGCTCTGGAAATGTTCATACTGTATGTTCATGCCCAAATATGTTTTTTTGAGACGTTAAACACCACGAGCATCGCGTAGGCTACTTAAGTATGTAGGCTAGTAGACGAAACGGCGCTGCTCATTCACACAGAGACCGAACAAGCAGATCATTTATTCATATAGCAGTGTTTTGAGCTTTAATATTCATAGACCATGTCGCGAATTGATTTATTGTACAGCTCTACTGTCGATGTATTCATTCATCCATCAGTTTGCGTGTTTTACGTGACATCTGCATTATACTGTAATTCTGGGTTTCCCTCTTCATCACAGAAATCATTCGGCCTGAAGTTATAAACGTACCTTTATCCGCACAGAGGGATGGTGTTCCCGAACATGTTCTATGTGTTTCCTCCTTTGCATCAACATTTTTTTGCTAATTTGATATACTCCAGGACTGTCAGGGTTCTGTCACTTCTGTCTAGTTTATTCTTGGTTTGTGACAGAGCCCTGACACTCCTGTATTGTTTGTCTTGTCTTGTGTGAGTGCGCAGCTTTGAGCATGCTCGAGCTGCGTGCTCTTCTGTCCTTGTGTTTTGTGTGCGGGCGTGGTGTTCGGATCCCAGCACTCCGGTCTAGTTTGGGTTTCAGTTTTGTGTTGGGATTCAGACTTTCATGCTCCGCGTGTTTGTTTTGTCATGTGAGCGTGTGCTCTTCTGTCTGTGTTGTGTTCTGTGTAGCACACGGTTCATGTTTTCATCGGCCGTGTGCTTTCATGTTATGTTTTGTCTTATGTTGTGTAGCACGTGGTTGGTGTTTTTCACTGGCTACGTGCTGCGTCATGTTATGTTTTGTGTGAACATGCAGCTGATGAGTTCTCATTAGCTGCATGTTCATGTCATGTTTGGTGTGAGCACATGTCTTGTTAAGTGTTTCTTTGTGCCATGTGCTCGTGTCCATTGTCTAACGCCGCCCACCTTGTTTCCTGATTATTGGTTCATTTGCCCCACCTGTCTTCCCTCGTTACCCTCTTTTGTTTGTTCCCTATTTAATCTCCTTGTGTTTGCAGTCCAGTGCGGAATCGTCGTCTTTACCTCATGTTTCCCTGCTCCAGTCAAGTCAAGCTTAGCCAAGTCAAGTCAAGTCTGTTTTTTCCCCCTCGGGGTAGTTTTGGTTTGTCTTGTTTTATTTTTTATTATCATTAAAAGCCCATTTTCACCTGCATCATTGAGTCCTCGTTCCTTTCCCTTCACCAACCCTGACAAGGACAACACCTATGGGATGATTTTAGACTCTAAACGATTAATGAATGCACGCACAATTATCCATGTACTAGATAAATGTTATGAATGTATCTTACTAGCCACAAACAAATGCCATTCGATTTGAATCTGTGGAATTCGGGTTTGAATGATTGTGCAGCGATTTGTACATGTTTGTGAATGAAAATTTTCTTTTCTGCATTCATAAATCATAAATTGCTCATTCAAAAAGTAATCTGTGCATTTGTGAATCAGGTGACACGCGTGCATTTATTGACGTCTTCTTCGAGTGGATCGCGTTCGGTCCATTTGGATTTTGAGACTTCCTTTTCGCAGTTTACAGCATTTCAAGACCCGCACACACACAAACAACCAACTAACAAGCCCAGTGCTATTCATTAATGTGTAAACAATTTAAAAAATGTGCAAATGTGCGTTACTACACTGAAACAAATGCTTTTCAACTGGTGTCTGTAGAATTAAGATTTTCATTAACGTGAAGCATTTTGTACCAATAAAGTCATTTTTGTGAGTATAAATGTTCTATTTTGTAGTAAAGTGTCATAATTTCCACGTGCAAAAAGTAATCCGTGCATTTGTGGATCAGGTGACGCGCATGCATTCATTGACTCGTTTGTGAGTCGATCCTATTTGATTCATTTGGATTTTGAGACTTTCATTTCGCCGCTTTGGCCTTGCACGATCCACACACAGAGAGATGTGTAAGAAAACCTGCTGCCACTAGATGGCATTCATTAATCGTTTAGAGTCTAAAATCATCCCATAAACACCCGGCTATTTTTTGTCTATATCCAAAGTTTTTCCATATTATCCAGGGGTTCACGACAGCGTTTCGCTTTCAGCTGCCGGGTCTGACATATGTCAGTCCGTCTGTCTACATCTTTTTGTGATTTTTTTAAGTTCGTTCTCCCGCCTTCATTTCAATGCAGTCGTTTCCGGATCGCGTTCCCCCCCCCCCCCCCCCTGTATTATTTATTTTTACTTCAAACAAAACGTACTTAAGTAAAAGTAAAATTACAGATTTTTAAAACTACTTAAAAAAGTAGAAGTACGCAGAAAAACTACTCAATTACAGTAACGCGAGTAAATGTAATTCATTACTTTCCACCTCTGCTGTCAGTACTGTTGGTTACTATAGTCTACAATTTACAAAACAGCTTACAAAACAAACACGATGATCAAGAAGAGGTGGATTAATTTTGTGAACAGCCATCTTGATGGAGAGCTGAGGATCACCACCGACGCCTGCCTCTGAGTCTGCAGTGACAATACACCGGATCGTTTTACAAACTTTCACAGGAGACAACTGGGATTCACTGATAATCCGCTGCAGAACCGACTATCCCCCGCCCAGTCCTCCCGTCCCGCCGACATCTGCTGCGTCGTGATCATAGACGGTCGTGATCACAGACGCTCGTGATCATAGACGCTTGTGATCAGTAGCCACGTTTACATGCGCACTTTTTTGTCATTCCGATTAAAATCATTCCGATTGAAAGATTCTGCGGACTGTTTACATGAGACGTTATCTAAACCGATCTGGTGTTACATGTGCTGACTTTCAGTCGGGATCCTTTTGTGACATGCGCACACAGTTTGTCTGCCGCCTCAGATTCGTAATGTTAGTATCGTCGATCAATAGTTCTGTGTTGGTAATTTTTATATTTATTTATTTTTCTGTGGGCGGACATGCAGTAGTTTAACCTAATTTATGTCCTATACAATGGCTATATCAACAGATTTGAGTGATGAATGCGGAATCAAAATTAATTCAATTCATTTATTTTGAAAAACACAAAATTAACAATAAAATGCACCCAAATTATTAATAAAAACATAGGATGTACGGTGAAATGTGAATGAAATGGCATTCAAGACCTGTGTAGCATCATTAGTACGTTAACAGTTACTAAACATAGATATTTCAGATGATTAAGGAAAGATACCATAATCACAAAGGTATAAATATTAACAAAAGTAATTAAAGTAGACTGTGGGTAATGTTACTTAACCAATTTGAAGCAGTTGTTGAACTTTTTTTTTTTAATCTAACTTACGAGAAACCGAGAAATATCGACACGTCCTCTCCAGCAGCTTGAATGTTCCCCGTTGAAATGGCAACTCTCAACGGCCACCAGGACTTACAACGTACAGTTTTAAAAAAGCTATTTATTATTTGTAAAGTGTAAGAATCACCTCAGAAAAATAAATTATTCTGTCAGGCGCAATTGAAGCCTAGGACAAACGCTGTCAAGATGTTGTAGCCAGGCTATGTCTGTGTCATTATTCCAACATCATGTTCATAACATGTTACGAAATAAAAAGTTTAATACCTCAGAAAAATGAACTTTCCTCTCTTGTCAACATTAGCCTGGTGTGAGTGCGGCACACACTCTTCAGTTGCGCTGTATATCGTGTCACAAAGACGTGCACTCAAAGAAATCGGATCAGGTCGTTTACATGGTGGAATTTTTCATTTGATCGGTTCATGAAAAGGTTTATCCCACCTCTCTCAAACCCATTACAATTTCATTCGGTTTGGCCATTTTTAATCCGATTGAGGTGTTTATATGGAGCATTTTCATTCGGATTGGACTTTTAAACCGATTACAGTGCTCCATGTAAACGCACCTAGTGAGTGTTGTCTTGTGAGCCACGGCAGCTTTCCCGCGAGTGGGCGTGGTTTCGGCGCCGACAGCGGACACACCCCCAGCGTTTGAGAGCAGAGAATGCTGCTCATTTTTTCAAGTTTTTGATAAGCTATTTTATGTACTTGGCGGATTTTTTAATGATTAAAATTTGGCTGGGTGGTTAATAACACATTTATCTGTGGTGTGAGAAACTCAGAACACATGTTTAGTTTTGACTTTACAGGGACTTTAAAGAGGAGATTGAAGACATGAGTTATCCAGAACCATCCAGAATAAAACATGAAGATACTGAGGAACAAATAGGTTGGTGTCCATTTTTGATTCTTCATTATTGTCTGCTTTAGTAGCTGTGAAATAATAACCAGTAAATAATAAGCAGCAAAAGTGCATCTTTTTTTAGTTTGGGCTTTCATGTTTCAAGTCAAGTAACTTTTTTTTTTAATACTGGGGAAATATACTCTTGTTCCATGTTTTTACAGGGTAAGTGTGAGGGTTAGGGTTAGGTTAGGGTAGGGTTAGGGTTAGGGTTAGGGTTAGGTACAGGGGTTTGATACGAATTTGAGCCCCCAGGGTTGAGCCCCCTGGTGTTTTATTTCTGTTATATCTTTGCACCCTTTGTTGCTAGGTGGTTGGGGCTTGGTACATGTACTAATTGGGCGACGCCCGATCCGCTTGTAGCGTTTTCGAGTCTCTAGCGCCACCGTGCGTCGAGTTAAGGTACTGGGGTTAGGGGAAATCGATCCAAGATCCGATCCCCGAAGGAGTCGGAAATGGTTATGCACTCTCCACCCAACCGCTGACCACTAAAGACGGCTACCGGACGGGGCCAGGGTCCAAACCCCACCGTACTCTGCCCCACAGTTGTATGTTTCCTTGTGTGTGATGTGTTATAGTGTGTTCATGTACTCATTTATTTATTTATTTATTTATTTATTTATAAAACCATCTATCAATTACTTCTGTTTTTATAGGAACAGAGGGGGTATATATTAATAATGTATTTATAATTTAAGAAAAAGAAAAAAAAAAAAAAAAAAAAAAAAAAAAAAAAAAAGGGAGAAAGAAAGCCACTTGTTTTTTCCGGGGGTCACACCAAGCCCGGGGTACGGGTCAGAGGGGTAATTTTGGAGCGGGCTATTATTACCCGGGTTCAAAACCCGCGGGCTAGAATTGGGTAGGGTTAGAAGAGCGAGGGGTGAGCGCCTCAGGGTTGTGTGCCAGAGGGGTGTGCTGGTTAGGGTTAGGGTTAGAGTGGGTTAGGGTTAGGGTTAGGTTAGGTTAGGGTTAGGGTTAGGGTTAGGGTTAGGGTTAGGTTAGGGTTAGGGTTAGGGTTAGGGTGTGGGTTAGGGTTAGGGTTAGGGGAAATCGATCCAAGATCCGATACCCGAAGGAGTCGGAAATGGTTATGCACTCTCCACCCAACCGCTGACCACTAAAGACGGCTAAGAGAGATATATATCATTATTAAAAAATAAAATAGAGGGTTAGGGTTAGGGTTAGGGTTAGGGTAAGGGTTAGGGTTAGGGTTAGGGTTAGGGTTAGGGTTAGGTTAGGGTTAGGGTAAGGTTAGGGTTAGGGGAAATCGATCCAAGATCCGATCCCCGAAGGAGTCGGAAATGGTTATGCACTCTCCACCCAACCGCTGACCACTAAAGACGGCTACTGGACGGGGCCAGGGTCCAAACCCCACCGTACTCCGCCCCACAGTTGTATGTTTCCTTGTGTGTGATGTGTTGTAGTGTGTTCATGTACTCATTTATTTATTTATTTATATAACCATTTATCCATTACTTCTGTTTTTATAGGAACAGAGGGGGTATATATTAATAATGTATTGATAATTTAAGAAAAAGAAAAAAAAGGAGAAAGAAAGCCACTTGTTTTTTCCGGGGGTCACACCAAGCCCGGGGTACGGTTCAGAGGGGTAATTTTGGAGCGGGCTATTATTACCCGGGTTCAAAACCCGCGGGCTAGAATTGGGTAGGGTTAGAAGAGCGAGGGGTGGGCGCCTCAGGGTTGTGAGCCAGAGGGGTGTGCTGGTTAGGGTTAGGGTTAGAGTGGTGTGTGCCCATCAGGGTTATGAGCCAGGTGTCAAATGGTTAGGTTTAGGGTTAGAGTGGTGTGTCACCTTAATAAAAAACACGTGGCTCAAAGAAGGAAAAAACATAGGCTTTGGAAAGTGGAGAAAAGGATAGAAAGATAAAAGAGGATAGATACATATAAGTTTTTACATCTCATTTAGTCCCCTGGGGTGCACAGTGTCCAAGCGTTTGATCCAGCGACTCTCGGCCCTGAGTCGCTCCTGTAAGGACCATCGTGGGTTAGCTTGAAGACACGTGACCCTCAACGACTGTAGGCCATGAACCAGGAAATGCTGTACCAAATGTTGTCTTTTCATTATTTTGTGCGTCACATTATGTGCATGTTGGTACACTCTTTCCCTTAATTCATTTTTGGTTTGGCCTACATACTGTCGTCGACATTTGTGGCAGTAAATGAGATATATGCAGTTCTTGCTAAGATGTGACAGAGACGTAGACAGTTTTATAACGCATTTATTTACCCTGCTTTTAATGAATCTGTGAGAAACATAATATTTGCAACTGCCAATTCGGCCTTTGTTTTTTGGTTTAACAAGTTTACTTTGGACCAGTATGTCCAGGAAGTTTTTATTTCTCCTATAGGCTGCAATGGGTTTATGACGTTGCAGGTATTTAGAGGGTGTTATGAATTTTTCAAAATTACTTTTAACTGCTGCGTTTAACTGTGTACTAAAACTAGAATAATGTGTCACCAGAGGTATGATTTTGTCTCTCTGTCTCACGTCCTCTAAAGGTTTCTCTGCCGGCCGATCAAAAGTTCTGAATACATTTTTGAGAAAAGTACGGGTATATCCTCGTTTTCTCAGTGCTGTGAACAAGGTCTTGCATGCTTCAAGGAAAGATGTGTTTTGTGTGCAAATTCTCTTAAACCTTAACAACTGTGATTTTACTATACCTCTAAAAGTGTGGCTAGGGTGGTAACTGTCTTTGTGTAGTAGTGAATGCGTATCGGTCTCTTTAAAATAGACCTTGAAGTCCAGCTGACCGGTGGCAGGAAAATTGGGACCTTTGTAAGACACAACATCTAGGAAATTTACTTTTTCTGGATGTACCGTATATTTAATTGTTATTGATGATTGGTGACTATTTAAGTGATTAGTGAAAGCAACAAAATCGTCCATAGAATGGGTCCAGACGCCCCAGATGTCATCTAAAAATCTATAATATAGATATGGTTTGATAGGGGCCGTGTTTAAAGCAGATTCCTCCCAATCTGCCATAAAAATATTGGCATAGGAAGGGGCGAACTTTTTGCCCATGGCAGTTCCTTTGGTTTGTAAATAATATTTATTGTTAAACTCGAAATCATTTTTAGTAAGGTTTATATTTAATAGTTGGAGTATATATTTATCTGGTCTGTTATAATCTGGATATTTAATCATCATCTTTTTTACTGCTTCTAATCCCACTTCCGTCTCTATGTTGGTATATAAACTGTCAATATCTATAGTAAATAATAATGAGTTTGGAGGAATTTTTAGTGGCCCTATTTTACTAATAAAATCATAAGTATCTTTCAGATAACTGGGGTGCCTGGTGGAGAGAGGATTCAGGAAGTGTTCAATATATTCCGCCGTGCGATACGTCTCACTGTTGCAGTCCGAGACGATGGGCCTGCCTGGAGGGACCTCATGGGGGACGCTCCACTTCTCTGGCTCTTTGTGGATCTTAGGCAGGAGGTAAAATCTCCTCGGCCTAGGGGATGTCTCGCCCATCAGATACTCCTTTTGTGCACCGCTAATTATTTTCTTTATACACATTTCCTCTAAAATCTCTCTCACTTCCTGTATTGTATCTGTATAAATAGGTTTTTCCAATGGACGATAATGTTCTTCCACTCCTAACTGTCTCTGTCCCTCTAGAACATATTGCTCTCTATCTAAAATCACAGTCGCATTCCCTTTATCCGCGGGTTTTATTATAATGTTATTATTATTTTTTAATTCTTTCAAAGCCTTTCTTTCCGTAGACGTTAAATTTAAAATATCTTTATGTCCCCAATTTAAGTGTTTGTATGCATAATTATCCGCTTTAATAATATTTATAATTTCCTTGGGGAGACTGGACAGTGCTGGAGACCAGTCTGAGTTGTGGGTAAAAGGGACCTTTTCCTTACTGTTTTTCTTCCCTTCAAAGAAAGCCTCTAATTTAAGTCTACGGTGATAGTCTTGAAGGTCTTTAAGTAGCTCTACTCTTTGCGTTTTAAAATCTAGCGGAGTGGGAATGAAAGAGAGACCACGAGAGAGCACCGCATTTTGTACTGGGCTGAGTGTTACTGTTTTGGAAAGGTTAACTATCAGCTTGTTCTGTCCCCCTACTCGGTTATGGACAGCTGGCAGTTTAAAGCCTGCATCCAATGTTCCAGCATGGCTTTCGCAGTAACAGGCCTCCAATGAAAACCGTCCGTGTCAACATGGAAACTGGTGGAGGGCAGGGCCGGTACAAAATTCAAGTGCTTTTTTATATGTGAATTAATATGCTCTAGTACTTCCTGTTCAAAGATAGGAAGAGATCTGGAGAAATTAATGATAGGGTACAGGATCTCCGTTCTGGGCAGTCTTTTGATGGCCGCTCTGTTAGTTCGGACCAGCTCAGTGACCGCTGTGAGTTTGTTTCTCTGACTTCTATTGTTTAGTCCGAAGGCTAAGATAACTTTCTCTGGTTCCGTTGTTATAGTGGCCTTTTCTATTAAATGGCCAGCATGATGCAATTTGGCGCCCGGGTAGCTTTCTACCTGGAGCTCCGGGCAGTCGAAATCAGGAAATCTGGACAGATTAGAGTCCCCGATGATGACATATTTTTTCTCAATGGTTAGACTCCAATCTGACAGCTTCTTGTACGTGTTTGCGTGCCTGACCGTTCTGCCTATCGGACTAACTGGAAGAAGTGAGGGAACCTGAGCCTCTCTGTTATCTGCCAGCGGCCGCAACGACACAAGTGTGGACTTTTCTGGTGCTTTGTGTGTCGGGGCATAGAGTGGTCTTAACGGGAATCTCTCAAACTGCACTGTTTTGCTTTTTGTTATGTCAGTGAATACGGGTTGGTTTATTTTGACCTGTTGTACCCTTTCCGCTGTCTCACTTTCCTGACCTTTCTCTTTATCTACAGCCGTGATGGGACTAAGATTTGGTGAGAGCTGTCTCAGGAGTTTAGTGAGTGGAGACGGTGATTGGGCCGGATCCTCCGAATGATATGAGGAGAAAAGGATGACGCTAGACTGTGGTGACTGAGCGTCCAACAAGGGGTCAGGGTCATTCTGACTGGTCGGAACTTGGAATGAGTTTAAAGGAGCGTCCTCCTCCAGAGCCAGCAGCTCCGCTACTATGGTAGCAGAGGCTTCTGCTGCGGGAGGAGGAGGAGAAGGAGAAGGAGGATTCTCCACAGGAGGTTCGGCCTCCAATGCTAGCAGCTCCGCTACAATTGTAGCAGAGGCTTCTGCCGCATGAGGTGGGCTCTGTGGTGGCTGCTCATCCTCAAATAACAGCAGCTCCCCTGCTATGGCAGGAGAGACTTCTGCTGCATGAGGTGGGCGAGCCTCGGGGGTGTCAGGGTGGCGGGTGCAGTGCCGGAGTTTTTGTGCTCTTTTTTGGGCCCTTTGTTCCAATGGAGGGAACTCACCAGCCTGTATGGGCTGGAGCACCTCCCGGAGGTCTGCTGGAGGAACTTCCTCCTCGAAAGACCAGTCCCTCCTGTTTAAAGGGGACCCTAATAGCGTGGGCGATGTCTGCACCTCTATATGTTGAACCCCCTTTCTGGGTCGCACCACTGGCATAGAGACCCGACTGGGACCCGCCTGCTGTGAAGTGGACACTTGTGCCACTATTTCCGCATAGGTGCGTCTTTTTTGTGGTGGTGGTGCCGGCGCCACCTCTACTACCGCTCTTTCTGAGGGAGCCACTGCATTAGTGGCTTCCTCTGTTCTTTCTGCCGCGATCAAGGCTTCAGCCTGTTCGATGGTTTGGCTGGTGATTCTTTTTCCGAACCTTCTCTCAGCCCAGTTACTCGCTGTCTCGAAGGCTTGCGGCCAATCTGCTTGGTTATTCTGTTGTCTAATATTAGACATAGCCTCCTCTATCAGTGCCTCATAGTGTTGTTCTAAAATGAGCTGGGTGGTAAAAGACCAATTTTTTGCATTACCCTCCAGCATTTCCTTAACACGATCGTTAGGCGAGGCAGGCTTAATTGTGTCTGTAAGCAGTTCCGTGAGCCTTGTGAACGTAACTGGCTGATTGTTAGGCACCTTAGTGGTTATGTTACTCAGGTGATGCACCAGCCTGATCACGTCATAGAACAGTTTCATGGTGTTTTTGAGTAGAGGTGGCGCCGGTGTGGACGCAGTGTTTTGTGCTTTATTTAAACCTCCCGTTAATCTACCTCCTTCTTTTGAGAAGCCACCTGAGCCTCTGGCTCTCTCTTGTGGAGAATGACGGTAATTACCGTCTCTCTGTTTTTTACTGACACTTTGTTGTGTCCTTGTGTGTGAAGAAGGGACTGAAAAATCACGGGATCTTACATCGTGACCGAGAAAGGAGACTCTTTTATTTCTGTAATGTGTGGGAGCATAGGAGGTGGCTGCGTAAGAGGGGCTTCTGTTTGGACGGTTCTGGTAAGGTGGTGCTCTATAAGAACTCTCATATGATCGAGGATGTCTGTCCTCAGCTCGAGTTTCAAAATATGCACCCTCATTAAACCTCTGTGTATTATTTCTTGTGTCCCTCTTTTTGTTCTTTTTGCCCTTTTTGTTACGGTTTCTATTTTGATTATTTTTTTGAGGCCTGAATGTGTCAGCTGCCTCTGTATGGCGAAAACGGTTATCAGGAGATCTGTCTGGATCAGCCCTAGTGTAAAACCGTTCGTCGTGTGAGGCGGTGGGAACATATGAGCGTCCAGGCCTGGACGCTTCATTCCTGGTCAGTCTAGGATCTGCTGACCAACTCCGCCTACCGTAACTGGGTCTGTAAAAGCTCTGACAATCTCTCCTGTTATGCTCATAACCTCTTGGGTCACCTCTTCTAAAAGTTTCTCTCCCTCTTTCCCTAGGACCGGCCGGTCGACGAAAATAGGGGTGTGCTCTCACATCATATGAGCCATCATAGCTGTAATCAGGCCTGTATCTGGGCCCAGGAGACTCTATCTGCCTCTGTCTCCCTCTGTACATGTTGATTTAACTAATCCTGTCTTTTTACACTATCTCAAACTAACTATGTACAGAGAAAAATAAAAAAAGAGAACACTTTTTTTGGTCTTTCTGAATTTTTTTTAGATTTTTTTGGTCTTTTTGTTTTTTGTATTGAACAAGAAAATAAAAATAAAAAATCGAAAATAAAGAAAAATAGAATGAGAAATCAAAAATCAAAAGAGATACAAATAAAAGTGTAATTAAAGTTGTTCAAGCCCTGTCGACGTTTCGGTACTGATTTGTACCTTCTTCAGGAAGGGCTTGTTGTAAAAGTAGAAAATATTGATCAAAAGAAAGGTTTTTAGAGTCAAAATTCGTTTTAGAACACGGAGGATTTGCTCGACGTGTGTACTCTTGCTCTGCGATGCTGCATATGAGAGCTCGCGCAAAGCACGCCCCCTTAAATAGGGATCGGATGACGTCATCCTGAGAAACTAAAAAGTACTACAATGAGTCTAAAACAACATGAAACTTGAGTTTGAAACAGCGAAAAATAGTGAAATATCATATAGAAAAGGGTTAGGGTTAGGGTTAGGGTTAGGGTTAGGGTTAGGGTTAGCTGCTCTGGTCCACCTCATTCAGATGCTGCTTGCATTTCTGCTTGCTCTTTGAACTGCTCTGCTAACAGGACTATTAGTGATGATCAGTCCTCCACTATGGCCTTTAGCTGTTTCTGCTGGGTTAGGGTTAGGGTTAGGGTTAGGGGAAATCGATCCAAGATCCGATACCCGAAGGAGTCGGAAATGGTTATGCACTCTCCACCCAACCGCTGACCACTAAAGACGGCTAAGAGAGATATATATCATTATTAAAAAATAAAATAGAGGGCTAAAATTGCCAGAGGGCCAAAATTGCAAGGGCTCAAATCAAGAGGGCTATACCAACAAGGGTTTAATTTTATAAAAAAACGAAGGTTAGGTTTTAGGCAGATGTGGTGAGGGGCATATAACTCACGTCTATTTGGACATGAGGAGACACTCGACGTCACAGGGGACGGAGAAAAAATTATGTGGCTCTTCAACATCACTCACACCAATGATGGCGGCCATTTTGACCAACTCGACGCCTATTTGGGCAAGAGAAAATTTTCCAAGGCTCTGCTACATCACCCACCTTTCAAATGATGGCAGCTGTACTCATTTTTACGGTCCCGTGTCATCCAGGCATACTCTCGCGACGCGTTTCGAACTTTCCCAAGGTTCTCTTCAGGCGAATTGGGATGACAACTGTCTCTGTTCCCTCTCCAACTCCATAATGGTAGAGGGCGGGGTGCCCCTCCCACTACTAAATACCTTTCAACACTGTATGGTGCTTCATAAATCGTTTTTTCAACATCAATACCTTTATTTTTAAATACCTTTCAACACTGTATGGTGCTTCATAAATCGTTTTTTCACTATCAATCCATTTGTTTTTAATTTTAAAATTTAATAATCATATATAAACAATCATCACCATCTGAAGCTCAGAGTTGGAGGACCTGGCCTGTTAGGGGAAATCGATCCAAGATCCGATACCCGAAGGAGTCGGAAATGGTTATGCACTCTCCACCCAACCGCTGACCACTAAAGACGGCTAAGAGAGATATATATCATTATTAAAAAATAAAATAGAGGGCTAAAATTGCCAGAGGGCCAAAATTGCAAGGGCTCAAATCAAGAGGGCTATACCAACAAGGGTTTAATTTTATAAAAAAACGAAGGTTAGGTTTTAGGCAGATGTGGTGAGGGGCATATAACTCACGTCTATTTGGACATGAGGAGACACTCGACGTCACAGGGGACGGAGAAAAAATTATGTGGCTCTTCAACATCACTCACACCAATGATGGCGGCCATTTTGACCAACTCGACGCCTATTTGGGCAAGAGAAAATTTTCCAAGGCTCTGCTACATCACCCACCTTTCAAATGATGGCAGCTGTACTCATTTTTACGGTCCCGTGTCATCCAGGCATACTCTCGCGACGCGTTTCGAACTTTCCCAAGGTTCTCTTCAGGCGAATTGGGATGACAACTGTCTCTGTTCCCTCTCCAACTCCATAATGGTAGAGGGCGGGGTGCCCCTCCCACTACTAAATACCTTTCAACACTGTATGGTGCTTCATAAATCGTTTTTTCAACATCAATACCTTTATTTTTAAATACCTTTCAACACTGTATGGTGCTTCATAAATCGTTTTTTCACTATCAATCCATTTGTTTTTAATTTTAAAATTTAATAATCATATATAAACAATCATCACCATCTGAAGCTCAGAGTTGGAGGACCTGGCCTGTTAGGGGAAATCGATCCAAGATCCGATACCCGAAGGAGTCGGAAATGGTTATGCACTCTCCACCCAACCGCTGACCACTAAAGACGGCTAAGAGAGATATATATCATTATTAAAAAATAAAATAGAGGGCTAAAATTGCCAGAGGGCCAAAATTGCAAGGGCTCAAATCAAGAGGGCTATACCAACAAGGGTTTAATTTTATAAAAAAACGAAGGTTAGGTTTTAGGCAGATGTGGTGAGGGGCATATAACTCACGTCTATTTGGACATGAGGAGACACTCGACGTCACAGGGGACGGAGAAAAAATTATGTGGCTCTTCAACATCACTCACACCAATGATGGCGGCCATTTTGACCAACTCGACGCCTATTTGGGCAAGAGAAAATTTTCCAAGGCTCTGCTACATCACCCACCTTTCAAATGATGGCAGCTGTACTCATTTTTACGGTCCCGTGTCATCCAGGCATACTCTCGCGACGCGTTTCGAACTTTCCCAAGGTTCTCTTCAGGCGAATTGGGATGACAACTGTCTCTGTTCCCTCTCCAACTCCATAATGGTAGAGGGCGGGGTGCCCCTCCCACTACTAAATACCTTTCAACACTGTATGGTGCTTCATAAATCGTTTTTTCAACATCAATACCTTTATTTTTAAATACCTTTCAACACTGTATGGTGCTTCATAAATCGTTTTTTCACTATCAATCCATTTGTTTTTAATTTTAAAATTTAATAATCATATATAAACAATCATCACCATCTGAAGCTCAGAGTTGGAGGACCTGGCCTGTTAGGGGAAATCGATCCAAGATCCGATACCCGAAGGAGTCGGAAATGGTTATGCACTCTCCACCCAACCGCTGACCACTAAAGACGGCTAAGAGAGATATATATCATTATTAAAAAATAAAATAGAGGGCTAAAATTGCCAGAGGGCCAAAATTGCAAGGGCTCAAATCAAGAGGGCTATACCAACAAGGGTTTAATTTTATAAAAAAACGAAGGTTAGGTTTTAGGCAGATGTGGTGAGGGGCATATAACTCACGTCTATTTGGACATGAGGAGACACTCGACGTCACAGGGGACGGAGAAAAAATTATGTGGCTCTTCAACATCACTCACACCAATGATGGCGGCCATTTTGACCAACTCGACGCCTATTTGGGCAAGAGAAAATTTTCCAAGGCTCTGCTACATCACCCACCTTTCAAATGATGGCAGCTGTACTCATTTTTACGGTCCCGTGTCATCCAGGCATACTCTCGCGACGCGTTTCGAACTTTCCCAAGGTTCTCTTCAGGCGAATTGGGATGACAACTGTCTCTGTTCCCTCTCCAACTCCATAATGGTAGAGGGCGGGGTGCCCCTCCCACTACTAAATACCTTTCAACACTGTATGGTGCTTCATAAATCGTTTTTTCAACATCAATACCTTTATTTTTAAATACCTTTCAACACTGTATGGTGCTTCATAAATCGTTTTTTCACTATCAATCCATTTGTTTTTAATTTTAAAATTTAATAATCATATATAAACAATCATCACCATCTGAAGCTCAGAGTTGGAGGACCTGGCCTGTTAGGGGAAATCGATCCAAGATCCGATACCCGAAGGAGTCGGAAATGGTTATGCACTCTCCACCCAACCGCTGACCACTAAAGACGGCTAAGAGAGATATATATCATTATTAAAAAATAAAATAGAGGGCTAAAATTGCCAGAGGGCCAAAATTGCAAGGGCTCAAATCAAGAGGGCTATACCAACAAGGGTTTAATTTTATAAAAAAACGAAGGTTAGGTTTTAGGCAGATGTGGTGAGGGGCATATAACTCACGTCTATTTGGACATGAGGAGACACTCGACGTCACAGGGGACGGAGAAAAAATTATGTGGCTCTTCAACATCACTCACACCAATGATGGCGGCCATTTTGACCAACTCGACGCCTATTTGGGCAAGAGAAAATTTTCCAAGGCTCTGCTACATCACCCACCTTTCAAATGATGGCAGCTGTACTCATTTTTACGGTCCCGTGTCATCCAGGCATACTCTCGCGACGCGTTTCGAACTTTCCCAAGGTTCTCTTCAGGCGAATTGGGATGACAACTGTCTCTGTTCCCTCTCCAACTCCATAATGGTAGAGGGCGGGGTGCCCCTCCCACTACTAAATACCTTTCAACACTGTATGGTGCTTCATAAATCGTTTTTTCAACATCAATACCTTTATTTTTAAATACCTTTCAACACTGTATGGTGCTTCATAAATCGTTTTTTCACTATCAATCCATTTGTTTTTAATTTTAAAATTTAATAATCATATATAAACAATCATCACCATCTGAAGCTCAGAGTTGGAGGGACCTGGCCCTGTTAGGGGAAATCGATCCAAGATCCGATACCCGAAGGAGTCGGAAATGGTTATGCACTCTCCACCCAACCGCTGACCACTAAAGACGGCTAAGAGAGATATATATCATTATTAAAAAATAAAATAGAGGGCTAAAATTGCCAGAGGGCCAAAATTGCAAGGGCTCAAATCAAGAGGGCTATACCAACAAGGGTTTAATTTTATAAAAAAACGAAGGTTAGGTTTTAGGCAGATGTGGTGAGGGGCATATAACTCACGTCTATTTGGACATGAGGAGACACTCGACGTCACAGGGGACGGAGAAAAAATTATGTGGCTCTTCAACATCACTCACACCAATGATGGCGGCCATTTTGACCAACTCGACGCCTATTTGGGCAAGAGAAAATTTTCCAAGGCTCTGCTACATCACCCACCTTTCAAATGATGGCAGCTGTACTCATTTTTACGGTCCCGTGTCATCCAGGCATACTCTCGCGACGCGTTTCGAACTTTCCCAAGGTTCTCTTCAGGCGAATTGGGATGACAACTGTCTCTGTTCCCTCTCCAACTCCATAATGGTAGAGGGCGGGGTGCCCCTCCCACTACTAAATACCTTTCAACACTGTATGGTGCTTCATAAATCGTTTTTTCAACATCAATACCTTTATTTTTAAATACCTTTCAACACTGTATGGTGCTTCATAAATCGTTTTTTCACTATCAATCCATTGTGTTTTTAATTTTAAAATTTAATAATCATATATAAACAATCATCCACCATCTGAAGCTCAGAGTTGGAGGACCTGGCCTGTTAGGGGAAATCGATCCAAGATCCGATACCCGAAGGAGTCGGAAATGGTTATGCACTCTCCACCCAACCGCTGACCACTAAAGACGGGCTAAGAGAGATATATATCATTATTAAAAAATAAAATAGAGGCTAAAATTGCCAGAGGGCCAAAATTGCAAGGGCTCAAATCAAGAGGGCTATACCAACAAGGGTTTAATTTATATAAAAAACGAAGGTTAGGTTTTAGGCAGATGTGGTGAGGGGCATATAACTCACGTCTATATGGACATGAGGAGACACTCGACGTCACAGGGGACGGAGAAAAAATTATGTGGCTCTTCAACATCACTCACAACAATGATGGTGGCCATGTTGACCAACTCGACGCCTATTTGGGCATGAGAAAATTTTCCAAGGCTCTGCTACATCACCCACCTTTCAAATGATGGCAGCTGTACTCATTTTTACGGTCCCGTGTCATCCAGGCATACTCTCGCGACGCGTTTCGAACTTTCCCAAGGTTCTCATCAGGCGAATTGGGATGACAACTGTCTCTGTTCCCTCTCCAACTCCATAATGGTAGAGGGCGGGGTGCCCCTCCCACTGCTAAATACTTTTCAACACTGTATGGTGCTTCATAAATCGTTTTTTCAACATCAATACCTTTATTTTTAAATACCTTTCAACACTGTATGGTGCTTCATAAATCGTTTTTTCACTATCAACACATTTGTTTTTAATTTTAAAATTTAATAACCATACATAAACAAAGCCCCATCCATCACCATCCGAAGCTCAGAGTTGGAGGACCTGGCTGGTTAGGGGAAATCGATCCAAGATCCGATCCCCGAAGGAATCGGAAATGGTTGTGCACTCTCCACCCAACCGCTGACCACTAAAGACGGCTACTGGACGAGACCAGACATATATGATCATTAAAAAATAAAATAGAGGGCTAATTGCCATAAAAAAACGAAGGTTAGGTTTTAGGCAGATGTGGTGAGGGGCATATAACTCACGTCTATATGGACATGAGGAGACACTCGACGTCACAGGGGACGGAGAAAAAATTATGTGGCTCTTCAACATCACTCACAACAATGATGGTGGCCATGTTGACCAACTCGACGCCTATTTGGGCATGAGAAAATTTTCCAAGGCTCTGCTACATCACCCACCTTTCAAATGATGGCAGCTGTACTCATTTTTACGGTCCCGTGTCATCCAGGCATACTCTCGCGACGCGTTTCGAACTTTCCCAAGGTTCTCATCAGGCGAATTGGGATGACAACTGTCTCTGTTCCCTCTCCAACTCCATAATGGTAGAGGGCGGGGTGCCCCTCCCACTGCTAAATACTTTTCAACACTGTATGGTGCTTCATAAATCGTTTTTTCAACATCAATACCTTTATTTTTAAATACCTTTCAACACTGTATGGTGCTTCATAAATCGTTTTTTCACTATCAACACATTTGTTTTTAATTTTAAAATTTAATAACCATACATAAACAAAGCCCCATCCATCACCATCCGAAGCTCAGAGTTGGAGGACCTGGCTGGTTAGGGGAAATCGATCCAAGATCCGATCCCCGAAGGAATCGGAAATGGTTGTGCACTCTCCACCCAACCGCTGACCACTAAAGACGGCTACTGGACGAGACCAGACATATATGATCATTAAAAAATAAAATAGAGGGCTAATTGCCATAAAAAAACGAAGGTTAGGTTTTAGGCAGATGTGGTGAGGGGCATATAACTCACGTCTATATGGACATGAGGAGACACTCGACGTCACAGGGGACGGAGAAAAAATTATGTGGCTCTTCAACATCACTCACAACAATGATGGTGGCCATGTTGACCAACTCGACGCCTATTTGGGCATGAGAAAATTTTCCAAGGCTCTGCTACATCACCCACCTTTCAAATGATGGCAGCTGTACTCATTTTTACGGTCCCGTGTCATCCAGGCATACTCTCGCGACGCGTTTCGAACTTTCCCAAGGTTCTCATCAGGCGAATTGGGATGACAACTGTCTCTGTTCCCTCTCCAACTCCATAATGGTAGAGGGCGGGGTGCCCCTCCCACTGCTAAATACTTTTCAACACTGTATGGTGCTTCATAAATCGTTTTTTCAACATCAATACCTTTATTTTTAAATACCTTTCAACACTGTATGGTGCTTCATAAATCGTTTTTTCACTATCAACACATTTGTTTTTAATTTTAAAATTTAATAACCATACATAAACAAAGCCCCATCCATCACCATCCGAAGCTCAGAGTTGGAGGACCTGGCTGGTTAGGGGAAATCGATCCAAGATCCGATCCCCGAAGGAATCGGAAATGGTTGTGCACTCTCCACCCAACCGCTGACCACTAAAGACGGCTACTGGACGAGACCAGACATATATGATCATTAAAAAATAAAATAGAGGGCTAATTGCCATAAAAAAACGAAGGTTAGGTTTTAGGCAGATGTGGTGAGGGGCATATAACTCACGTCTATATGGACATGAGGAGACACTCGACGTCACAGGGGACGGAGAAAAAATTATGTGGCTCTTCAACATCACTCACAACAATGATGGTGGCCATGTTGACCAACTCGACGCCTATTTGGGCATGAGAAAATTTTCCAAGGCTCTGCTACATCACCCACCTTTCAAATGATGGCAGCTGTACTCATTTTTACGGTCCCGTGTCATCCAGGCATACTCTCGCGACGCGTTTCGAACTTTCCCAAGGTTCTCATCAGGCGAATTGGGATGACAACTGTCTCTGTTCCCTCTCCAACTCCATAATGGTAGAGGGCGGGGTGCCCCTCCCACTGCTAAATACTTTTCAACACTGTATGGTGCTTCATAAATCGTTTTTTCAACATCAATACCTTTATTTTTAAATACCTTTCAACACTGTATGGTGCTTCATAAATCGTTTTTTCACTATCAACACATTTGTTTTTAATTTTAAAATTTAATAACCATACATAAACAAAGCCCCATCCATCACCATCCGAAGCTCAGAGTTGGAGGACCTGGCTGGTTAGGGGAAATCGATCCAAGATCCGATCCCCGAAGGAATCGGAAATGGTTGTGCACTCTCCACCCAACCGCTGACCACTAAAGACGGCTACTGGACGAGACCAGACATATATGATCATTAAAAAATAAAATAGAGGGCTAATTGCCATAAAAAAACGAAGGTTAGGTTTTAGGCAGATGTGGTGAGGGGCATATAACTCACGTCTATATGGACATGAGGAGACACTCGACGTCACAGGGGACGGAGAAAAAATTATGTGGCTCTTCAACATCACTCACAACAATGATGGTGGCCATGTTGACCAACTCGACGCCTATTTGGGCATGAGAAAATTTTCCAAGGCTCTGCTACATCACCCACCTTTCAAATGATGGCAGCTGTACTCATTTTTACGGTCCCGTGTCATCCAGGCATACTCTCGCGACGCGTTTCGAACTTTCCCAAGGTTCTCATCAGGCGAATTGGGATGACAACTGTCTCTGTTCCCTCTCCAACTCCATAATGGTAGAGGGCGGGGTGCCCCTCCCACTGCTAAATACTTTTCAACACTGTATGGTGCTTCATAAATCGTTTTTTCAACATCAATACCTTTATTTTTAAATACCTTTCAACACTGTATGGTGCTTCATAAATCGTTTTTTCACTATCAACACATTTGTTTTTAATTTTAAAATTTAATAACCATACATAAACAAAGCCCCATCCATCACCATCCGAAGCTCAGAGTTGGAGGACCTGGCTGGTTAGGGGAAATCGATCCAAGATCCGATCCCCGAAGGAATCGGAAATGGTTGTGCACTCTCCACCCAACCGCTGACCACTAAAGACGGCTACTGGACGAGACCAGACATATATGATCATTAAAAAATAAAATAGAGGGCTAATTGCCATAAAAAAACGAAGGTTAGGTTTTAGGCAGATGTGGTGAGGGGCATATAACTCACGTCTATATGGACATGAGGAGACACTCGACGTCACAGGGGACGGAGAAAAAATTATGTGGCTCTTCAACATCACTCACAACAATGATGGTGGCCATGTTGACCAACTCGACGCCTATTTGGGCATGAGAAAATTTTCCAAGGCTCTGCTACATCACCCACCTTTCAAATGATGGCAGCTGTACTCATTTTTACGGTCCCGTGTCATCCAGGCATACTCTCGCGACGCGTTTCGAACTTTCCCAAGGTTCTCATCAGGCGAATTGGGATGACAACTGTCTCTGTTCCCTCTCCAACTCCATAATGGTAGAGGGCGGGGTGCCCCTCCCACTGCTAAATACTTTTCAACACTGTATGGTGCTTCATAAATCGTTTTTTCAACATCAATACCTTTATTTTTAAATACCTTTCAACACTGTATGGTGCTTCATAAATCGTTTTTTCACTATCAACACATTTGTTTTTAATTTTAAAATTTAATAACCATACATAAACAAAGCCCCATCCATCACCATCCGAAGCTCAGAGTTGGAGGACCTGGCTGGTTAGGGGAAATCGATCCAAGATCCGATCCCCGAAGGAATCGGAAATGGTTGTGCACTCTCCACCCAACCGCTGACCACTAAAGACGGCTACTGGACGAGACCAGACATATATGATCATTAAAAAATAAAATAGAGGGCTAATTGCCATAAAAAAACGAAGGTTAGGTTTTAGGCAGATGTGGTGAGGGGCATATAACTCACGTCTATATGGACATGAGGAGACACTCGACGTCACAGGGGACGGAGAAAAAATTATGTGGCTCTTCAACATCACTCACAACAATGATGGTGGCCATGTTGACCAACTCGACGCCTATTTGGGCATGAGAAAATTTTCCAAGGCTCTGCTACATCACCCACCTTTCAAATGATGGCAGCTGTACTCATTTTTACGGTCCCGTGTCATCCAGGCATACTCTCGCGACGCGTTTCGAACTTTCCCAAGGTTCTCATCAGGCGAATTGGGATGACAACTGTCTCTGTTCCCTCTCCAACTCCATAATGGTAGAGGGCGGGGTGCCCCTCCCACTGCTAAATACTTTTCAACACTGTATGGTGCTTCATAAATCGTTTTTTCAACATCAATACCTTTATTTTTAAATACCTTTCAACACTGTATGGTGCTTCATAAATCGTTTTTTCACTATCAACACATTTGTTTTTAATTTTAAAATTTAATAACCATACATAAACAAAGCCCCATCCATCACCATCCGAAGCTCAGAGTTGGAGGACCTGGCTGGTTAGGGGAAATCGATCCAAGATCCGATCCCCGAAGGAATCGGAAATGGTTGTGCACTCTCCACCCAACCGCTGACCACTAAAGACGGCTACTGGACGAGACCAGACATATATGATCATTAAAAAATAAAATAGAGGGCTAATTGCCATAAAAAAACGAAGGTTAGGTTTTAGGCAGATGTGGTGAGGGGCATATAACTCACGTCTATATGGACATGAGGAGACACTCGACGTCACAGGGGACGGAGAAAAAATTATGTGGCTCTTCAACATCACTCACAACAATGATGGTGGCCATGTTGACCAACTCGACGCCTATTTGGGCATGAGAAAATTTTCCAAGGCTCTGCTACATCACCCACCTTTCAAATGATGGCAGCTGTACTCATTTTTACGGTCCCGTGTCATCCAGGCATACTCTCGCGACGCGTTTCGAACTTTCCCAAGGTTCTCATCAGGCGAATTGGGATGACAACTGTCTCTGTTCCCTCTCCAACTCCATAATGGTAGAGGGCGGGGTGCCCCTCCCACTGCTAAATACTTTTCAACACTGTATGGTGCTTCATAAATCGTTTTTTCAACATCAATACCTTTATTTTTAAATACCTTTCAACACTGTATGGTGCTTCATAAATCGTTTTTTCACTATCAACACATTTGTTTTTAATTTTAAAATTTAATAACCATACATAAACAAAGCCCCATCCATCACCATCCGAAGCTCAGAGTTGGAGGACCTGGCTGGTTAGGGGAAATCGATCCAAGATCCGATCCCCGAAGGAATCGGAAATGGTTGTGCACTCTCCACCCAACCGCTGACCACTAAAGACGGCTACTGGACGAGACCAGACATATATGATCATTAAAAAATAAAATAGAGGGCTAATTGCCATAAAAAAACGAAGGTTAGGTTTTAGGCAGATGTGGTGAGGGGCATATAACTCACGTCTATATGGACATGAGGAGACACTCGACGTCACAGGGGACGGAGAAAAAATTATGTGGCTCTTCAACATCACTCACAACAATGATGGTGGCCATGTTGACCAACTCGACGCCTATTTGGGCATGAGAAAATTTTCCAAGGCTCTGCTACATCACCCACCTTTCAAATGATGGCAGCTGTACTCATTTTTACGGTCCCGTGTCATCCAGGCATACTCTCGCGACGCGTTTCGAACTTTCCCAAGGTTCTCATCAGGCGAATTGGGATGACAACTGTCTCTGTTCCCTCTCCAACTCCATAATGGTAGAGGGCGGGGTGCCCCTCCCACTGCTAAATACTTTTCAACACTGTATGGTGCTTCATAAATCGTTTTTTCAACATCAATACCTTTATTTTTAAATACCTTTCAACACTGTATGGTGCTTCATAAATCGTTTTTTCACTATCAACACATTTGTTTTTAATTTTAAAATTTAATAACCATACATAAACAAAGCCCCATCCATCACCATCCGAAGCTCAGAGTTGGAGGACCTGGCTGGTTAGGGGAAATCGATCCAAGATCCGATCCCCGAAGGAATCGGAAATGGTTGTGCACTCTCCACCCAACCGCTGACCACTAAAGACGGCTACTGGACGAGACCAGACATATATGATCATTAAAAAATAAAATAGAGGGCTAATTGCCATAAAAAAACGAAGGTTAGGTTTTAGGCAGATGTGGTGAGGGGCATATAACTCACGTCTATATGGACATGAGGAGACACTCGACGTCACAGGGGACGGAGAAAAAATTATGTGGCTCTTCAACATCACTCACAACAATGATGGTGGCCATGTTGACCAACTCGACGCCTATTTGGGCATGAGAAAATTTTCCAAGGCTCTGCTACATCACCCACCTTTCAAATGATGGCAGCTGTACTCATTTTTACGGTCCCGTGTCATCCAGGCATACTCTCGCGACGCGTTTCGAACTTTCCCAAGGTTCTCATCAGGCGAATTGGGATGACAACTGTCTCTGTTCCCTCTCCAACTCCATAATGGTAGAGGGCGGGGTGCCCCTCCCACTGCTAAATACTTTTCAACACTGTATGGTGCTTCATAAATCGTTTTTTCAACATCAATACCTTTATTTTTAAATACCTTTCAACACTGTATGGTGCTTCATAAATCGTTTTTTCACTATCAACACATTTGTTTTTAATTTTAAAATTTAATAACCATACATAAACAAAGCCCCATCCATCACCATCCGAAGCTCAGAGTTGGAGGACCTGGCTGGTTAGGGGAAATCGATCCAAGATCCGATCCCCGAAGGAATCGGAAATGGTTGTGCACTCTCCACCCAACCGCTGACCACTAAAGACGGCTACTGGACGAGACCAGACATATATGATCATTAAAAAATAAAATAGAGGGCTAATTGCCATAAAAAAACGAAGGTTAGGTTTTAGGCAGATGTGGTGAGGGGCATATAACTCACGTCTATATGGACATGAGGAGACACTCGACGTCACAGGGGACGGAGAAAAAATTATGTGGCTCTTCAACATCACTCACAACAATGATGGTGGCCATGTTGACCAACTCGACGCCTATTTGGGCATGAGAAAATTTTCCAAGGCTCTGCTACATCACCCACCTTTCAAATGATGGCAGCTGTACTCATTTTTACGGTCCCGTGTCATCCAGGCATACTCTCGCGACGCGTTTCGAACTTTCCCAAGGTTCTCATCAGGCGAATTGGGATGACAACTGTCTCTGTTCCCTCTCCAACTCCATAATGGTAGAGGGCGGGGTGCCCCTCCCACTGCTAAATACTTTTCAACACTGTATGGTGCTTCATAAATCGTTTTTTCAACATCAATACCTTTATTTTTAAATACCTTTCAACACTGTATGGTGCTTCATAAATCGTTTTTTCACTATCAACACATTTGTTTTTAATTTTAAAATTTAATAACCATACATAAACAAAGCCCCATCCATCACCATCCGAAGCTCAGAGTTGGAGGACCTGGCTGGTTAGGGGAAATCGATCCAAGATCCGATCCCCGAAGGAATCGGAAATGGTTGTGCACTCTCCACCCAACCGCTGACCACTAAAGACGGCTACTGGACGAGACCAGACATATATGATCATTAAAAAATAAAATAGAGGGCTAATTGCCATAAAAAAACGAAGGTTAGGTTTTAGGCAGATGTGGTGAGGGGCATATAACTCACGTCTATATGGACATGAGGAGACACTCGACGTCACAGGGGACGGAGAAAAAATTATGTGGCTCTTCAACATCACTCACAACAATGATGGTGGCCATGTTGACCAACTCGACGCCTATTTGGGCATGAGAAAATTTTCCAAGGCTCTGCTACATCACCCACCTTTCAAATGATGGCAGCTGTACTCATTTTTACGGTCCCGTGTCATCCAGGCATACTCTCGCGACGCGTTTCGAACTTTCCCAAGGTTCTCATCAGGCGAATTGGGATGACAACTGTCTCTGTTCCCTCTCCAACTCCATAATGGTAGAGGGCGGGGTGCCCCTCCCACTGCTAAATACTTTTCAACACTGTATGGTGCTTCATAAATCGTTTTTTCAACATCAATACCTTTATTTTTAAATACCTTTCAACACTGTATGGTGCTTCATAAATCGTTTTTTCACTATCAACACATTTGTTTTTAATTTTAAAATTTAATAACCATACATAAACAAAGCCCCATCCATCACCATCCGAAGCTCAGAGTTGGAGGACCTGGCTGGTTAGGGGAAATCGATCCAAGATCCGATCCCCGAAGGAATCGGAAATGGTTGTGCACTCTCCACCCAACCGCTGACCACTAAAGACGGCTACTGGACGAGACCAGACATATATGATCATTAAAAAATAAAATAGAGGGCTAATTGCCATAAAAAAACGAAGGTTAGGTTTTAGGCAGATGTGGTGAGGGGCATATAACTCACGTCTATATGGACATGAGGAGACACTCGACGTCACAGGGGACGGAGAAAAAATTATGTGGCTCTTCAACATCACTCACAACAATGATGGTGGCCATGTTGACCAACTCGACGCCTATTTGGGCATGAGAAAATTTTCCAAGGCTCTGCTACATCACCCACCTTTCAAATGATGGCAGCTGTACTCATTTTTACGGTCCCGTGTCATCCAGGCATACTCTCGCGACGCGTTTCGAACTTTCCCAAGGTTCTCATCAGGCGAATTGGGATGACAACTGTCTCTGTTCCCTCTCCAACTCCATAATGGTAGAGGGCGGGGTGCCCCTCCCACTGCTAAATACTTTTCAACACTGTATGGTGCTTCATAAATCGTTTTTTCAACATCAATACCTTTATTTTTAAATACCTTTCAACACTGTATGGTGCTTCATAAATCGTTTTTTCACTATCAACACATTTGTTTTTAATTTTAAAATTTAATAACCATACATAAACAAAGCCCCATCCATCACCATCCGAAGCTCAGAGTTGGAGGACCTGGCTGGTTAGGGGAAATCGATCCAAGATCCGATCCCCGAAGGAATCGGAAATGGTTGTGCACTCTCCACCCAACCGCTGACCACTAAAGACGGCTACTGGACGAGACCAGACATATATGATCATTAAAAAATAAAATAGAGGGCTAATTGCCATAAAAAAACGAAGGTTAGGTTTTAGGCAGATGTGGTGAGGGGCATATAACTCACGTCTATATGGACATGAGGAGACACTCGACGTCACAGGGGACGGAGAAAAAATTATGTGGCTCTTCAACATCACTCACAACAATGATGGTGGCCATGTTGACCAACTCGACGCCTATTTGGGCATGAGAAAATTTTCCAAGGCTCTGCTACATCACCCACCTTTCAAATGATGGCAGCTGTACTCATTTTTACGGTCCCGTGTCATCCAGGCATACTCTCGCGACGCGTTTCGAACTTTCCCAAGGTTCTCATCAGGCGAATTGGGATGACAACTGTCTCTGTTCCCTCTCCAACTCCATAATGGTAGAGGGCGGGGTGCCCCTCCCACTGCTAAATACTTTTCAACACTGTATGGTGCTTCATAAATCGTTTTTTCAACATCAATACCTTTATTTTTAAATACCTTTCAACACTGTATGGTGCTTCATAAATCGTTTTTTCACTATCAACACATTTGTTTTTAATTTTAAAATTTAATAACCATACATAAACAAAGCCCCATCCATCACCATCCGAAGCTCAGAGTTGGAGGACCTGGCTGGTTAGGGGAAATCGATCCAAGATCCGATCCCCGAAGGAATCGGAAATGGTTGTGCACTCTCCACCCAACCGCTGACCACTAAAGACGGCTACTGGACGAGACCAGACATATATGATCATTAAAAAATAAAATAGAGGGCTAATTGCCATAAAAAAACGAAGGTTAGGTTTTAGGCAGATGTGGTGAGGGGCATATAACTCACGTCTATATGGACATGAGGAGACACTCGACGTCACAGGGGACGGAGAAAAAATTATGTGGCTCTTCAACATCACTCACAACAATGATGGTGGCCATGTTGACCAACTCGACGCCTATTTGGGCATGAGAAAATTTTCCAAGGCTCTGCTACATCACCCACCTTTCAAATGATGGCAGCTGTACTCATTTTTACGGTCCCGTGTCATCCAGGCATACTCTCGCGACGCGTTTCGAACTTTCCCAAGGTTCTCATCAGGCGAATTGGGATGACAACTGTCTCTGTTCCCTCTCCAACTCCATAATGGTAGAGGGCGGGGTGCCCCTCCCACTGCTAAATACTTTTCAACACTGTATGGTGCTTCATAAATCGTTTTTTCAACATCAATACCTTTATTTTTAAATACCTTTCAACACTGTATGGTGCTTCATAAATCGTTTTTTCACTATCAACACATTTGTTTTTAATTTTAAAATTTAATAACCATACATAAACAAAGCCCCATCCATCACCATCCGAAGCTCAGAGTTGGAGGACCTGGCTGGTTAGGGGAAATCGATCCAAGATCCGATCCCCGAAGGAATCGGAAATGGTTGTGCACTCTCCACCCAACCGCTGACCACTAAAGACGGCTACTGGACGAGACCAGACATATATGATCATTAAAAAATAAAATAGAGGGCTAATTGCCATAAAAAAACGAAGGTTAGGTTTTAGGCAGATGTGGTGAGGGGCATATAACTCACGTCTATATGGACATGAGGAGACACTCGACGTCACAGGGGACGGAGAAAAAATTATGTGGCTCTTCAACATCACTCACAACAATGATGGTGGCCATGTTGACCAACTCGACGCCTATTTGGGCATGAGAAAATTTTCCAAGGCTCTGCTACATCACCCACCTTTCAAATGATGGCAGCTGTACTCATTTTTACGGTCCCGTGTCATCCAGGCATACTCTCGCGACGCGTTTCGAACTTTCCCAAGGTTCTCATCAGGCGAATTGGGATGACAACTGTCTCTGTTCCCTCTCCAACTCCATAATGGTAGAGGGCGGGGTGCCCCTCCCACTGCTAAATACTTTTCAACACTGTATGGTGCTTCATAAATCGTTTTTTCAACATCAATACCTTTATTTTTAAATACCTTTCAACACTGTATGGTGCTTCATAAATCGTTTTTTCACTATCAACACATTTGTTTTTAATTTTAAAATTTAATAACCATACATAAACAAAGCCCCATCCATCACCATCCGAAGCTCAGAGTTGGAGGACCTGGCTGGTTAGGGGAAATCGATCCAAGATCCGATCCCCGAAGGAATCGGAAATGGTTGTGCACTCTCCACCCAACCGCTGACCACTAAAGACGGCTACTGGACGAGACCAGACATATATGATCATTAAAAAATAAAATAGAGGGCTAATTGCCATAAAAAAACGAAGGTTAGGTTTTAGGCAGATGTGGTGAGGGGCATATAACTCACGTCTATATGGACATGAGGAGACACTCGACGTCACAGGGGACGGAGAAAAAATTATGTGGCTCTTCAACATCACTCACAACAATGATGGTGGCCATGTTGACCAACTCGACGCCTATTTGGGCATGAGAAAATTTTCCAAGGCTCTGCTACATCACCCACCTTTCAAATGATGGCAGCTGTACTCATTTTTACGGTCCCGTGTCATCCAGGCATACTCTCGCGACGCGTTTCGAACTTTCCCAAGGTTCTCATCAGGCGAATTGGGATGACAACTGTCTCTGTTCCCTCTCCAACTCCATAATGGTAGAGGGCGGGGTGCCCCTCCCACTGCTAAATACTTTTCAACACTGTATGGTGCTTCATAAATCGTTTTTTCAACATCAATACCTTTATTTTTAAATACCTTTCAACACTGTATGGTGCTTCATAAATCGTTTTTTCACTATCAACACATTTGTTTTTAATTTTAAAATTTAATAACCATACATAAACAAAGCCCCATCCATCACCATCCGAAGCTCAGAGTTGGAGGACCTGGCTGGTTAGGGGAAATCGATCCAAGATCCGATCCCCGAAGGAATCGGAAATGGTTGTGCACTCTCCACCCAACCGCTGACCACTAAAGACGGCTACTGGACGAGACCAGACATATATGATCATTAAAAAATAAAATAGAGGGCTAATTGCCATAAAAAAACGAAGGTTAGGTTTTAGGCAGATGTGGTGAGGGGCATATAACTCACGTCTATATGGACATGAGGAGACACTCGACGTCACAGGGGACGGAGAAAAAATTATGTGGCTCTTCAACATCACTCACAACAATGATGGTGGCCATGTTGACCAACTCGACGCCTATTTGGGCATGAGAAAATTTTCCAAGGCTCTGCTACATCACCCACCTTTCAAATGATGGCAGCTGTACTCATTTTTACGGTCCCGTGTCATCCAGGCATACTCTCGCGACGCGTTTCGAACTTTCCCAAGGTTCTCATCAGGCGAATTGGGATGACAACTGTCTCTGTTCCCTCTCCAACTCCATAATGGTAGAGGGCGGGGTGCCCCTCCCACTGCTAAATACTTTTCAACACTGTATGGTGCTTCATAAATCGTTTTTTCAACATCAATACCTTTATTTTTAAATACCTTTCAACACTGTATGGTGCTTCATAAATCGTTTTTTCACTATCAACACATTTGTTTTTAATTTTAAAATTTAATAACCATACATAAACAAAGCCCCATCCATCACCATCCGAAGCTCAGAGTTGGAGGACCTGGCTGGTTAGGGGAAATCGATCCAAGATCCGATCCCCGAAGGAATCGGAAATGGTTGTGCACTCTCCACCCAACCGCTGACCACTAAAGACGGCTACTGGACGAGACCAGACATATATGATCATTAAAAAATAAAATAGAGGGCTAATTGCCATAAAAAAACGAAGGTTAGGTTTTAGGCAGATGTGGTGAGGGGCATATAACTCACGTCTATATGGACATGAGGAGACACTCGACGTCACAGGGGACGGAGAAAAAATTATGTGGCTCTTCAACATCACTCACAACAATGATGGTGGCCATGTTGACCAACTCGACGCCTATTTGGGCATGAGAAAATTTTCCAAGGCTCTGCTACATCACCCACCTTTCAAATGATGGCAGCTGTACTCATTTTTACGGTCCCGTGTCATCCAGGCATACTCTCGCGACGCGTTTCGAACTTTCCCAAGGTTCTCATCAGGCGAATTGGGATGACAACTGTCTCTGTTCCCTCTCCAACTCCATAATGGTAGAGGGCGGGGTGCCCCTCCCACTGCTAAATACTTTTCAACACTGTATGGTGCTTCATAAATCGTTTTTTCAACATCAATACCTTTATTTTTAAATACCTTTCAACACTGTATGGTGCTTCATAAATCGTTTTTTCACTATCAACACATTTGTTTTTAATTTTAAAATTTAATAACCATACATAAACAAAGCCCCATCCATCACCATCCGAAGCTCAGAGTTGGAGGACCTGGCTGGTTAGGGGAAATCGATCCAAGATCCGATCCCCGAAGGAATCGGAAATGGTTGTGCACTCTCCACCCAACCGCTGACCACTAAAGACGGCTACTGGACGAGACCAGACATATATGATCATTAAAAAATAAAATAGAGGGCTAATTGCCATAAAGGGTTAGGGTTAGGGTTAGGGTTAGGGTTAGGGTTAGGGTTAGGGTTAGGGTTAGGTTAGGGTTAGGGTTAGGGTTAGGGTTAGGGTTAGGGTTAGGGTAGGGTTAGGTTAGGGTTAGGGTTAGGGTTAGGTGAATGAAGATCCAGGATCCGATTCCCGAAGGATTCGGAAACGGTTGTGCACTGTCCTGAGTTGTACTGGCCGCCACGAGTCCACACACATACACACACAGAGAGATATATATCATTATTAAAAAATAAAATAGAGGGCTAAAATTGCCAGAGGGTTAAAATTGCAAGGGTTCGAATCAAGAGGGCTATACCAACAAGGGTTTAATTTTATAAAAAAAACGAAGGTTAGGTTTTAGGTAGATGTGGTGAGGGGCATATAACTCACGTCTGTATGGACATGAGGAGACACTCGACGTCACAGGGGACGGAGAAAAAACCATGTGGCTCCCCAACATCACTCACAACAATGATGGTGGCCATTTTGACCAACTCGACGCCTGTATGGGCAAAGAGAAAATTTTCCAAGGCTCTGCTACATCACCCACCTTTCAAATGATGGCAGCTGTACTCATTTTTACGGTCCCGTGTCATCCAGGCATACTCTCGCGACGCGTTTCGAACTTTCCCAAGGTTCTCTTCAGGCGAATTGGGATGACAACTGTCTCTGTTCCCTCTCCAACTCCATAGTGGTAGAGGGCGGGGTGCCCCTCCCACTACTAAATACCTTTCAACACTGTATGGTGCTTCATAAATCGTTTTTTCACTATCAATACATTTGTTTTTAATTTTAAAATTTAATAATCATATATAAACAATCCAGTATGCGGTCAACACGAGGTCCAGTCGTCTCGGCGCGGGCTGTGTTAGGTGAATGAAGATCCAGGATCCGATTCCCGAAGGATTCGGAAACGGTTGTGCACTGTCCTGAGTTGTACTGGCCGCCACGAGTCCACACACATACACACACAGAGAGATATATATCATTATTAAAAAATAAAATAGAGGGCTAAAATTGCCAGAGGGTTAAAATTGCAAGGGTTCGAATCAAGAGGGCTATACCAACAAGGGTTTAATTTTATAAAAAAAACGAAGGTTAGGTTTTAGGTAGATGTGGTGAGGGGCATATAACTCACGTCTGTATGGACATGAGGAGACACTCGACGTCACAGGGGACGGAGAAAAAACCATGTGGCTCCCCAACATCACTCACAACAATGATGGTGGCCATTTTGACCAACTCGACGCCTGTATGGGCAAAGAGAAAATTTTCCAAGGCTCTGCTACATCACCCACCTTTCAAATGATGGCAGCTGTACTCATTTTTACGGTCCCGTGTCATCCAGGCATACTCTCGCGACGCGTTTCGAACTTTCCCAAGGTTCTCTTCAGGCGAATTGGGATGACAACTGTCTCTGTTCCCTCTCCAACTCCATAGTGGTAGAGGGCGGGGTGCCCCTCCCACTACTAAATACCTTTCAACACTGTATGGTGCTTCATAAATCGTTTTTTCACTATCAATACATTTGTTTTTAATTTTAAAATTTAATAATCATATATAAACAATCCAGTATGCGGTCAACACGAGGTCCAGTCGTCTCGGCGCGGGCTGTGTTAGGTGAATGAAGATCCAGGATCCGATTCCCGAAGGATTCGGAAACGGTTGTGCACTGTCCTGAGTTGTACTGGCCGCCACGAGTCCACACACATACACACACAGAGAGATATATATCATTATTAAAAAATAAAATAGAGGGCTAAAATTGCCAGAGGGTTAAAATTGCAAGGGTTCGAATCAAGAGGGCTATACCAACAAGGGTTTAATTTTATAAAAAAAACGAAGGTTAGGTTTTAGGTAGATGTGGTGAGGGGCATATAACTCACGTCTGTATGGACATGAGGAGACACTCGACGTCACAGGGGACGGAGAAAAAACCATGTGGCTCCCCAACATCACTCACAACAATGATGGTGGCCATTTTGACCAACTCGACGCCTGTATGGGCAAAGAGAAAATTTTCCAAGGCTCTGCTACATCACCCACCTTTCAAATGATGGCAGCTGTACTCATTTTTACGGTCCCGTGTCATCCAGGCATACTCTCGCGACGCGTTTCGAACTTTCCCAAGGTTCTCTTCAGGCGAATTGGGATGACAACTGTCTCTGTTCCCTCTCCAACTCCATAGTGGTAGAGGGCGGGGTGCCCCTCCCACTACTAAATACCTTTCAACACTGTATGGTGCTTCATAAATCGTTTTTTCACTATCAATACATTTGTTTTTAATTTTAAAATTTAATAATCATATATAAACAATCCAGTATGCGGTCAACACGAGGTCCAGTCGTCTCGGCGCGGGCTGTGTTAGGTGAATGAAGATCCAGGATCCGATTCCCGAAGGATTCGGAAACGGTTGTGCACTGTCCTGAGTTGTACTGGCCGCCACGAGTCCACACACATACACACACAGAGAGATATATATCATTATTAAAAAATAAAATAGAGGGCTAAAATTGCCAGAGGGTTAAAATTGCAAGGGTTCGAATCAAGAGGGCTATACCAACAAGGGTTTAATTTTATAAAAAAAACGAAGGTTAGGTTTTAGGTAGATGTGGTGAGGGGCATATAACTCACGTCTGTATGGACATGAGGAGACACTCGACGTCACAGGGGACGGAGAAAAAACCATGTGGCTCCCCAACATCACTCACAACAATGATGGTGGCCATTTTGACCAACTCGACGCCTGTATGGGCAAAGAGAAAATTTTCCAAGGCTCTGCTACATCACCCACCTTTCAAATGATGGCAGCTGTACTCATTTTTACGGTCCCGTGTCATCCAGGCATACTCTCGCGACGCGTTTCGAACTTTCCCAAGGTTCTCTTCAGGCGAATTGGGATGACAACTGTCTCTGTTCCCTCTCCAACTCCATAGTGGTAGAGGGCGGGGTGCCCCTCCCACTACTAAATACCTTTCAACACTGTATGGTGCTTCATAAATCGTTTTTTCACTATCAATACATTTGTTTTTAATTTTAAAATTTAATAATCATATATAAACAATCCAGTATGCGGTCAACACGAGGTCCAGTCGTCTCGGCGCGGGCTGTGTTAGGTGAATGAAGATCCAGGATCCGATTCCCGAAGGATTCGGAAACGGTTGTGCACTGTCCTGAGTTGTACTGGCCGCCACGAGTCCACACACATACACACACAGAGAGATATATATCATTATTAAAAAATAAAATAGAGGGCTAAAATTGCCAGAGGGTTAAAATTGCAAGGGTTCGAATCAAGAGGGCTATACCAACAAGGGTTTAATTTTATAAAAAAACCGAAGGTTAGGTTTTAGGTAGATGTGGTGAGGGGCATATAACTCACGTCTGTATGGACATGAGGAGACACTCGACGTCACAGGGGACGGAGAAAAAACCATGTGGCTCCCCAACATCACTCACAACAATGATGGTGGCCATTTTGACCAACTCGACGCCTGTATGGGCAAAGAGAAAATTTTCCAAGGCTCTGCTACATCACCCACCTTTCAAATGATGGCAGCTGTACTCATTTTTACGGTCCCGTGTCATCCAGGCATACTCTCGCGACGCGTTTCGAACTTTCCCAAGGTTCTCTTCAGGCGAATTGGGATGACAACTGTCTCTGTTCCCTCTCCAACTCCATAGTGGTAGAGGGCGGGGTGCCCCTCCCACTACTAAATACCTTTCAACACTGTATGGTGCTTCATAAATCGTTTTTTCACTATCAATACATTTGTTTTTAATTTTAAAATTTAATAATCATATATAAACAATCCAGTATGCGGTCAACACGAGGTCCAGTCGTCTCGGCGCGGGCTGTGTTAGGTGAATGAAGATCCAGGATCCGATTCCCGAAGGATTCGGAAACGGTTGTGCACTGTCCTGAGTTGTACTGGCCGCCACGAGTCCACACACATACACACACAGAGAGATATATATCATTATTAAAAAATAAAATAGAGGGCTAAAATTGCCAGAGGGTTAAAATTGCAAGGGTTCGAATCAAGAGGGCTATACCAACAAGGGTTTAATTTTATAAAAAAAACGAAGGTTAGGTTTTAGGTAGATGTGGTGAGGGGCATATAACTCACGTCTGTATGGACATGAGGAGACACTCGACGTCACAGGGGACGGAGAAAAAACCATGTGGCTCCCCAACATCACTCACAACAATGATGGTGGCCATTTTGACCAACTCGACGCCTGTATGGGCAAAGAGAAAATTTTCCAAGGCTCTGCTACATCACCCACCTTTCAAATGATGGCAGCTGTACTCATTTTTACGGTCCCGTGTCATCCAGGCATACTCTCGCGACGCGTTTCGAACTTTCCCAAGGTTCTCTTCAGGCGAATTGGGATGACAACTGTCTCTGTTCCCTCTCCAACTCCATAGTGGTAGAGGGCGGGGTGCCCCTCCCACTACTAAATACCTTTCAACACTGTATGGTGCTTCATAAATCGTTTTTTCACTATCAATACATTTGTTTTTAATTTTAAAATTTAATAATCATATATAAACAATCCAGTATGCGGTCAACACGAGGTCCAGTCGTCTCGGCGCGGGCTGTGTTAGGTGAATGAAGATCCAGGATCCGATTCCCGAAGGATTCGGAAACGGTTGTGCACTGTCCTGAGTTGTACTGGCCGCCACGAGTCCACACACATACACACACAGAGAGATATATATCATTATTAAAAAATAAAATAGAGGGCTAAAATTGCCAGAGGGTTAAAATTGCAAGGGTTCGAATCAAGAGGGCTATACCAACAAGGGTTTAATTTTATAAAAAAAACGAAGGTTAGGTTTTAGGTAGATGTGGTGAGGGGCATATAACTCACGTCTGTATGGACATGAGGAGACACTCGACGTCACAGGGGACGGAGAAAAAACCATGTGGCTCCCCAACATCACTCACAACAATGATGGTGGCCATTTTGACCAACTCGACGCCTGTATGGGCAAAGAGAAAATTTTCCAAGGCTCTGCTACATCACCCACCTTTCAAATGATGGCAGCTGTACTCATTTTTACGGTCCCGTGTCATCCAGGCATACTCTCGCGACGCGTTTCGAACTTTCCCAAGGTTCTCTTCAGGCGAATTGGGATGACAACTGTCTCTGTTCCCTCTCCAACTCCATAGTGGTAGAGGGCGGGGTGCCCCTCCCACTACTAAATACCTTTCAACACTGTATGGTGCTTCATAAATCGTTTTTTCACTATCAATACATTTGTTTTTAATTTTAAAATTTAATAATCATATATAAACAATCCAGTATGCGGTCAACACGAGGTCCAGTCGTCTCGGCGCGGGCTGTGTTAGGTGAATGAAGATCCAGGATCCGATTCCCGAAGGATTCGGAAACGGTTGTGCACTGTCCTGAGTTGTACTGGCCGCCACGAGTCCACACACATACACACACAGAGAGATATATATCATTATTAAAAAATAAAATAGAGGGCTAAAATTGCCAGAGGGTTAAAATTGCAAGGGTTCGAATCAAGAGGGCTATACCAACAAGGGTTTAATTTTATAAAAAAAACGAAGGTTAGGTTTTAGGTAGATGTGGTGAGGGGCATATAACTCACGTCTGTATGGACATGAGGAGACACTCGACGTCACAGGGGACGGAGAAAAAACCATGTGGCTCCCCAACATCACTCACAACAATGATGGTGGCCATTTTGACCAACTCGACGCCTGTATGGGCAAAGAGAAAATTTTCCAAGGCTCTGCTACATCACCCACCTTTCAAATGATGGCAGCTGTACTCATTTTTACGGTCCCGTGTCATCCAGGCATACTCTCGCGACGCGTTTCGAACTTTCCCAAGGTTCTCTTCAGGCGAATTGGGATGACAACTGTCTCTGTTCCCTCTCCAACTCCATAGTGGTAGAGGGCGGGGTGCCCCTCCCACTACTAAATACCTTTCAACACTGTATGGTGCTTCATAAATCGTTTTTTCACTATCAATACATTTGTTTTTAATTTTAAAATTTAATAATCATATATAAACAATCCAGTATGCGGTCAACACGAGGTCCAGTCGTCTCGGCGCGGGCTGTGTTAGGTGAATGAAGATCCAGGATCCGATTCCCGAAGGATTCGGAAACGGTTGTGCACTGTCCTGAGTTGTACTGGCCGCCACGAGTCCACACACATACACACACAGAGAGATATATATCATTATTAAAAAATAAAATAGAGGGCTAAAATTGCCAGAGGGTTAAAATTGCAAGGGTTCGAATCAAGAGGGCTATACCAACAAGGGTTTAATTTTATAAAAAAAACGAAGGTTAGGTTTTAGGTAGATGTGGTGAGGGGCATATAACTCACGTCTGTATGGACATGAGGAGACACTCGACGTCACAGGGGACGGAGAAAAAACCATGTGGCTCCCCAACATCACTCACAACAATGATGGTGGCCATTTTGACCAACTCGACGCCTGTATGGGCAAAGAGAAAATTTTCCAAGGCTCTGCTACATCACCCACCTTTCAAATGATGGCAGCTGTACTCATTTTTACGGTCCCGTGTCATCCAGGCATACTCTCGCGACGCGTTTCGAACTTTCCCAAGGTTCTCTTCAGGCGAATTGGGATGACAACTGTCTCTGTTCCCTCTCCAACTCCATAGTGGTAGAGGGCGGGGTGCCCCTCCCACTACTAAATACCTTTCAACACTGTATGGTGCTTCATAAATCGTTTTTTCACTATCAATACATTTGTTTTTAATTTTAAAATTTAATAATCATATATAAACAATCCAGTATGCGGTCAACACGAGGTCCAGTCGTCTCGGCGCGGGCTGTGTTAGGTGAATGAAGATCCAGGATCCGATTCCCGAAGGATTCGGAAACGGTTGTGCACTGTCCTGAGTTGTACTGGCCGCCACGAGTCCACACACATACACACACAGAGAGATATATATCATTATTAAAAAATAAAATAGAGGGCTAAAATTGCCAGAGGGTTAAAATTGCAAGGGTTCGAATCAAGAGGGCTATACCAACAAGGGTTTAATTTTATAAAAAAAACGAAGGTTAGGTTTTAGGTAGATGTGGTGAGGGGCATATAACTCACGTCTGTATGGACATGAGGAGACACTCGACGTCACAGGGGACGGAGAAAAAACCATGTGGCTCCCCAACATCACTCACAACAATGATGGTGGCCATTTTGACCAACTCGACGCCTGTATGGGCAAAGAGAAAATTTTCCAAGGCTCTGCTACATCACCCACCTTTCAAATGATGGCAGCTGTACTCATTTTTACGGTCCCGTGTCATCCAGGCATACTCTCGCGACGCGTTTCGAACTTTCCCAAGGTTCTCTTCAGGCGAATTGGGATGACAACTGTCTCTGTTCCCTCTCCAACTCCATAGTGGTAGAGGGCGGGGTGCCCCTCCCACTACTAAATACCTTTCAACACTGTATGGTGCTTCATAAATCGTTTTTTCACTATCAATACATTTGTTTTTAATTTTAAAATTTAATAATCATATATAAACAATCCAGTATGCGGTCAACACGAGGTCCAGTCGTCTCGGCGCGGGCTGTGTTAGGTGAATGAAGATCCAGGATCCGATTCCCGAAGGATTCGGAAACGGTTGTGCACTGTCCTGAGTTGTACTGGCCGCCACGAGTCCACACACATACACACACAGAGAGATATATATCATTATTAAAAAATAAAATAGAGGGCTAAAATTGCCAGAGGGTTAAAATTGCAAGGGTTCGAATCAAGAGGGCTATACCAACAAGGGTTTAATTTTATAAAAAAAACGAAGGTTAGGTTTTAGGTAGATGTGGTGAGGGGCATATAACTCACGTCTGTATGGACATGAGGAGACACTCGACGTCACAGGGGACGGAGAAAAAACCATGTGGCTCCCCAACATCACTCACAACAATGATGGTGGCCATTTTGACCAACTCGACGCCTGTATGGGCAAAGAGAAAATTTTCCAAGGCTCTGCTACATCACCCACCTTTCAAATGATGGCAGCTGTACTCATTTTTACGGTCCCGTGTCATCCAGGCATACTCTCGCGACGCGTTTCGAACTTTCCCAAGGTTCTCTTCAGGCGAATTGGGATGACAACTGTCTCTGTTCCCTCTCCAACTCCATAGTGGTAGAGGGCGGGGTGCCCCTCCCACTACTAAATACCTTTCAACACTGTATGGTGCTTCATAAATCGTTTTTTCACTATCAATACATTTGTTTTTAATTTTAAAATTTAATAATCATATATAAACAATCCAGTATGCGGTCAACACGAGGTCCAGTCGTCTCGGCGCGGGCTGTGTTAGGTGAATGAAGATCCAGGATCCGATTCCCGAAGGATTCGGAAACGGTTGTGCACTGTCCTGAGTTGTACTGGCCGCCACGAGTCCACACACATACACACACAGAGAGATATATATCATTATTAAAAAATAAAATAGAGGGCTAAAATTGCCAGAGGGTTAAAATTGCAAGGGTTCGAATCAAGAGGGCTATACCAACAAGGGTTTAATTTTATAAAAAAAACGAAGGTTAGGTTTTAGGTAGATGTGGTGAGGGGCATATAACTCACGTCTGTATGGACATGAGGAGACACTCGACGTCACAGGGGACGGAGAAAAAACCATGTGGCTCCCCAACATCACTCACAACAATGATGGTGGCCATTTTGACCAACTCGACGCCTGTATGGGCAAAGAGAAAATTTTCCAAGGCTCTGCTACATCACCCACCTTTCAAATGATGGCAGCTGTACTCATTTTTACGGTCCCGTGTCATCCAGGCATACTCTCGCGACGCGTTTCGAACTTTCCCAAGGTTCTCTTCAGGCGAATTGGGATGACAACTGTCTCTGTTCCCTCTCCAACTCCATAGTGGTAGAGGGCGGGGTGCCCCTCCCACTACTAAATACCTTTCAACACTGTATGGTGCTTCATAAATCGTTTTTTCACTATCAATACATTTGTTTTTAATTTTAAAATTTAATAATCATATATAAACAATCCAGTATGCGGTCAACACGAGGTCCAGTCGTCTCGGCGCGGGCTGTGTTAGGTGAATGAAGATCCAGGATCCGATTCCCGAAGGATTCGGAAACGGTTGTGCACTGTCCTGAGTTGTACTGGCCGCCACGAGTCCACACACATACACACACAGAGAGATATATATCATTATTAAAAAATAAAATAGAGGGCTAAAATTGCCAGAGGGTTAAAATTGCAAGGGTTCGAATCAAGAGGGCTATACCAACAAGGGTTTAATTTTATAAAAAAAACGAAGGTTAGGTTTTAGGTAGATGTGGTGAGGGGCATATAACTCACGTCTGTATGGACATGAGGAGACACTCGACGTCACAGGGGACGGAGAAAAAACCATGTGGCTCCCCAACATCACTCACAACAATGATGGTGGCCATTTTGACCAACTCGACGCCTGTATGGGCAAAGAGAAAATTTTCCAAGGCTCTGCTACATCACCCACCTTTCAAATGATGGCAGCTGTACTCATTTTTACGGTCCCGTGTCATCCAGGCATACTCTCGCGACGCGTTTCGAACTTTCCCAAGGTTCTCTTCAGGCGAATTGGGATGACAACTGTCTCTGTTCCCTCTCCAACTCCATAGTGGTAGAGGGCGGGGTGCCCCTCCCACTACTAAATACCTTTCAACACTGTATGGTGCTTCATAAATCGTTTTTTCACTATCAATACATTTGTTTTTAATTTTAAAATTTAATAATCATATATAAACAATCCAGTATGCGGTCAACACGAGGTCCAGTCGTCTCGGCGCGGGCTGTGTTAGGTGAATGAAGATCCAGGATCCGATTCCCGAAGGATTCGGAAACGGTTGTGCACTGTCCTGAGTTGTACTGGCCGCCACGAGTCCACACACATACACACACAGAGAGATATATATCATTATTAAAAAATAAAATAGAGGGCTAAAATTGCCAGAGGGTTAAAATTGCAAGGGTTCGAATCAAGAGGGCTATACCAACAAGGGTTTAATTTTATAAAAAAAACGAAGGTTAGGTTTTAGGTAGATGTGGTGAGGGGCATATAACTCACGTCTGTATGGACATGAGGAGACACTCGACGTCACAGGGGACGGAGAAAAAACCATGTGGCTCCCCAACATCACTCACAACAATGATGGTGGCCATTTTGACCAACTCGACGCCTGTATGGGCAAAGAGAAAATTTTCCAAGGGCTCTGCTACATCACCCACCTTTCAAATGATGGCAGCTGTACTCATTTTTACGGTCCCGTGTCATCCAGGCATACTCTCGCGACGCGTTTCGAACTTTCCCAAGGTTCTCTTCAGGCGAATTGGGATGACAACTGTCTCTGTTCCCTCTCCAACTCCATAGTGGTAGAGGGCGGGGTGCCCCTCCCACTACTAAATACCTTTCAACACTGTATGGTGCTTCATAAATCGTTTTTTTCACTATCAATACATTTGTTTTTAATTTTAAAATTTAATAATCATATATAAACAATCCAGTATGCGGTCAACACGAGGTCCAGTCGTCTCGGCGCGGGCTGTGTTAGGTGAATGAAGATCCAGGATCCGATTCCCGAAGGATTCGGAAACGGTTGTGCACTGTCCTGAGTTGTACTGGCCGCCACGAGTCCACACACATACACACACAGAGAGATATATATCATTATTAAAAAATAAAATAGAGGGCTAAAATTGCCAGAGGGTTAAAATTGCAAGGGTTCGAATCAAGAGGGCTATACCAACAAGGGTTTAATTTTATAAAAAAAACGAAGGTTAGGTTTTAGGTAGATGTGGTGAGGGGCATATAACTCACGTCTGTATGGACATGAGGAGACACTCGACGTCACAGGGGACGGAGAAAAAACCATGTGGCTCCCCAACATCACTCACAACAATGATGGTGGCCATTTTGACCAACTCGACGCCTGTATGGGCAAAGAGAAAATTTTCCAGGCTCTGCTACATCACCCACCTTTCAAATGATGGCAGCTGTACTCATTTTTACGGTCCCGTGTCATCCAGGCATACTCTCGCGACGCGTTTCGAACTTTCCCAAGGTTCTCTTCAGGCGAATTGGGATGACAACTGTCTCTGTTCCCTCTCCAACTCATAGTGGTAGAGGGCGGGGTGCCCCTCCCACTACTAAATACCTTTCAACACTGTATGGTGCTTCATAAATCGTTTTTTCACTATCAATACATTTGTTTTTAATTTTAAAATTTAATAATCATATATAAACAATCCAGTATGCGGTCAACACGAGGTCCAGTCGTCTCGGCGCGGGCTGTGTTAGGTGAATGAAGATCCAGGATCCGATTCCCGAAGGATTCGGAAACGGTTGTGCACTGTCCTGAGTTGTACTGGCCGCCACGAGTCCACACACATACACACACAGAGAGATATATATCATTATTAAAAAATAAAATAGAGGGCTAAAATTGCCAGAGGGTTAAAATTGCAAGGGTTCGAATCAAGAGGGCTATACCAACAAGGGTTTAATTTTATAAAAAAAAACGAAGGTTAGGTTTTAGGTAGATGTGGTGAGGGGCATATAACTCACGTCTGTATGGACATGAGGAGACACTCGACGTCACAGGGGACGGAGAAAAAACCATGTGGCTCCCCAACATCACTCACAACAATGATGGTGGCCATTTTGACCAACTCGACGCCTGTATGGGCAAAGAGAAAATTTTCC